>VFSX01000808.1:0-25000 GCA_016618255.1 Chlamydomonas sp. UWO 241 | reverse complement strand
GGGGGCGTCGCAGGCCTCGCGGAGCGCCATGCAACAGTCGCACCCAACCCCCTGCCGCGCCGCTGCGGGGAGCCAGCCCCCCGCGACGCCTCCTACCGGTCGGTAACACCCGTGGCATGAACTTGACGAGGGGCCGGGTCCCGTGCCGTGCCGCGTTGCCGCGGTCGCTACGCTGGGCGACACCAAACTTTCGGCATGTTTTGCGGCGTCGCCTCTGGACCAAATCCACTTTTGACGGATGCTTTTTAGTTGCCGCCAATCTCATTTAGACGCATGCTTCGTGAGGGGCCGTGGCTTGGAGAGACGGTGAAATGCAGAACGAAATCGTTTGGGGTTAACCGTTACACGTCACGGTAACGTTTGACCCCCAACAGTTTCGCTCCGCATTTCACCGTCTCTCCAAGCCACGGCCCCCCACGAAGCATGCGTCTAAACGAGATTGGCGGCAACTAAAAAGCACCCGTCAAAAGTGGATTTGGTCAACCAGGGAAGCCACAAGAAATTCCCAAAGTTTGGTGTCGCCCGTTTGGCCGCTTTTCCCCCTGGGGCAGGCCCAGGTTGGGTGGGGATGGCGACAGACGGACCCAGATTTTAGGAGGGTTCATTTGGGTGTGAGGGATTTGGACGGTTTTGGACGGATTTAGACGGGTTTGGACGGGTTTGGACGGATCCAGGTTTAGAAAGGTCTAGGAGGGTTCATTTGGGTGTAAGGGGTTTGGACGGGACAGCGGCAGCAGCACCAAGACTCCCCCCTCCCCTGCTTGCCTGTTTGACTGCTTGACTGATTTACTGCTGATTTCATGGCTGATTGACTGATTTAGGGGCTCGATTAACGGAGGCGCGTTCTCGTCGCCGAGCCCTGGACCCAGCAATGCGGCGCTGCTGGTGACGAGGATCTCCGTGCCGCTGACGAGCGGGGTAAAATACGACTGGCCCGGCTCCTGCTAGACTGCCCCTCGGTGGAACACTTCAGGAGCGGCTTGCCCGGCGCTGCCATGGCTTGGCGAGTAGCCGCGGCGCTGCCGCGGCCCGTGCTGGGAGACGGCCATTATCCTCCCCCCATGCAGGACGCCATGCGGCACCGATCTCGACGAGTTGATCGACGAGCGGAGGAGCTGGCGCCCGTCAATGCATGCTGGACATTGGTCAAGATGGCTGCCCGTGGAGGCGGGCTACCATCACGGCTTCAGCGGTGGCGACCGCCGAGGCAACACAGAGTAAATCCGCTTCACCAATCGCAGCGTTCGTCACCGCGCTCATCCTCGGGGCGCTCGTCTGCCGGTGACTGGCGTTGGAAGGTCTTCAGGCAGCCTCCATGACAACTCTGTCGTCCATGCACCCCTGGAGGGTGGGACCTGGCCATGCATGAGGCATGGGGCGCCGGCTGAGCCCCATGCAAACGAGAGCTGGACAGCCATGCACTGCCAGGCGGGGACCGTTCCAGTCAGCGCCAGTCGGCTCTGCCGGCTTGACTGGCCACAAGGCCACTACTGTGACCCTGAGGAAGGTCCTCTCCTATATGCTCCTTGCCAGACATGTCTCTCAGAGACCGCTGTTTGGGGTAGTCTAGCCGGCGGGAGCGGTAGTCTATCGGCCGGGAGCCAGCGGTACTCTAGTACTTAAGTGTGCTGGAGTATCGGCGGGTGTCTCTAGTAGAAGAGTAGCCTGCTTAGCTGGAAACCCCGTGTTACTGTTACTGTTACTGTTACTGACTGATTGACTGATTGTCTGATTACGCACGCGCGCTTGACTGATTGCCTGATTGACTGATTCATTGATTGACTGATTGACTGATTGACTGATTGACTGGTTGCCTGACTGACTGCCTGATTGCCGGTTTGCATCCTGGCATGCAGGCCTCTGTGCCTCTAGCGTATACGATTCTGATGCCCCAAACCCTCAACCTGAACCCTAAACTCTAAGCACCAACACCCCAACACTAAACCTTTCAATAACCTAAACCCTAAACCCTGATGACGATGGATTTTACAGTCTGTGTGTGACACCAGGAACGACGTATGAGACCCGTGGCGATGCAAACGCCCGGCACCTAGAACTCAGTTTCAGGATGAAACTGGCCGGCTACCTGGTAGGGGCGAAAGTAAACCCCCACATGCGCGCACGCACTGGACCTAGGCAGGGCACTAGGTCCCCTAAACTTGCGACCATGAAACACCCACCCACCTGCGATCCCACGTAAGCGGGATCTTGTTTTTTGCCTTCTTTCGAAAAACTTGGGGGCAGTAGGGTTAGGGTCAGGCACATACGACCACTTTTGACGGGGGAAAGGGCACGGCCGCTGGTTGCGGATTTGGCGTCAGGGGCTGGGGATCAACCCTAAGCCCTAAACTTTTCAAAAGCCTCAACCCTGAACTTGTTGCCATAAAATCCTCAGCTTGTTACCATAAAACCCTAGACTCGTTACCGTAAAACCCTAGACTGTAAAACCCTAGACTCGTTGCCGTAAAACCCTATAGACTGTAAAACCCTAGACTCGTCACCGTTAAACCCTAGACCTGTCACCATAGAACCCTAGAGTCGTTACCGTAAAACCATAGACTCGTTACCGTAAAATCCTAGACTCGTTACCGTAAAACCCTAGATTGTAAAACCCTAGACTCGTTACCGTAAAACCCTAGACTCGTTACCGTAAAATCCTAGACTCGTTACCGTAAAACCCTAGATTGTAAAACCCTAGACTCGTTACCGTAAAACCCTAGACTCGTTACCGTAAAATCCTAGACTCGTTACCGTAAAACCCTAGATTGTAAAACCCTAGACTCGTTACCGTAAAACCCTAGACTTGTAACCATAAAACCGAAAGTAACCACCCACCTGTGATGGCAGCGCCAGCCCCACGTAGGCGGGCGTCACGTACACCAGCGGGGTGCTGTCCTGGGCGTCCTCGGCGGCGCTCTGTGGCGGCGGAGTTTGTTGCTCTGGTTAGCAAGTTATGGTGTAGCTTGGGAGCGATGCTCAAAACGAGTTGGGGCATGCAGGACACACTTGCGTGCAAACACAGACATGCACACGCACGAACACACGCTCACACACACACACGCGCGTGAACGCATGCATGCACACACACGCACATACACACCATCAGAGCCAGCAGCGATGCCCCGAATGAGTTGAGGCGTGCAGCACACACACATGCACACACACACGCACACACACACACACACACACACACCTTCAGGGCCAGCAGCGATGCCCCGAATGAGTTGATGCATGCAGCACACACACACGCACACGCGCGCGCACACACACACACACACACACACCTTCAGAGCCAGCAGCGATGCCCCGAATGAGTTGAGACGTGCAGCACACACACGCACACGCACACACACACACACACACCTTCAGGGCCAGCAGCGATGCCCCGAATGAGTTGAGACGTGCAGCTGTCACGACCTTTCCGACCAGCCCTTGCATGGGGTCAGCGCCAGCAAGCAGCATGTGACGCACGAGACCGGCCTGTGTGTGCATGTGCGTGTGTGCGTATGTGTGCGTGTTTGTGTCTGCATGTGTGTGTGTGCATGTGTGTGCGTGTGTGTGTCTATGCGTGTGAGTGTGCATATGTAGGAGTGTGCATGTGTGTGTGTGCATGTGTGTGTGTGTGTGTGTGTGTGTGGATACGGCGAGGCCCGCCCTTGGACTGGGTGAGCGTTAGAAAGCAGGAGGTGGTGAACAAGGCCTGCCTGTGTGCGCATGTGCACGTGTGTGTGTGTGTGTGTGCGTGTGCACATACAGGGAGGCTAGCCCTTGCGAGCGTGTGTGTGTGTGTGTGTGTGCATTTGGGAAGGCCCGTTTCCCCAACTTGCGACTTGCAACCACTTGCTTTCCTTCTAAACGCCTCCCATCCCACACCTGGCGGTACTTCTGTGACGCGGAGCCGAGGATGTGCGTGACGAGCGCGGCAGCGCCGGACACGAGCGGCGCCGACATCGAGGTTCCGGTTTGCACGCCAAAGCCGCCGCCTACACGCAGCAGCAGCAGCAGCAGCAGCAGCAGCAAGTGTGTGTGTGTGTGCGTGCGTGGCTGAGACGAGCGGCGCTGGCATCGAGGTTCCGGTTTGCATGCCAAAGCCGCCGCCTACACGCACCAGAAGCATCAGCATGATCAGCAAGTGTGTGTGTGTGTGTTTGTGTGTGTGTGTGTGTGCGTGGCGGAGACGAGCGGCGCTGGCATGGAGGTTCCGGTTTGCACGCCAAAGCCGCCGCCTACATTCGCCAGCAGCAGTAGCAGCAGCAGCAGCAGCAGCAGCAGCAGCAGCAGCAGCAGCAGCAAGTGTGTCTGTGCGTGTGTGTTTGTGTGTGTGTGGCTTGTGCGTGGCGGAGACGAGCGGCGCTGGCAGGGAGGTTTGTATGCCAAAGCCGCTGCCTACACGCACCAGCAGCGGCAGCAGCAGCAGCAGCATGGGCAGCAAGCACAGGTCAGACTTGACTTGGTGTTTAGGCAAAAGTCTGTAAGATATATAATCTCTAAAATCCTGGCTCAAGGGTTTGAGGGTTTTGAACAGGATTTTACTTGAAGTCCAGCCCACCCTGAGCCCACCCTCACCGTGCGTTGTCGGCACCATCACCACCCCAGGCGCCGCCAGGAGGACGCTGCTCAGTCCCCCGGTTTGAGAACATTCGGGCAACACACACACACACACACACACACACACACACACACTCATGCACAAACACAGCACACACACAAAAACACGCGCACCGCGCGTTGTCGTCACCATCGCCACCCCAGGCACCGCCAGGCAGACGCTGCGCCCCCCCCCCCCCCCGTTTTGAGAGCATTCGGGCCACACACACACAAACACACATACACACACACAGCATGCACGCACACACAACACACAAACACACACACACACAGACACACGCACCGCGCGTTGTCAACACCATCGCCACCCCAGGCGCCGCCAGGTGCACGCTGCCCACGCCCCGGTTTGAGAACATTCGGGCAACACACACACACACACACACACACACACACACACACAGGCACACACACACACACACACACACGCACACACACACACACACACGCACACACGCACACACACACAGACACACACACCGCGCGTTGTCGACACCATTGCCACCCCAGGCGCCGCCAGGTGCACGCTGCCCACGCCCCGGTTTGAGAACATTCGGGCAACACACACACACACACACACACACACACACACACACAGGCACACACACACACACACACACACGCACCGCGCGTTGTCGACACCATCGCCACCCCAGGCGCCGCCAGGTGGACGCTGCCCACGCCCCGGTTTGAAAACGGGGTGATCTGGTCATCCACGTCGGTCGCGGCGACACAGAGCACGTTGGGCAGGGGCACAAGGCACGGGTTGTAGGCCTGCAGTGGGGGAATGTGGGCTTTATCAGTTGGGGTTTGGGGTTTGGGGTTCAGGGGTTCAGGAACCAGCAATCAGACGCAGAGCACGTTGGGCAGGGGCACAAGGCAGGAGTTTGTAGGCGGGCAAGAAGAGCAACAGGTAGTTAGTGGGGTTTGGGATTTGGGTTCAACTTAACCCCTTGCAGGGATCTGGGAACAGGGATCAGACGTAGAGCACGTTGGGCAGGGGCACGAGGCACGGGTTGTAGGCCTGCAATGGGGAAATTCACACTTTGTCAGTTGGGATTTGATGTTTGGGGTTCAGGGCCTCAGGGACCAGGGATCCGACGCAGAGTACGTTGGGAGGATGGGGTTGCAGCCCTGTTTTGGCATGACCACCATCTGCGGCCGGTGGAGGTCTGGCTCTGCCCCGAGCCTCCGTGGTCACGCGTGACTGTAATCAAACTAACACTACTGAAAGTCTGAGACAGAAATTGGGGTTCAGGGGTTCAGGGACCAGGGATCAGGCACAGTTTTGGGCAGGGCACGAGGAAGGGATTGCAGCCCTGCAGGGCAGTGGAGGGAAGAGGACCCCCCCCTGTGTGCGTGTGTGTGGGGGGGTCAGGTCACGAGAGCCTCATAGGAGTCAGGGCCAAGGGTTCAGGGACCAGGGATCAGACGCACAGCACGAGGCATGGATTTTAGACCTTTTGTTTTAGGCCGTTTGCTGCCGCTGCGGTGGAGGTCTAGGGGGCGCGATCCCGCGGGCCTGTGAACCCCGCAGCCGTGCCCCCATGGGGAGGAGTCAGATCTGGGGGCCGAGTGCCCTGTCTAGGTCCAGCCCCGATCCACTAGCCCCTAGTCACCAGGCACCCGTCTGCAGTCGAATACGCTGCCGGTAGGTGCGTCACACACGACTGTAAAAACCATCATCAGGCCTGGGCAGGCCTGCATCTGCACAAGCACGCACTCACATATCCAAGCGACTTCAGCGTGTCCATCTCGATGCCCTAGTTTCTGGCCTGGGAAGCTCCCCAATCACTCCCATCCTATTGATTGATATGCGCACACGCGCACCCACACCCACACCCACACCCACACCCACACCCACACCCACACCCACACACGCGTGTCCTCACATATCCGAGCGATTTCAGCGTGTCCATCTCGATGCCCTCGTTTCCGGCAGCGGCGACGACGAGCACTCCGGCGTCGTTGAGGGGCTGGATGGCCGAGAGGTAGGCCTGATTCCAGCCTGCGAGTGAGCGAGTCGGAAGGTCACACCGCCAAACAAACAAGAAGAAAACACCGTCAGAGGCGCCCCCAAGGGTGGGGTCAGTATGGCGGATGCCTTGCCCAGTTTCCCAGGTGCCCTGGAACGAGTTTCAAAACGAAAACTTGCTCCAGTAACACTGACGGTGGACCCCCCCTTCGGAGGCGCCCAGCAAACAGCACAAGCAACCACCATGCACACAGTCACTCGCCGAGCCATGCAGGCAGCCACACGGACACACACACACACACGGACACACACGCGCGTCCAGGCAGCCCAGTCTGCAAATCGCGCCAGCATGGTATCACGTGGCAGGCGCAAAACCCCTGGTGTATGCCATTCTGAATCACACACACGCACACAAACACACACACACACACACACATACGGGGTCGAATGCGCCATCACAGGCGTCTGACGGACTGTAAAATAGACCACGGACACAGATCGAGGCAGGCCAGCAGCCCAGCCTCGTTAGTCTGCAGAACCTCACCTGCATGGTACCACGGAGCAGGCGCAGTCGGCGCAAAGCCCCTGGGGTATGCCATTCCGAACCACACACACACACACACACACACACACACACACACGGGCAAAGATCGAGGCAGTCTAGCTAGTCTTCAAACCTCACCCGCATGGTACCACGGAGCAGGCGCAGTCGGCACAAAGCCCCTGGGGTATGCCATTCCGAACGAGCACTGAACCACGTGCGCGCCCATGCGGAGAGCATAGTCGTAGGCAGCGACGACCGCGCTTGCATAGATGGAGCCGTCGAGGCAGTCAGCCACCTATGTGTGTGTGTGTGTGTGTGTGTGTGCGTGCACGCCCATGCAGAGAGCGTAGTCATGGGCAGCAACGACCGCGCTTGCATAGATGAAGCCGTCGAGGCAATCAGCCACCTGTGTGTGTGTGTGTGTGTGCGTGTGCGTGCACGCCCATGCAGAGAGCGTAGTCATGGGCAGCAACGACCACGCTTGCATAGATGAAGCCGTCGAGGCAATCAGCCACCTGTGTGTGTGTGTGTGTGTGTGTGTGTGTGTGTGTGTGTGTGTGCGTGCACGCCCATGCGGAGAGCGTAGTTGTAGGCAGCAACGACCGCGCTTGCGTAGATGGAGCCGGCGAGGCAGCCATCCACCTTTGGGGGCGGGGAATGTGTGCTTAGAGGGGGGGGGGGTGCGGGGAAGGGAGTGTGCGAGAGAGATGCAGAGAGAGAGACAGACTGGGAGAACGTCACCTCATCCTCGGATTGCATGTGTGGAGAGAGAGAGAGAGAGAGAGAGAGAGAGAGAGAGAGAGTCACCCATGCGTATGTGTGTGTGCATGTGCATGCTTGCAAGAGAGAGAGACAGAGAGAGAGGAAGGGAGGGGGAGAGAGAGAGGGAGAGAGAGACGCAAGCAGAGCGCCACCTCACCCTCAGGATCATGAGCTTCACGCCAGGTGCCGCGCCCGCGCCGCCAGCAAAGTTGTCGATTGACGCGGCAACCAGCCCCGCGACGTGCGTCCCGTGGCCGTCATCATCAGTGGGGCTGCGGATCGGGGTGGGTGGGTGAAGTGGGAACGTTAAATGGGCTTTGGCTTTTTCGTTTCGAGGGTTTTGTCTAACCCTGCATCGTGGCGGCAACCAGCCCATATAAGTGCGTGCCGTGGCCGTCATCATCAGTGGGGCTGCGCATAGTGTGTGTGTGTGTATGCAGTGGGAATGTTAACATGATGTGCGTTTCGGTTGCAAGGATGAAGGCTGACAACACGTGTGCACACACGCACACACGCACGCACGCACACACACAGATGCACACACATGCACATACGCACTCACACGCACACACAAATGCACACACATGCACACACACACACACACACACCTGGAGCGTGCGCTGCAGCTGCTGCATGTCCCGTTGGCGTTGCGCGTTTTGCAGCCGCCCGCAAAGTCGTAGCCATTCACATCATCGATGTATCCTGATGTATGTTTGGGAGGGTTCCGGTTTCAGGGGTTCAGGGCTCAGGGTTCAGGCTTCAGGCTTCAGGGCTCAGGGTTTCAGGGCTCAGGGTTCAGGCTTCAGGGTTTAAGGCTCAGGGGTGCAGGGTTCATGGTTTAGGGTTCAGGGTTTAGGGCTCAGGGTTCAGGGGTTCAGGAGTTTAAAGGCTTAGGGTTCAGGCTTAGGGTTCAGGGTTCAGGGTTTAGGGTATAGGGGTTCAGGATGTAAAGGCTCGGTGTTCAGGGATTCAGGATTCAAGGTTCAGTGTAATCGGCCACACACCCACTCACCGTTCCCGACATCATCCACACCGTTTCCCACCACCTCCATCCACCCACCCCCCCCACACACACACACATACACAGACAGACAGACACAAACATCCAGACATCCACCCACCTTTCCTGACATCATCCACACCGTTTCCCGCCACCTCCAACCACCTCCACATAGGTGTCAATACACACACACACACACACACACACACTGCGCTAGTCTAGGCCTTAATTCACGCCCCGAGGTCCTCCGGGCGCGTACGTGTAAAAACTGTAAACACACACGCACACACGCACACACACACACACGGCTCTAGCTAGGTTCAGGATGGGGCTCCATGAGCTGCAGATAGAGCGGGGGCGCTACGCCGTGGCGGGACAGAGGCAGCGACGCAGCCAGCGGGCGTGCTGCCTATGCGGTGGGCTAGAGGATGAGGCACACATGGTATTTGAGTGCCCTGCCTATGAAGAGGCACGGGTGCAGGCCCACAGCCTGTTTCGGTCCATCCCTCGCCCCGAGGAGGCCGATTTAGATGAGCGGATGCGGGAGTTTATGAATCCTCGGCCATGCCAGGAGAACCCCAGGTTTTGGCACGAGCTGGCTGACTTCCTTGTCGCCTGTTTTGAGACACGCACCGCGTGCACAGCAATCATGATGGCAGATGGCATGCTAGGGGTCTAATTTTGACAGCTGCCGGCCTCTTTCCAAGGGTCTAATGCGCCATCAAAGGCGTCCGACGGACTGTAAAATCGACCACACACACACAGACAGACAGACACAAACAACCACACATTCACCCACCTTTCCCGACATCATCCACACCGTTTCCCGCCACCTCACGACGGGTCGGTCCAAAGACAAAAAAAAAGTTGCACACGTGCACGCACACACACACACACACGCACACACAGACATGCACGTGCACACACACACACACACACACACACATACACCCCCACGCACGCACCGTTCCCACCATCGTCCACACCGTTTCCCGTCACCTCACGACGGGTCGGTCCAAAGACAAAAAAAAGTTGCACACATGCACACAATCAATCTAAATCCAATCCAAAGTGTTACATGACTGCAACAGCACTACCCGTACTAAAGTACAAGCAATGTTCCAGAGGTCAAATGGCACATGTGTGTCGGTCTACAGCGGGTGACCAATCAGCGCCAAGAGGGGTACATCACATGGCGGGTGGGGTTGCCACTCTGGCCAACCAACTTCAACTTCAATCGCGGCGTATCATCTCCCCATGGGCCGATTAATTCCATGGGGCGATAGTCGGGTGTAGGCAGGCTTAGAGGACGTCAGATCAGCTCCTCGATGGGGCGACAGACGAATGTAGGCGGGCCTGGAATAGGGGGCAGCAGCGGATCATCTCCATGAGCCCACGAACTCGATGGGGCGATGATGAACATAGGCAGGGGCGCAGGGATGGGGCGGCGGATCATCTCCATTGGCCTCTGAACTCCATGGGGCGATGATGTAGGTAGGCAGGGGGCGGAGGCAGGGGCGAGGGAGGAGAGGCTGGGGCGTGGGGGGGGGGGAGGCGGATCATCTCCATGGGCCTGTGAAGTCCATGGGGCGATGATGTAGGTAGGCGGGGGGTGGAGGCAGGGGCAAGGGAGGAAAGGCTGGGGGGAGGGGGGGGGGAGGGAGGGCCAGCATGGGGTCGGCGCGCGTGAGGGCGCATGGGCGGGAGGCGCATGGGGCGGGGGTGCATGGGCCTGCATGGCGCGCACATGGGACGGCGAGCTCCGTGTGGGGGTGGAGCGTGGGCGGGTTGTCGACTGTGGGTGGGTGAGGGTGGGAGAGAGTTGGACTGTGTAGTTTGGAGCGTGTCAAGGGGGGCGAAGGGTGCTGAAGGGGGGCCATGGCGATGGGAGGTTCTCTGTGGTGCATGGTGTCGTGGCGCCGCAGTGGGGCGCGGCCGAGGATCCTCGGCGGAGGCGAGGCGGTCTGGGATGCGGTCTATACATGCACACCCACACACACACACACACACACACACACACACACACAGACATGCACGTGCACACACACACACACACACACACATACACCCCCACGCACGCACCGTTCCCACCATCGTCCACTCAGTTTCCCGCCACCTCCCGACGGGTTGGTCCAACGACAAAATAAGTCACACATGCACACACACGCGCACGCATACACACACATGCACGTGCACACACACACACACACACACACACACACACGTATGCACAGACGCACACACACGCGCACGCGCACACACACACACACTCACTCACACACACACGCATGAACCCCCAACGCACGCACCGTTCTTATCATCGTCCACTCCGTTTCCCGCCACCTCGGACGGATTGACCCACAGGTTCTTCTTCAGGTCTGGGTGACTAAAGTCTGCTCCAGTGTCGACAACTGCGACAATGATATCGCCCGAGCCCTTGGTCACGAGCCACGCCATGTCGGCCTCTGTGCGGGAGTGGAACCACTGCGACGGTTGGTTGGTTGGTTGGTTGGTTGGTTTGAATTTTGAAGAGGTGTGGGGTGGCTGGGTGTGAGTTGGGGGGGTGCCAAAGCCCTTGGTGACACGCCACGTTGGGCACCGGTGCAGGAGTGGAGCCAACCACTGTGGCGGTTGGTTGGTTTGAAATTCGAAATTTGGAACCGAAATAGTGCGAGGTGGTAGGCTGGAAGTTTGGGGATTTCCAGAGAGCCCTTGGTCATGAGCCATGGCAGCCTCAGTGCGGGAGTTGAACCACTGGTGGCACTGGAGGGGGATAGGGGGCTGGGCGGGGGTTGTGTGAGAGGTGACACACACACACACACACATAGGGCGCGGCACGGTATACGTATACGGTATATACCGTATGTATACCGTGACGGTGTAAATCCCGACGGGATGTGTACCGTATACAGCATTTTTTTGGAAAACAAGTAAAAGGCGTAAAGACTCCAACTCCCTTGAAACTGCATGGATTTCGATGATTCGACTTGCGGTGGACAGCTAATGACAAGGGCTATCCACATCAACGCTTGGACGCAGCATAGGATGGAGGGAAGAATATGGTGTTAGCATGGAACGCAGGGACGCTCCGGCTGCCATGCAGTGAAAAAAACCTAGTTTTGTGTTTCCTCTAAACCAAACATAGCAAAGTATGCTTGTTAGAGTGGATTTGTGATGCCCATCATGTCAGGTATCCGAATCCACCGTTCCCATCTCAATCGGATCAAGGAATCACGGGTATACACGTATACCCTTGTATACGGTATATGTTATACGGTATCATACGGCATACGGGCCCACGTATACGGTATACTGCCGCGCCCTACACACACACACACACACATATACACACACACACGCACAAACACACACATGCATGCACACACGCACACACAAAACACACACACACACACACACACACATCTGCTCACGCGTGAGCAGGAGCATGTCGTTTGCCCCTTCCGGAGACATACACACACGCACACACACACACACGCGCACACAACTGCTCCCGCGTGAGCAGTAGCGGATCGTTCGCCCCGTACGGCACGACACGTCCGTTGTACCCTCTGCGGCTGCTCTGAGCACACACACACATACACACACACACACACACAACCAACCAACCAACCAAGCGTTACATGAGGCCGTCCGCATGCACCGGCAATGCCTGTACTACTAACAGCAATACACCCCGGCAATTGTTACGAAGTCTGACCCGTGCACTGGGATGTCTTTCGAATAGCGGGTGACCAACCAGCGCCTGAATCGAGTGGATAGTATCCTTGGTTCGAGGGGGTCTGGGGGGGGGGGGCTGCCACTCTGGCCAACCAACTTCAACTTGGGTTGCCACTCTGGCCGACCAACTACAACTTGGGTTGCCACTCTGGCCAACCAACTTCAACTTCAATCGCGGCGTATCATCTCCTCATGGGCCGATTAATTCCATGGGGCGATAGTTGGGTGTAGGCAGGCCTAGAGGACGTCAGATCAGCTCCTCAATGGGGTGACGGACGAACGCAGGCGGGCCTGGGATAGGGGGCGGCGGCGGATCATTTCCATGAGCCCGCAAACTCGATGGGGCGATGATGAACGTAGGCAGGGGCGCAGGGATGGGGCGGTGGATCATCTCCATTGGCCTCTGAACTCCATGGGCGATGATGTAGGTAGGCAGGGGGCGGAGGCAGGAGGCGAGGGGGGTGGTGTGGCGGATCATCTCCATGGGCGATGATGTAGGTAGGCAGGGAATGGAGGCAAGGGCGGGGGGAGGAAAGGCTGGGTGGGGTGGGGTGGGGTGGGTGGGTGGGGGAGGGGCAGCATGGGGTCGGCGCGCGTGAGGGCGCATGGGCGGGAGGTGCATGGGGCGGGGGTGCATGGGCCTGCATGGCGCGCACATGGGACGGCGAGCTCCATGTGGGGGTGGAGCGTGGGTGGGTGGTCGACTGTGGGTGGGTGACGGTGGGGGAGAGTTGGACTGTGTAGTTTGGAGCGTGTCAGGGGGAGTGAAGGGTGCTGAAGGGGGGGATCATGGCAATGTGAGGTTCTCTGTGGTGCATGGTGTCGTGGCGCCGCAGTGGGTCGCGGCCGAGGATCTGCTCGGCGTCAGGCGGTGGCGGGGCGGTCTGGGATGCGGTCTATAGTCTGCCGAGCTGTTCGGCACTGGCGAGGGCATGGAGACGGACTCTGCGGATAGGATAAGGATTGGACTTGGCGACGAGGTTGCTCGGCTCGCTGAGACAGCCCCCTTCGGGCGATGACGATGGTGGATAGTCCATGGTGGGCCGCAGTACATAGGCGGCAGTCGACGGGGAGGGCAGGGCGATGAGGGGGATGGGCGACGGCGACTCACATGGGCCGACCGCCGCGACTCGCGCCGCCCGCCCCAGGGAGTGGGCCGCCCCAGGGTGTGGGCCGCCCCACACACACACACACACGCACACGCACACACACACGCACACACGCCCCCCACACACACACACGCACACACACACATGCACGTGCTCGCATGTGAACAGGAGCATGTCGTTTGCCCCGTATTGAGGCACACACACACACGCACACACACACACACATGCACACGCATGCAAAACACACACACACACACACACACACACACCTGCTCGCAAGAAAGCAGCAGCGGGTCGTTAGCCCCGTACGGCACGACGCATCCGTTGTACCCTCCACGGCTGCTCTGAGCACACACACACACGCACACGCACACACACACATGGGAGGGGCGCTAAGGCCGCACGCGACGGATGGCGCACCCTGGAGGAAGTGCTTCTGCAATTTACCCGTGCGTCCCTAGGAGTCCGCAGCAACGGGCAGCAACTGGGGATTTTGGCGCGGGAGGCAGGGTGGCGGCCGCTGGCGGCAGATTGGCTGCGCCAGGCGACGCGCTTTTGGGATAAGGCGCGGGGGCGGCCTGACGGTGACCTGCTTAAAGATGCAATGCGGGAGAGCTGGGGGCTGGCGGAAGCGGGGGGGACGTGCTGGGCGGCACGCTTGCAGGTGTGCCTCGGAACTGTGGGGCACACCCTGGCGTGGGACCAGGAGGGACCGGTACGCATCACCAACCTGCTGGACGTGGCGACCGCGGCGTGGCTGGCCGCCGCGACAAGCACACCGGCGCTGCCGAGCGGCACTACCGTGCGTGATGTACCTGAGGAGTGGTCGCGCGGCTTTAAGATGCTGACCTACATGCGGTGGATGGCGGGTAGCGACAGCGAGCCACCGGCCCTGTTGAGCTCAGGGCTGAACAGTGCTGCCCGGATCACGGCTCTAGCTAGGTTCAGGATGGGGCTCCATGAGCTGCAGATAGAGCGGGGGCGCTACGCCGTGGCGGGACAGAGGCAGCGACGCAGCCAGCGGGCGTGCTGCCTATGCGGTGGGCTAGAGGATGAGGCACACATGGTATTTGAGTGCCCTGCCTATGAAGAGGCACGGGTGCAGGCCCACAGCCTGTTTCGGTCCATCCCTCGCCCCGAGGAGGCCGATTTAGATGAGCGGATGCGGGAGTTTATGAATCCTCGGCCAGGCCAGGAGAACCCCAGGTTCTGGCACGAGTTGGCTGACTTCCTTGTCGCCTGTTTTGAGACACGCACCGCGTGCACAGCAATCATGATGGCAGATGGCATGCTAGGGGTCTAATTTTGACAGCTGCCGGCCTCTTTCCAAGGGTCTAATGCGCCATCAAAGGCGTCCGACGGACTGTAAAATCGACCACACACACACACACACACACACACACACGCACCTGCTCGCGCGAAAGCAGCAGCGGGTCGTTCGCGCCGTACGGCACCACACGCCCGTTGTACCCTCCCCGGCTGCTCTGAGCGAGCGAGCGCCGACCACCACCGGGCGCGTTGGCCCCAGTGAACAGTGATGCTAGGAGGTCTGCGCCGGTTGCGTTTCCTTCGGCGGCGAAGAGCGAGGCGAGGAGGTCTGCCAGGCCGGCGGATGAGTTGGCGGCGGCGGTGCTGGTGTTGAGTGGGCTTGCTGCAAGGTGCGTGTGTGTGGGGGGGGGCGTGTGTGTGTGTGTGTGTGTGTGTGTGTGTGCGTGTGTGTGTGTGGCTGTGTGGCGGCGAAGAGCGAGGCGAGGAGGTCGGCCAGGCCGGCGGATGAGTTGGCGGCGGCGGTGCTGGTGTTGAGTGGGCTTGCTGCAAGATGCGTGTGTGGGGGGGGGCGTGTGTGTGTGTGTGTGTGTGTGTGTGTGCGTGCGTGTGTGTGTGGCTGTGTGGCGGCGAAGAGCGAGGCGAGGAGGTCGGCCAGGTCGGAGGATGAGTAGGTGGCGGCAGCGCTGGTGTTGAGTGGGCTCGCTGCAAGATGCGTGGGGGGGGGCGTGTGTGTGTGTGTGTGTGTGTGTGTGTGTGCGTGTGTGTGTGTGGCTGTGTGGCAGCGAAGAGTGAGGCGAGGAGGTCGGCCAGGTCGGAGGATGAGTAGGTGGCGGTGGCGCTGGTGTTGAGTGGGCTCGCTGCAAGATGCGTGTGTGGCGTGTGTGTGTGTGTGTGTGGTGTGTGTGTGTGTGGCTGTGTGGCGGCGAAGAGCGAGGCGAGGAGGTCGGCCAGGTCGGAGATGAGTAGGTGGCGGCGCGCTGGTGTTGAGTGGGCTCGCTGCAAGATGCGTGTGTGGGGGGGGCGTGTGTGTGTGTGTGTGTGTGTGCTGTGTGTGTGGCAGCGAGAGGAGGCGAGGAGGTCGGCCAGGTCGGAGGATGAGTAGGTGGCGGCGGCGCTGGTGTTGAGTGGGCTCGCTGCAAGATGTGGGGGGGGGCGTGTGTGTGTGTGGTGTGTGTGTGTGCGTGTGTGTGTGTGTGTGTGTGGCTGTGTGGCAGCGAAGAGTGAGGCGAGGAGGTCGGCCAGGTCGGAGGATGAGTAGGTGGCGGTGGCGCTGGTGTTGAGTGGGCTCGCTGCAAGATGCGTGTGTGGGGGGGGCGTGTGTGTGTGTGTGTGTGCGTGTGTGTGTGTGTGGCTGTGTGGCGGCGAAGAGCGAGGTGAGGAGGTCGGCCAGGTCGGAGGATGAGTAGGTGGCGGCGGCGCTGGTGTTGAGTGGGCTCGCTGCAAGATGCGTGTGTGGGGGGGGGGCGTGTGTGTGTGTGTGTGTGTGTGTGGCTGTGTGGCAGCGAAGAGTGAGGCGAGGAGGTCGGCCAGGTCGGAGGATGAGTAGGTGGCGGCGGCGCTGGTGTTGAGTGGGCTCGCTGCAAGATCGTGGGGGGGGGGCGTGTGTGTGTGTGTGTGTGTGTGTGTGTGTGCGTGTGTGTGTGTGTGTGTGTGTGTGGCTGTGTGGCAGCGAAGAGCGAGGCGAGGAGGTCGGCCAGGTCGGAGGATGAGTAGGTGGCGGCGGCACTGGTGTTGAGTGGGCTCGCTGCAAGATCGTGTGGGGGGGGGCGTGTGTGTGTGTGTGTGTGTGTGTGTGTGTGTGTGCATGTGTGTGTGTGGCTGTGTGGCAGCGAAGAGCGAGGTGAGGAGGTCGGCCAGGTCGGAGGATGAGTAGGTGGCGGCGGCGCTGGTGTTGAGTGGGCTCGCTGTGTGTGTTTGTGTGTGTGGGGGGGTGCAGGTGTGTGTGTTGGGGGGCAGGTGTGTGCTTGGGGGGGGGTGCTCGAGTGCCCCGTCCCACACACACACACACGCACGCACGCACACGTGATCATGCAGCATGTGCCCACATGCACACACACATATGCACATACAAACACACAGTTGCACACATGCACACACACACACACATGCACCCACACCCACACATGCACCCACACACACATGCACACACGCACACATACACACACGCACACACACACGCACGCACGCACATGCACACACACACACACACACACACACACACGCACACACACGCACACATACACACTCGCACACCCACACCCAGTACAAGTATACAGCTTATACAAGTAAGGCGAGTAGTATGTGACCCACACCCACACCCACACCCACACCCACACCTGCGGTACCATAAATGATGCCAGTGTCACTGGAGTTACATACACACACACACACATACACCCACACCCACACCCACACACCCCACACTCACCTGCAGTTCCATCAATGATGCCAGTGTCGCTGGAATTGTCCGAGGGAGTGGTTGGGCCAAACTCGTTCATGACCGCATCAACAGCTGCGGTGTGTGTGTGGGGGGGGGAGGTGGTTGAGGTTTGGTGATGATGTTCAGGATGGACTGTGCTGGGGAGTGGGTGCGCCTCGCTGGTTGTAGCTTTGCGACCTTTGTGGTTTTACTCAGGGTTAAGCCTAAACCATAAATTAGGGCGCTCCCGCTGTGTTGTGCTTTCAATGGCGATGAATGCGCAGCCGTGCGTGGTGCAACCATCACGCAGGGCGTTCGATGTCGCTCGGCGCATAGATAAATGGCACCTGAGCACTGCCAACGGGTGGCTGGATACTGTGAGAGCCTCGGAGCGTGGAATATAGGTGCCCCCCCTGCTGCCCATGGCTAGCTGGAGTGAGGGGTTTTGAAGTTCGGTAGTGAAATCGCCCACCGCAACACCATCGTGGACCTGCGTGTGCCCTGTGACCCCCTCCCCCCCTGCACCCCCAACGACCTCCCTGTGAGTAACGAATCGGTGATGTTTGCAAAGAGCAGCAATGAGCCCTGTGCCCTGTGCCCTGTGCCCTGTGCCCTGTGCCCTGTGCCCTGTGCCCTGTGCCCTGTGCCCTGTGCCCTGTGCCCTGTGCCCTGTGCCCCCCCCCCTTGCCTGTGCGGAGCGAGTCGGCGATGTTGCCATTCAGCAGAGAGCTACCAGCGGAAGTCATGCACCATAAACGCGCATGTGCATAGCTTGGCTGCAGGACCTCCTCAGGCTGTAGGACCTCCTAAGGCTGTAGGACCTCCTAAGGTTGTAGGACCTCCTAGGAGTAAATGAGGAATCAGCCTCATTTGAAGAAGCACTGCCCCCCCCCTGCCTTGCCTTTGCGCAACGAGTCGGCGATGTTGCCGTCAGAGATTCATCCAGCGGGAAGCGGCTCATATGAGGAAGTTGCACACCAGAAACGCTGGAGTCTAGGCTGGAAGAATTAATGAGGAATCAGCATCATTTGAAGAGGCACTGCCCCCCCCCCCCCCCCCGTTCCTTGCCAGTGCGCAACGAGTCGGAAATGTTGCCATTGAGCAGCGATGTGACCTGCACCCTGTGCCCTGCGCCCTGCACCCTGTGCCCCCCCCCCCCCCCCCCTCTCACCCCTGCCTTGCCTGTGCGCAACGAGTCGGCGATGTTGCCATTCAGCAGGGCGTCGTCCAGTGGGAAGCGACTCATGAGGAAGTCGCGCACCAGGAACAGCAGGTCTGCGGGAAAGAAGGGTCAAGGATTTAGGGTTGCGGGTTTAGGGCTTAGGGTTTAGGGTTTAGGGTTTTAGGGTTTAGGGTTCAGGGTTTTAGGGTTCAAGGTTTAGGGTTGAGAGTGCAGGGTTTAGGGTTTAGGGAAGGAAGGTTAGGGTGTAGGGAAAGAAGGGTCAGGGATTTAGGGGTTATGGGTTTGGTGTTGAGAGTTTAGGGTTTGGGGTTTATGCCCCCTACCAGGTAGCCAGCCAGTTTCAGTCAGGTGTCGGGCCTAGCTAGTAGCCAGCTAGTAGCGAGTTAGTAGCCAGCTAGTAGCCAGCTAGTTGCCAGCTAGTTGCAGTCTGGTGTCGGGCCTAGCGCCGACACAATTAGTGTGCGTCACATGTGGAGTCAAGCACTTTCACCGACTGTAACCGACTGTAACGCTGTCGCAGACTGTACAGTGTCACAGACGGTTACAGACTACAACTGACTGCAACAGATTGTAACTGACTGTGCACACTGTAGCAGACTGTACACTGTCACAGACGGTTACAGACTGTAACAGACTGTAACAGACTGTAACAGACTGTAACAGACTGTACAATGTAACCAACTGCAACCGACTGCAAAATCCACGGTGATGAGGCGTGCTTACCGCTGTTTGCCTCGAGGTACTTGCGCGCAGCTGCGTACATGTCCTCGTCAAGGAATTCAAGCACCTGCGAATGTGGTTCAGGATTGTAATTCAGGAGTGTGGTTCAATGAGTGTGGTTCATGATTATGCACGCGCGGATCGGACGAAGCACACGTGCGTGTTGTGTTTGCGTTTAGGTGTGCAGTTCAGGAGTGCACACGTGGTGTGTGTGCGTCAGTGGTTCCGTAAAGGATATTGGAAAAATGATGGCTCAACCCGGGCCTCACGATCACTCCGCCAATCTCAACCCGACGGAAGCGAATTTGGGCGGAAAAGTGTGAAAATGCCGATTCACACTTTTCCGGGTCGGAATTTGCGCAATCTCACCTGACGCGCCTGTCCGAATCGGCCAATCTCAACCCGAAAGTTCACTTTGTCGGGTTGCGGGGTGGCTCACGGAAACATTGGTGTGCGTGCATCGTGTGTGTGTGTGTGTGTGTGTCTGTCTGTCTTGCGTGTGTGCGCGTGCATGTGTGCACGTGCGTTGTGTGCATGTGTGCGTGCAGACATGCATTTTCTTCACCTGCAGAGCTGAGCTGTCGAGACGCGTGCGGTTGGCATACGGACGGAGCACCGCTGGCAACGCTTCGAGCGCGTCGATGGATGGGTCGGTGAAGCGTAGGATCAAGCGTGGAGGGCTGGAAGAGGGCTCGGTCTCCTGCATGCATGCGCGTGTGCATGTGTGTGTGTGTGTGTGAGTGTGTGTGGCAGCGGTTGAGTGTGGAGAATGTTGGGTGTGAGCGGTGAGCGCTGCAGGGCTGCGGCAGTCTACAGACCTCTGGCAGTGCGTGTCTGCGCACACGGTTGTGTGTGCGCCCCCACAAGCACGTGTGCATACGCGCACACGCGCGCACATGCGTGCACGCACGGCACGCACGCGCATGGCACGGCTCGCATGATCCGGGCGTACCTGCCCGCAGCCGCCGCCCTTGTAGATGGGCACGCCGGCGCAGTACGTGGTGGAGCACACTAAGAGCATGATAATGACCGCCAGCACTCCAGCAACCACCAGGGCGATGAGCGCGACCCACCATGGGTGCGCCTTGACCTGTGCGCGCACGCGCGCAACAGTTGCAACGGTCACCCTGGGGTGAAAGCCTCGGTTTTCGTCGCACAGGGGGCAAGAATCTCTTGATCATGTCGCTTCAGGGGCGATTGGAAGTAGTGGAAGGCGGCGAGGGGGCGAGCGGTGGCGTGGCGGACGCATGTTTCGCCCATGCGCCTCTCCAGCTGCCCCATGCGAGGAGGCACGCAGCCCACCGACTCACCCACTCTCCCGCGCGCCTCAGCCTCCTCCCGCGGTCTTGCTTCGCCTGTTGTGCCGCCACCTTGTTCGTCACGTCGAGCATGATGTCGTCGGTGCAGCGCGCGCTGAAAGACTGGGGAGACATTGTGTTTACCCTCGCCTGCACGCCTACGCCGCCATCCGAGGGCAGTCTTCCGGAGGGGCTGTATCCAGGCTGGCTGCCGATCCCGGGGGATTGTGGAGTCGTGGGTGGACTGCCGCTCTGCTGGTACTTTCCATTCCACTGAGACCACCCCCCATTGGGAAAGAACGGATTACTCATTTTTTCGACACCGTGCGATGCGTCGTCGCTGTGGCGTGACACGCGCGTGAGGCGAAGCTGCAACACCTGTGCATCACTCAAGTGTGAAGAGCGTTGAATTTAAGCGGGCGCACCGTACCGCAGGCGTCGACACCCTTCCGTCGTGGCCACGTGTCAGCGCTTACACACACACACACACACACACAACCCGCATGCTCAGTTGCCGAGCGCACGCACGCAACTCCCACTCGGCGCCGCCGCTCTACGTCGACTCGGAGTCACGGGCCGCCGCATTAATAGCGGCGTCGTATGGTAGTTGCCGCGCAGCGGCGCGGCCCCCGCGCAGCGATCGCTGCCGGTGCTTCCGCGGTGCAGTCGTGCGCGTGCTGCTGCCGTCACCGCCATCGCCGCCGCCTGCCGCGGCCCGCTGCAGCGCCGCCGCGCTCGTCTGCGGCACGAGCGTGGTGCCGTGGTGCAGGAGCCCCACGTCGCCAGCGGCTCCGTTGGCACCGCCGTGCGCCTGCGTGGGGGGAGTGTGTGAGGAGGCGTGCGAATTGTTGAGGGGGGCTGTGACGGAGCGCGTGGAGGAGTGTGTGAGGGGGCGTGTGAGGTGTGAGGGGGCGTGTGTGGGAGCGTGAGGGGGCGTGTGAGGGGGCGTGGAGAGAACGTGCGAAGGGGCGTCCTGATCACAACAACTATTCGGAACACGACCGGCGTGGGATGGAGGTGCTGCAGTCACTGACGAGCCTCAGTGCTGCTGCTGCTGCTGGTCGGACGGTCGTGGCTGGGTGCCCACTGTCGCATACTAGCTTTATCTTTTGCTCCTAGGAATAAGCATTGGCAGGCAGTCGGCTGGTGGCTACAGCGCCTCGCAAGTAACTGTTCGGGCCAGAACTGGACTTGGGTCTAGGCGGTGGTACTAGGACTGGAAGGCAGTCTTCACAGCACAGCCGCACACCCACACACACATACACCCACACACGCGCACACGCACACACCTGTGCGTCTGCGTCTGCCTGCGCGGCTGCAGCAGACATCTTGGCCTCCAGGTAGCCGCGCTGCTGCGCAGACCCGGTGAGCGCCGTCCATTCAAAGACTGAATGCAGGGGGGGGGGAGCAATTAGCAGGGGGGGGAGCATCGGGGCTTACTGTTGCGGCAAGGACTCAAAGACTAAATGCGGGGTAGGTGGGGGGCGCAGGGAGCAAAGGAGGGTGTGTGTGGGGTGTGTGTGTAGGGTGGGGGTGGGGGACATAGGTCGTCGGGGGGGCATGCCGCTGCGCAGGACCGGTGAGCGCCGTCCACTTAAAGACTGCATGCGGGGGGAGGGGGCGGACGGGAGGGAGGGAGCAAGTGAGCGGGTGCGGGGAAGGGAAGGGAAGGGATCAAATGAGCGAGGGGAGCGGGAGAGCATGCTGTTGCGGCAGGGGGGGGGGGGGGGGGGGGGCGCGAGCGCCGTCCACTCGAAGACTGAAGGCAAGGGGGTGGAAAGGAAGGGAGCAAATGAAGCGGGGGCGGGGTGGGGGGAGGAGGGTGGGGTGGGGGAGGGGGGTCGTGCTGATGCGGATTGGGGCAGCCCCCAAACGCGGGGGGGGGGGGGGCACAGGGAAGGAGTGTGTATGCGTGTCGGGCGAGGTTGGGTGGCCGGGTGGGCAAGGAGTGTGTGTGTGTGTGTGTGTGTGTGTGTGTGTGTGTCGGGGGGTGGGGGGAACATCGTCGGGAGCATGCCGTCGCGGCGGCGGCCCCTTGTCTTTCAATCCCTCGAACTTAGTAAGACCCCTTGGAAGACCTAAAATCCCTTCATGACGTATCGAAGCGCCCCCACCTGGCACACACACGAGCACGTGCGTGGTGTGGCTGGCCTGCCTCAGCGTTTCACATCTCAGAGGGAGAGAGAGAGGGAGAGAGAAAGAGAGAGAGAGGAAGAGAGAGAGAGAAAGAGAGAGAGAGAGGGAGGGAGGGAGGGAGAGAGAGAAGAGCCGCCCTGCACGCACACGAGCACGCAGCTCAGCGCGTGCAGCAGTAGGTGCATGTGACTCGCTTGACACAGCCTAGCACATCTCAGAGAGGGACAGAGAGAAGGGGATGGAGAGCGGGACGGAGAGAGAGAAAGTAGCGCCCCACCCGGCACGCACACCAGCCGTAGCCCAGCGCGCGCAGCAAGCGGTTGCGTAGAATGCGCACACACATAGTGTGCAGCACGCTGCACGCAGCAGCATGCACACACGCCTCATCCGGCACACACACGAGCACATAGCTCAGGGCGCGCAGCAGGCGGTTGCGTAGAATGCGCGCACACATAGCACGCAGCACGCGGCACAGCAGCAGCACGCAGTCCGCACACACGCTTCACCCGGAACGCACACAAGCACGAGCAGGCTTGCCGCCACAGCAGGTTGCGCATAGTGGTGAATGTGACTCGCCTGACACAGCCTGGCACATCTCAGAGAGGGAGAACGAAAAAGATGGAGGGAGGGAGAGAGAGAGAGGAGCCGCCCATGGATGCATGCACACGAACACGTAGCTCAGGGCGCGCAGCAGGCGGCAGGTGCATGTGACTGGCCCGACGCAGCCTGGCATGTCTCAAAGAGAGAGACAGAGAGGGAGAAAGGGGGGGAGAGAGAGAGAGAGAGAGAGAGGGAGAGGGAGGGAGAGAGACCACAGCCTCACCCGGCACGCACACGAGCACGTAGCCCAGCGCGCAGCAGGCGGTAGGTGCATGTGACTCGCCTGACGCAGCCTGGCACATCTCAGAGAGAGAGAGGGAGAGAGAGAGGGAAGGAGAGAGGAAGAGAGAGAGAGAGAGAGAGAGAGAGAGGGAGAGAGGGAGAGAGGGAGAGAGAGAGACGGGGGAGAGAGAGAAAGAGAGAGGGGGAAAGAGAGAGAAAGAGAGAGGGGGAAAGAGAGAGAAAGAGGGAGGGGGAAAGAGAGAGAAAGAGAGGGAGGGAGAGAGAGGAAGAGAGAGAGAGATAGAGAAGAGCCTCACCCGGAACGCACACCAGCACGTAGCCCAGCGCGCGCAGCAGGCGGTTGCGTAGGAGGTGCTCCCCGAGCGGGCGCGATCGCTCGTTGGCGGCGTAGTGGAACGGGCCGTCGACCTGTGGGCGGGCGGGAGGGTTTTAAATCTAAATAAATTCGATGTTTCATGTTGAAGGGGTTTCGTGTGTGGTGGTGGCGGGTGTGTGTGGGGGGGGTAGGTGGCAAGGGGGGGCGCTCGTTGGCGGCGTTGTGGAACGGGCCGTCAACCTGTGGGCGGGCAGGAGGGTGGGCGGGGGTGGTAACGCAAGCCAACAATGAGCGGAGGGAGGGAGATGGCTGCGTTGGGGAACGGGCCGTCGGCGTGTGGGCGGGCAGGGTTTTAGGGTTCTACGTTCAGGGTTTAGGGTTCAGAGTTTAGTATGTGGGTGGGTGGGTGGGTGAGTGGGTGGGAAGGGGTGGTGCTCGCCGAGTGGCTCGTTGGCGGCGTTGGGGAACGGGTCGTCGACCCGCGTGAGTAGGTGGGTGTTGTGGAGTGGGCGGGCTGGAGGGGGGTGGCCAGGAGATAGAGGGGGGGGGGGGCGTAGTGCAGCGCGTCGCGGCCCGTGCGCGGGTTGAGGGTTTTAGGGTGGGGGCTCCTGTGTCTTTCTCTTCAAGGTCTTTCCAGATCGAGCCTCGCGATATATAATAGGCCTCGCCCCTTGACCTCATTCTCAACCCATTACCCAAAACCCACCTCCACCACCATCGTGCGACCGGTGTACGTGTGGCGCGTGAGGATGTCAACGCAGAAGAGCCCGCGCCCCACGAGCTGCTCGCTGCGGCACGCGTAGCCGATGTCTCTGAGCACCTCCATAACGTGCACCTGCACGTGCGTGTGTGGGGGGGGCCGTGTGTGTGTGAGTGTGCGTGTGCATGTGTGGTGTGTGGTGTGTGTGTGTGTGTCTGCGTGCCCCACGAGCTGCTCGCTGCGGCACGCGTACCCGATGTCCCTGAGCACCTCCATAACGTGCACCTGCACGTGCGTGCGTGGGGGGGGCCGTGTGTGTGTGCGTGTGCGTGTTCGTGTGCATGTGTGTGGTGTGTGTGTGTGTGTCTGCGTGCCCCACGAGC
>VFSX01001144.1:0-11578 GCA_016618255.1 Chlamydomonas sp. UWO 241 | reverse complement strand
ACAGCCGCCAGCCAGCTGGCGGGGGCGCACGCGCGATCATGAGCCTGCAGCTGTGCTGCCTCGCCTCTGAGTCTCCCTACCTCGTGGTTGGCGACTCCTCCAGTGTGCAGCTGGTCCTGGACCCTGCCAGTTTGCAGCTGAGCCTGGACCTGTAAACTGTAAATTGGGCCTGGACCTGGGAGGCATCGTCACCAACCACCAGTGCTTCTTCAATTGAATTCAATTAATTAATTCTTACAGCCCGGCCACAGACAACCAGGGCCAAAATCGGCAAAAAAAAACAAATGGCAAGAAATACGACAAAGCCGGCAAAAGTCGACCCAAATCGGGCGGTAAACCCCCAAAAATAATGAATTCTTACCGCCCAGAAACCGCCGTAGGCGGTTAACCGTCCAATCGAAGAAGCACTGCCAACCACCCAACCAAACCATGGTGGTCATGTCACGGAAAGCGTGGGCTCAGTGGGGGCTCTAGAGGTTGAGGGCTAGGCATATTCAGTCTCTTCTAGCCTTATGCGACACTGCCCGTGTCGGGTCAGGTGCAGCTGCGCCCGCTTGTGAACCGTATCAAGACGGGCCTGTCGCTTGGCACCGACAGCGCCCTTGTGATCACCAAAGTACCCGCGCCCTCAAGGGGCACATCCGCACTTCCGCCCTCGACCAGAGGTGTGGTGTGCCGCCGCCGGTCTGAGCTGTTGGAGCTCTTGCACTCACGGCCTGACATCTACGGGGCGTCACAACGCGGCCCCGCAGAGTCCCAGGCCGTGGAGTCCCAGGCCGCGCTGCGTGGCCTTGCGGGCTCTCTTAGTAGAGCTCCCCTAGACGTGTAGTCTAAGCCTTAAATCACGCCCCGGGGTCCTCCGAAACCCAACTAACGCACCTCTCTTAACACCACACAGCCGCACTCGCTCTTTACACCCAAACATTTCTTTACACCTTATAATATAATATAATATGATACCCAACACGAACGTGTAAAACCTGTAAAACCAGGCCGCAGAATCCCTGGCCGCAGAATCCCAGGCCGCGGAGTTCCAGGCCGCGGAATCCCAGGCCGCAGAATCCCAGGCCGCAGAGTCTGTGACTGGCCTGACTCGGCCCGTCACATCTCAAACCACTCGCTGGTTTTGCCATAAGCACCCTTCGTGCTTACTCCTTACTTGACATGCGTGGCTGTTACAGAGTCCCTGGCCGCAGTGTCCCAGGCCGCAGACTTCCAGGCCGCAGAGTCCCAGGCCGCCAAGACCCCTCGTAGCAGCAGCTGCGCCACCAGAGCAATCAGCCGCAGGCGTTCTGAGCGCTTGGACATGGTTTGATAATGGATGTTACAGTCAGGGACACCTCTCAAGGTGTATTAGACCGTGCTCGGTGCGTATGGCCCGAGCACCTAACTGACATGGCTGGCTGTTGGTGGTAGGGAACCCCAACTTTGTAAAGAGTGTGGGCGCACCCCTAGGTCCCCTACCGCAGCGGCAGCAAACGCTTGTTGAAGTAGGTGAGCGCATGTGGGGAAACAGAAACGCGAGGCAGGTTCGTCGCTTTTTTTTACACGGAGCTTGCCCCTCTCTCAGCAGCGCGCCCCCCTACCACATTCACAACGTCTGAGGCGGCGCCCCAGGCGTCTCATTCCATGGCGCGGATCAGGCGGCGACTCAGGCGCTCCGACCGCCTGAGGCGCTGCCTGAGGCGCACCCCGGATCGTCTCAGGCGTTATGACGTATTCCATGACGCGGATCAGACGTTGGGATTTTGGTAGGGGCCCCTCTCCCAGCAGCGTGCCCCTTGCGGGGGGAGTTGTTGGCCGCCAGCAGCTGCCAGAAGCGTCCTTTCTACTGGAGCTACCTCTGATCAAGAGGAATCTCTAAACATGCCGCGCGTCTCTGTGAGCATTGTACAACTCAAGATATCAGCCGAGTGGTTTTGCTAATGAGGGGCGGTGTGAACCCCCTTGCACCCAAACGCTACCAGCTGTACCGTTTGCAATTCTTAGGCCTGCAGGCCCCTCACAAGAGGAAGCAAGCAGGCCCCTCATAAGCAACCTTTTCGATGAAGTTGTTTTACAATCCACTGCCGGCGGTCACACGTTCGGTTCCAAAGCTCCAGAGCAGGCACGCGGCCGACCCAAAAGCTCGAGCTACACAAGTAGCCCACGGTAGCGCCAACCACATAGTGGCGGGCGCCAAGCAACAAGCAAGCAGCACCACAGTGCAGGCTCCACTGTATGGCCGAAGGGCGGGCCCAAGGTGCAAAACCACGAAGGGACCAAAAATCCCCCTCCCAAACCACTGGAAGGAGGGGCTGGTAGCACCCCCGCCGCAGCGTCGGTGTCTTGGTGTCGGCATGCAGATGCGGCCAGCCCCCTGCATCTCTCAAGCAGTGTGCGTGCTCTCACGATGGACCGCGCACGGGAGAAAAAGATTGCGGCAGCGGCTCCTCGTCGTCTTTCGCCCTGCGCCTACTCTAGTGGCCAATGGGAGGCCCCGGCACTCCCGCCAGCTCAACACTGGTCCCCCCCCACCCCGCTCAACACTGCGGACAAAAAAACTAGCGTCACATGGACTGTGGCATCCATCACCAGCCAGTGAGGTCGAGACTCCCCAGTGGGGGAGAAGGTGAAGAGCTGCTTCTCTAGGGTTTCGCAGGAGGGTCTGGCTTTCAGGGGGGATCAGCAGTCTACATGTACATGTACAGTCTACAACCCTAAAGTACCCCATTTGCGCAGCGACGCGACGCTTGCGGCTCCCGGGGTCGGTAGGGTGCCATGTTGCTGTCGGCATCGCGGCCCGCCTCCGCTGCCATGTGTTCCCCCGCACGCCCATCGGCAGCATGCGTGCGGACTTTGAAAATGCGTAGCTGCGCCCGCGTGGTGTACGCTGCATCCCTGTCAGGGGTTGGCGGGTACCAGACAAACTGCGTCCATCAACGGCGTCCATCGCTCATCGTCCCATCGCGCCCATCCAGGACGCGCACAGCAGGTGTAGGTATATGCGATGCAATATATGGGGCAATGCACGGGAATTGAGTGCGTTTGCGTGCGTGGGGGCGCTGTCTCTGGGGCGACCGCACACATGCGCCATGCACTAGTGCCAGGCATCAGGGCATGCCCAGGGCTGCAGACACACGCGCGTACACACACACACGCACGTACACACACGCACGCTTACACACACACACACACACACACACACACACACACACACACACACCATGCAGCGGCGGCACATGCGTCGCTCGCTCTCTGGCCCATCGTGGGCGCAGCTGTTGTTGGTGTGCTCGTAGGCACCGTCATGGCGCTGGCCGTCGTGCGCTCGCTGCGGCGCTCGATCGACCCCATCATGATCACGCGCGAGAACACGGTTTTGAGGGAGAAGGTGCGATGTGGTGCATGTACACAGGCGCGTTAACACACAGGTCGCATGCTTTGAGACGTGCACCTACATCGTGAACCTACATCGAGAACCGAAAATTGAGAACTGAGAGCTGAGAACTGTGATTTCGAAAACGCTGAAACCGAAAACTGAGATTTCGGTTTCCGTCTCAGACACTTCAATGCGGCTCCCGAAATACACGCCAGTGTTCGCCAGTGCTTCCAATTGATCCCATCTTGTCATTTCTTACAGCCGAGAGACCAGCGAAAATGCCAAATTTCCCCGCGGGAGCCGAATTGTTTTGCGGAACGTGTCATTTCAAGCTAGTTTTCACACTTCAGGCGTTCAGCCGCACTGCGGCCATATGATTATCACCGCCTATTTGCCGCCGTTGGCGGTAGACCGCCTAGTTGAGGCAGCACTGTAATAATTACACGCGGGCCCCGGGGCATAGTAGGTAAAAGCTCTCCTTTTTGCTCTAGGACAACACGTTGGCAGGCCGTCGGCTGGTGGCTACTGCCGCTCACACGTAATTGTTGGGGCCAGAACTGGACTTCGGTCTAGACGGTGGTACTAGGATTAAAAGGTAGTCTTCGCTGGAAAACCGATGTTGCTCAGTGAGCCTCTTTTCAGGATTTTTAAATTAATTGTTCCACAGCCAAACCTTGCTTTGACCTCATTGACCGTTGACCTCCCGTTGACCGTTTGCCCTCATATAAAGGTCATTTGAGAGCGCTTGACGGGCTCTATCTGGCAGGCTCGCCAGACACCCAATCCACTGAATGGGTCAAGCTGATGATGATGGATTTTACAGTCTTGTGTGACGAGCCTACCGGCTAGCGTATTCGACCTTGCTCGGCGTACAACGCCCGAGCGCTACAGACGGGTGGCTGGCTACTGGTGGTGGGGGGCTAGTGGGTCGGCGCTGGACCTAGAGCTGTGTACAAGGTCAAAATACAGCCGGAATACAGCCACATGGCTGTGTAGCGCCGAAAAGGAAATCACTGCTGTTGCTGTTACTGCACCCGTGCAGGTCGAAACCCTGCAGCAGCTGCTCCTGAAGCTCGCGCCCATGAGCGGGCCCGACATGAAGCTGAGGTTCCGCAAGGGCATCAACCGCGCCGTCATCCTCGGCATGGTCGACACAATGTTGCAACGGAAGGACGTGAACATCTGGTAGGCGTGGTAAAACCCTTAACCCAACAAGCGTTTGCTGCCGCTGCGGTAGGGGACCTAGGGGTGCGCCCACGCTCTTTACAGAGTTGGGGTTCCCTACCACCAACAGCCAGCCATCTCAGTAAGGTGCTCGGGCCATACGCGCCGAGCACGGTCTTATACGCCTTTAGAGGTGTCCCTGATTGTAACATCCATCATCAACCCTTTACCCTAAACCTTAAACCCTAAACCCTAAAAGGCATCAACCGCGCCGTCATCCTCGGCACGGTCGACGCAATGTTGCAGCGGAAGGACGTGAGCATCTGGTGGGCGTGGTAAAACCCTGAACCCTGAACCCTAATCCCTAAACCCTAAGCCCTAAAGGGCATCAACCCTGAACCCTGAACCCTAAACCCTAAACCCTAAAACCCGCAACCCTAAACCCTAAACTCTTGATGGAGTTTAAAGCCGTGTGTGGCGCACTGTCGTCGTTGTCGTCGAAAGCGTAACACAGCGGGAGCACCTCTAAACCTCGAGTAAAAACATAAGGCCCGAAAAAGCTAGTAGCCAGCAAGGCTTGCACACACAGCCCCCCCAGCGCAGTCCCCCGCTGTGACAAACCGCAACGAACGACTACATACGGTTCTGAGATCCAGTCAGCGGCTTCACGCCCGCCACTCAGCTTGGGTGGCGCTACAGTGAGGCTTCCCCATTGATTTCCCTTTTGGCTCTACACAGCCATTTAGCTGTATTCCGGCTGTGCTTTGACCTTGCACACAGCTCAACCCATGCGGTGGATTGTTAGTCTGACAAGCCCACCAGTCAGAGCTCATCTAGAGCTTTCAAGTGACCTGTGTCTGAGGACAGACGGTCAACGGGAGTTTAACGGTCAACGCGGTCAAAGCAAAATTTGAATAATAATCAAAAATCCTGAAAAGGAAATCACTGGGCTTCTCCTCTTCGGTTGGCAGGGCTGCAAGACGTCTCTCTTAGTCATGCTGGAGCTTTGGAAACATATGAGTAACACAATAAGTGAGCGATTGGTGCACACTCACGCAAACAATCACAAGCGAAAAAAGGCTTGAGTTCCTCGGGCCCCTCCACGTAAACGCGGCCTTCAGTATTTTGAGAGCCAGTCAGAGGCACCAGAGGGGAGGGCAGTGATTTCCTTTTCGGCTCTCCACGGCCATTTGGCTGTATTCCGGCTTTACTTTGACCTTGCACACAGCTCAACCCATCCAGTGGATTGTGGATTGTTAGTCTGACAAGCCCGCCAGACAGAGCACGTCAACAGCTTTCAAATTACCTATGTATGAGGACAAACAGTCTACGGGAGGTCAACGGTCAACGCAGTCAAAGCAAAGCGTGGAATCATTAATTAAAATTCCTGAAAAGAAAATCACTGGGGGAGGGTCTGGGTGGGTCCACACCGGAACTGGGTAAACCACGAGCCCCAGATTTGGCTCCATAGGCCACCCCACCCCGTCTAGACATGCCCATCGCGTGCCCAATAACCCAAGCGACTCTGTGTCGGTGGGGCAGCGGGAGAGGAGTTCTGCTAATAGCAACTTGACGCCTGGTGGCGGGGCGCATGCATGCTCCCTGTACGTGGCGATTCTTCTTCCATGGGACCTGCCCCCCGGACCTGGGCTGGCGCCCCCACAGGGTGCACACCCCCACCCCTGGTGGCCGACGTATGGCAGCGTTTTGAACTTTGCTCGGCATATAGCGCCCAAGCACCGCCAAAGGGTGGCTGGCTGCTTTTGGTGGATGCTGCTCCTGCGCTGCCCATGCGTTGGTAGGCTGGCGCGCTGCGTGGCCTTGCGGGCTCCACCAGTGGAGCTCCCCTAGACGTGTAGTCTAGGCCTTTACTCGCGTCCCGGGGTCCTGCGGGCGCATACATGTAAAACTGTAAAAACGCTGCACATACGTGTGCCAGCCGCCTCCGGGACACAGACAACGGCCGTGCGCACCTTGTTCTCCTGGTGACAGCAGATTGGAGCGTCCCCGTGCATACAGACAAGACCGTCTTGAGGCAGCCACCACATGTGTCTCATTAAGGTGCTCGGGCCATTCGCGCCGAGCACTGTCTTCTACGCCCTTAGAGGTGTCCCTGACAGTAACATCCATCATCCTGTGACGCCCAATGTGAGCCATTCTCAGGTGAAGCTGATAGAGCGCACCGCACCTCCGTGGGGTTCTCCTAGCGTGGCTACCCACCGCAGGCATGATGATGATGAGAGTTTTACAATCCACTTCTGGCGGTCACACGTACGGTTCCAAAGCTCCAGTGGGACTTAAAGAAACAAGGCTCAAGGCCCACAAAAGGTCAAGCTACAAGTAGCCCACGGTAACGCCATCCACACTTGGTGGCGGGCGCCAAGCAAGCAGCACCACTGTGCAGGCTGCACACCCAGCCCCTCAAATGGCCAGAGGGCGGACCCAAGGTATAAAACCATGAAGGGACCAAAAAGCCCTCCCCCAGACCACCGGAAGCGGGGCTAGTAGCACACCCGCCGCAGCACTCTACTCAGCGACCACACCGCACCCGCCACCGCACGCGTGTGGCGCCACCTCCCCTTCAAAAACACCCCCAGAGGGAATGCCATCTAGCAAGCAGGTGCAGGCACCCGCTCGCCGTCAACGACGAGGCGCGCGCGGTGGAACTGCGCCCGCTTCCCCGCAACCTTGGCGGCGAGGAAAGCGGGCCACAGCGCCTGGTGCTGCGCCTCCTCGCGGTCACTGAGGACGTCGAAGACTGCAGTCGAGTCCACGCAGCGGCGCAGCTCGTGGCGCCAGCGCACGACAGTGTCGGCCACGGCGTCAGACGCCACGGTGAAGAGCACACGCAGCACACCGCCCCCGCGTGGCTCCACGCCGATGCCCCCGACGGCAGGCTTGGCGTTGAGGAGCGACGCGGACACGACGCCACCATCAGCCGGCTCCCGCCGGCCGGTGCCGCCGTAGAGGAAGCGCACGACATCCGTAGCCAGGCGGACGGGCAGGCTGGTGCCGTCCTCGGCAGCTGCAGCGATCCGCTCCGCCGCCGCCGCCGTCGCCTCCTCTTCATCCATCCGCCTGCCACCGCCCGCGAGGAACCAGTTGGCGCCGCGTGCCACCGGGATGGACAGCACGAAGCTGCGGCGCAGCGACGTGTCGCCCACACGCGCAGGCAGCCCCCCCCGGCGGGAGGGGCCGCGCGCAGATGCGGCACGCGTGGCGCCCGACGCAGGCCGCTCCGTCGCCGCCCCCCCCCCCGCCGACGCCACAGAGGCGGCAGCAGCAGCGGGCCGGGCAGGCTGAGCAGCCTCGGCAGCAGGCGCAGCGCGGGGCGCCGCACTGTGGGCCGCATGGCCGGCCCGCGCGCGGGCGGGCTCTGCATGCGGCATCTGCATGGGCGCCCCAGGGACGCGGCTCACCAGGAGGCTCACCACATCCACCAGGGACGCAATCTGTTGCGCCTGCGCCTGCACCACAGCGAGCACCCCCGCAAGGGCACCGCTGTGGCCGGCGTCGGCAACCTGTGGCGCGCCCACCTGCGTCGGCGCATTCTGTGGCTGGGCGCGCGCCCTCGCCTCCCTGTCCAGCAGCCCCCCTACCAGGCGTCTGATGTCTGCCTGCCCCGCGCTGAGGGCGCGGAGGGCGTCTGTGGTGTCAGCCGAGGCCGAGATGTGGTTGCTGGCGTCGCCGTGCAGGTGTTGCGCAGCCTCCGCGTATGTGGCTGCCCCCAGCGCCCCGTGGAGCGCCGAAAGCTGTGTCTGTGTCGCATCCACGCACGCGCGGTGGCGTGGCGGGGAATCTGAGCCGGGGGAGCCGCTGCTCACCGGTGATTCTGTGGTGGTGGCCGCGCGGGCGATGAGCGCGCCGGCGGCCGCACTGTGTTTGCGCGCCTTAGAGCGCGGCATGAGTCATGGGAGCAAGAAGCTGATGATGGTAATGACCTCTGGCTGCGCCCAGGGCAGCTCGCGCAGCTGCAGCACCTCGGACAGCCTGCGCAGCTGACCGAGTGGGAAGGCGCGCAGGCTGCCGAGGGCAAGGAACCCTGGCTTGGAGAGCCACGCAGGCATGACTGCCTCACCAAGTCGAAACTCAAAGCGCCGCTCGCTTCAGGTCCAATTATTACTATTCGGTTAGGTATTAATTTAATAACGATTTAATTAAATAATATTGTGATTAGAGGGGCTCGATTAACGGAGGGGGGCTCGATTAACGGAAGCGCGTTCTCGTCGCCGAGCCCCGGACCCAGCAATGCGGCGCTGCTGGTGACTAGGATCTCCGTGCCGCTGACGAGCGGGATAAAATACGACTGCCCTGGCTCCTGCTAGACTGTCCCTCGGTGGAAACTACAGGAGCGGCTTGCCCGGCACTGTCATGGCTTGGCGAGTAGCCGCGGCGCTGCCGCGACCCGTGCTGGGAGACGGCCCTTATCCTCTTCCCATGCAGGACGCCATGCGGCACCGATCTCGACGAGTTGATCGACGAGCGGAGGAGCTGGCGTCCGTCAATGCATGCTGGACATCGGTCAAGATGGCTGCTCGTGGGGGCGAGCTACCATCAGGTCTTCAGCGGTGGTGACCGCCGAGGCAACAACAGAGTTTATCCGCTTCACCATCGCAGCGTTTGTCACCGCGCTCACCCTCGGGGCACTCGTCTGCCGGTGACTGGCGTCGGCATTGGTCTTCAGGCAGCCTGCCATGACGACTCTGTTTGCCCAGGCCCCCCTGGAGGGTTGGACCTGGCCATGCATGACGCATGGGGCGCAGGCAGAGCCCCATGCATGGAGTTGGACAACAATGCACCATGCCAGGCGGGGACTTTTCTGCTTCAGCGCCGCCAGTCGGCACAGCCGGCGTGGTTGGCCTCAAAGGCCAGGAGGAGGACGGTCCTTTCCTATACGCGCCTTGCCAGACATGTCCCCCAGGGACTTGTTTGGGTCTAAACTAGCCGGCGGGAGCGGTCGTCTAGACGGCAGGTAACCGGCTGGTGGCTATCGTCCTTCACAGGGCGGTGGCACTAGGACCAGTGTTGTCTTAGCTGGAATGCCATGTAACTGTAACTGTAACTGTGATTAGATCAGTCCTCCGGATCATAGAGGCAACCAGCGCGAGCAGCCTGATGCGCCGTATGAATGACACCCTGCTGCGTACACGCGTGGCACACTGCAGGTGGCTTCCGGACGACATCGAGCGCATCCTGTATGTCAACGTCATCACGCTCATGCTGCAGGTCATGGACGAGATGGTGTCGGTGAGTGGGGTGGCTGCTCCTGCTGCTGTTGCTGCTGTTGCTGCTGCTGCTCCTGCTGCTGACGATGCTTACGAACACGTGATGATGGATGTCAATAGTCAGGGCGCCTTCTAAAGGCTTATGAGGCGGTGCTCGGCGCGTAGAGCCCGAGCACCTCACTGAGATGGCTACTGCTGGCTACTGAGATGGCTGGCTACTGAGACGGCTGGCTACTGAGATGGCTGCACGTAGCAAGTGCACCACACAATCGCGCGCGCGCACACACGCTCCGCACACACCCACTCTGCGCACACACCCAGGGCATGGCGATCTCGTTTGCCGGCCACAACGTCAAGATGCAGCTCTCCTACCTGGAGGCCGAGGACCCCGACGCGGCCAATGATGTGCTCTCTGACCGAGAGCTCGCGACCGCGCTCGCGACGCTGGATGCCAAGAGCGCGTCCGCGCTGCGGAGGGGTCAAACCAACGTAACCCAACTGGGAACCCAACTAGTCAAACCCACTGGATCAACCGAGGGGTTACCCACTGGGTCACCAACTGCCGCAGCGCGGGACGCGCTCTTTTGGCATCAGCGTCGCGAGCGCGTCGCGAGCTCTCGGCAGAGCACTCATTGGCGCTCGGGTCTGCCTCAGTAGGAGAGCTCTCTTGACTTGTGCGGCAACGAGATCGCCATGCCCTGGTGTTGCGCAGAGTGGTGTTGCGGAAGCGTGTGTGCCGCGCGCATTGTGTGGTGCACTTCTACTGCACCATCTCAGTAGCCACCGTCTCAAGTAGCAAGTCTCAGTAAGCAGTTAGCCTCTCAGTGGGTGCTTCTCCCCGAGCAGCCTCATAAGGCTTTAAGGCCCTGACTATTGACATCCATCATCACGTTTCGTAAGCATCGTCACAGCAGGCGCCGCAGCACAGCGCAACAGCAGCAGGAGCGCCACCCACTCACGACACATCTCGTCAATGCAGATGCGTGATGACGTTGACATACAGGAATGCGCCGATTCGTCCGGAGCCACCTGAGTGTCCAGCCGCTGTACCAGCAGGGTGTCAATTCAACGGCGCATCACTGCTCGCGCTGTTCCCTCTACTGATCGGAGGACTGAATTCTAATCACAGTTACAGTTACAGTTCAGGCATTCCAGTAAGACACTGGTCCTAGTGCCACGCGCTTAGACGATAGCCCCCAGCCGGTTTACCTGCCGTCTAAGACTACGTCCGCGGCTAGTTTAGACGCCAAACAAGTCCTGGGACATGTCTGGCAAGGAGCGTATAGGAAAGGACTGTCCTCCTCCTGGCGTTTGAGGCCAACCACGCCGGCTGTGCCGACTGGCGGCGCTGAAGCAGAAAAGTCCCCGCCTGGCATGGTGCATGGTTGTCCAACTCCATGCGTGGGGCTCTGCCTGCGCCCCATGCGTCATGCATGGCCAGGTCCCACCCTCCAGGGGGGCCTGGGCAAACAGAGTCGTCATGGCAGGCTGCCTGGAGACCAATGCCGACGCCAGTCACCGGCAGACGAGTGCCCCCGAGGGTGAGCGCGGTGACAATACTCCTGCGATGCGAATAAATCTTACTGTATGTTGATCCCGTCATCCACCGTGAAAGCCTCTTGATGTAGCTCGCCGCCCCATCGAGCAGGCTCTATGCTATCGCGCATGTCCAGCATGAACTTGACGGTCGCCAGCTCTCGCCGTGCACAGCTATCTTCGAGATGGTGCCGTGCACCTGCGTTCCAGCAGGAGAGAGGATAAGGCCGTCATCCCATATCAGGGGTTCGCGGCAGCCGAACCGCGCTATCGTCACTCAAGCCATGGCAGCGCC
>VFSX01000800.1:17500-36515 GCA_016618255.1 Chlamydomonas sp. UWO 241 | reverse complement strand
TGTGTGTGCATGTGTGTTGAGGCGGCTCGGAACGCTTGGACAGGCGGGCCACGGCAGCAGGCGGCGTGGCAGGCTTCTCCGGGGTCGGGGCTGGCGACGCCTGGGGGGATGGGGGGGGAGTGTGTGTGTGTGTGTGTGTGTGTTTTGTGGGCGTGTGAGCCGTTGGTGGCGGCCGCGGCAGCTGCGGCCGCGGGGGGCGCGGCAGGCTTCTCCGGGGTCGGGGCTGGCGACGCCTGCGAGGGGGGGGGGGAGGTCGTGTGCGTGTGTGTGTGTGAGCACGTGATAGCTTTCGTGTGGCCACTTGGGCTGGATTGTGTATGTGTGTGTGCATGTGTGTTGAGGCGGCTCGGAACGCTTGGGGCAGGCGGGCCGCGGCAGCAGGCGGCGCGGCAGGCTTCTCCGGGGTCGGGGCTGGTGACGCCTGGGGCGAGAGGGGGGGGGCGTGTGCGTGTGTGTGTGTGTGTGCTGTGTGTGTTGTGTGGGCGAGCCGTTGATGTCGGCAGCGGCGGCCGCGGCCGCGGGCGGCAGGCTTCTCTGGGGTCGGGGCTGGCGACTCCTGAGAGGGGGGTGGAGGGTATGTGTGTGTGTGTGTGTGTGAGAGTTTGTGCGTGTGTGTGTGTGTTGTGTGGGCGAGCCGTTGGTGTTGGCAGCGGCGGCCGCGGGCGGTGCGGCAGGCTTCTCCGGGGTCGGGGCGGGTGACGCCTGAGAGGGGGTGGGGGTGCGTGCGTGTGTGTGTGCGTGTGTGTTGTGGACGGGCGAGCTGTTGGTGTCGGCAGCGGCCGCTGCCGCGGCAGCGGGGGGCGCGGCAGGCTTCTCCGGGGTCGGGGCTGGCGACGCCTGAGGGGTTGTTGTGGGTGGGTGCAGAAGGTTAATAATGGTTGGGGAGGGGCTTCTCTGAGGTTGGCGCAAGCGCAGCCTGAGGGTAGAGTGAGTGTGTGTTAGTTGTGGGTGGGTGCAGCCGCTTGGTAATTGTAGGGCCGGCGGCCGCGGGCGGCGCGGCAGGCTTCTCCGGGGTTGCGGCAGGTGGTGCCCGAGGGGAGTGTGTGTGTGTGTTTGTTGTGGGTGGGCGCAGACGGTTGGTAATGGTTGGGGCTGGCGGACGCGCGGGGCGCGGCAGGCTTCTCCGGGGTCGGCCCTTTTCCCGACGCATGTATTCCCATGCACGTATCCGCACCCGCGGCGCCTCGGCGCGGTCAGCGGCTCCGCAGGCACAGCGGGCGCAGGCGGCGCGGCCGGGGGCTGCGCGTACGTGCCCCCCTCCCCCTCTCCTCCTCTCCTTCCCCAAACCCCCACGTCTACGCACCCGCGGCGCCGGCTGCGCCTTGAGCCTCTGCGCGTAGGTCAGCGGCTCCGCAGGCACAGCGGGCGCGGCGGGCGCTGGCGGCGCGGCTGGGGGCTGTGGGGTCGGCGGCGCAGCGGCGGCGGCGGCGGGCTGCGAGACAAACGCGGCAGCCGCGACAGCAGCGGGGCCGACGGGGCCAGCCGGGAGGGACTGCCTCGGGGGCATGTCGACCGGCATGTCGATCTCCATGTCGACGGCCTTGGGGGGGAGAAGGGGTGTGGTGTGGTGTGGGTGGTGTGTATGTGTGGGGGGGGGGGGGCTCGAGCCCCGGGCGCGGTCGGCTGCCCAGCCTAAACCACAAACCTATGATACCCTCAAGCCATCGCGTCGCGCCTCCTCACCTCGGGCTCTGCAGCAACCGGCGCAGCGGCCTTGGGCGTGGGGGCGCCACGGGCGCGGCGGCGACCTCAATCCTGACCCTGAACTGTCAAGTGATTGCCTCCCGCCTCCCCACTTCGGGCTCGGCAGCTACCGGCGCTGCGGCCCTTGGGCGCTGGCGACACTGCTGGAAAGCCGATGTAACTGTAACTGCTGCCTCCCCACTTTGGGCTCGGCAGCTGGCGGCGCTGCGAGCCCCGAGTGCGGCCGGCTGCCCAACCTCAACCAAACAGAAAAACTAAAAATCCCTCGAGCAATCGCACCCCGCCTCCTCACCTCGGGCTCAGCAGCAGCCGGCGCAGCGGCCTTGGGCGCGAGCGACACGGGCGCGGCGGCCGGCGGCGGCGCGGCGGCGGCAGGCGCAGGCTGCGGCACGGGCGCGGGCGCCGCCTGTGTGTTGTGGTTTGTGTGCGTGGTGTGTGTGTGTGTTGTGTGTTGTGTGTGTTGTGTGTGTGTGCATGGGTGAGCGTCGCTAGGTTGTGCAGACCGTGATTTTCCTGTGCGTGAGTGTGTGTGTGTGCGTGTGTGTGTGGCACGGGTGTTTCTGGCATGCATGTCGTGCAGACACGACACGAACGCCCCCCCTCCCCCCCACACACTCACACGCCCCACCACCACATATGCACGCACCGCCTCCTGAACGCCGGCTGCTGCGCCTGCGTGTCACCCGGTACCACAGTCCCCCGCGCATGACAGACCACCTGAGAGACTTCTACGACACGAAAGCCCCCCAGGCACCGTACCGGGCGCAGCCGCGGCCGAAAAAAACGCCGGCTGCGTGTCTGCCCCCCACGACAGCCCCCCACGCACGCCAGTCCACCCGACAGCCCCCCTGCCACACCCACACGCACCGCAGCGGGCGCGGGCGCCTCGCTGAATGCCTGCTGCTGTGCCTGCGTGTCTGCCCCCCACAGCAGCCCCCCCCCCCCAAACGACACGACAGCCTCCCACGACAGCCCCCTACGGCACAACGCCACACACACACGTACGACACGACAGCCCCGCACGCACCGCACCGGGCGCCGGCGCCTCGCTGAACGCCGGCTGCTGCGCCTGCGTGTCTGCCCCCCACAGCAGCCCCCCCCACCCCCACTCCCCCCCCCACACACACAGCAGCTCCCAACGACGCGAAAGTCCCCCCCCACCACCCCCCCAAACACACACGCACCGCAGCGGGCGCGGGCGCCTCGCTGAACACCTGCTGCTGCGCCTGTTCTCCCCACAGCCCCCCACACACACGCACACACAAAGCGGCCCCCAACGACGCGACAGCCCACCCCCCTGACACCACAGCCCCACACGCACCGCAGCGGGCGCGGGCGACTCGCTGAACGCCTGCTGCTGCGGCTGCGTGTCGGCCGAGGCAGTCACGGACGCCGCCTGCCACGCCTGGCCGGGGCCAGCGGGGCCAGAGGGCACGGCGCGCAAGATGTCGTTGAGGACGAAGTAGCCCTTCTCCTGGGGGGCCTGTTTCAGTGCGCGCGAGGAGGGGGCGTGAGAGTGTGCGTGTGTTAGTCTTGGTCTTCAGGAGTCCTGGTGGTCGGATGGAGTCAGAGGTGAGCACGTTGCGCCACACGCGCGGCCTCCCGCCACCACCTCACTCCCCGCCTCCCGCCTCCCGCTGGACTCGACCTCCCCTCCCCCCCCAGGTCTCTAAACCATCGTCGAGGTAATTACATTGGGGAAGAGTTTTGGCCGTCGAAACCCTCTCGCATCTGCCCCCCCCCCTCCCCTCACGCCCCCGCTCAACAAAGGGCACGCACCAGGAAGAACGACTGAGTGAAGTTGTAGTTGGCGCCCTGCGAGTGTGGGGTTAAGGGAGGGTGTCATGTGAAGCACGCACCCTAGGGTGACCAGCCGCCGCTCAGATCACTCATTGGGGTGCATGCATGCATGCAGGGTCTCGCGCATGCATGCGTCTTGTGCGCAGCCTCCCCCCCACGGGCAACCCTTGCACGCCTGTGAGGTACGCTCCCCATGCTATGCGCCGCCCCAGTCCATGCGCTACGTGCTCAGATCGCGCCCTGGCTGCACACCTGGATGTTCATCGTGCCAGTGACCTGCAGCAGCAGACCGCCAGCCGCAGAGTGCTGCGCGTCGATGTGCTGCGTCTCGGCGGACGCACCATTGAAGCGCGCCATCACCAGGTCGTCGATGGGCTGCGGGGCGCAAGCGGGGGGCGGCGGTGTCGAGCTGACACATGCAGGGGCGCCGTCGAGCTTCTGTTGCGTGCCTGCCCCTGCCCCCGCCCTTCAGTCGTCCCAACGGCCATCGATCGAGCCGCACCTGAGTGCCAGACGCGTTCTCCTCAATGACGGCGCCGTTGGCGTGCGCCAAGTTGATCGAGCTGGTTGACTGCTCATTGTAGAAGCGCTTCAGGAGCTGGGGCGCAAGGTTCAGGACCTTGTAGAAGCGCTCCACGAACATCCCCGCGATTTGCTGCAGTGTCCAAGGGGGGGAGCGGGGAGCGAGGAGCGGGGTGAGGCTCCCATGTGTGCATGCCATGCCACCGAGACGCAGCATGCTTCCATCACGCAGCAATCAGAGCACGGCGGCGGCACGACACCACGCGTATAAGGGTCACAACCACCGCTGCAGCATGTGGATGGTGCAGCACGCGCCTTGGGGTCCCTGAGCTGAGGCTCCATGGCGCAGTTTTTTTGCTAAAGCGCCCAAGGGGCTCGGAGCTGCGCACTCCGCAAGCTCTCCTGTACTGCGAAGCGAAGGAGTAGCGCGCGCGCGAATGATTGTTTCCAATTCATGCATGGGGGTTCGGGCATGCATGCCGAACCCTCAGGGCCAACAATACTCTAGGCAGGAATCTCTCCCATCCACCCACTACCCCCTCCAATCACTAGTATGCGCTCCATGATGATTCTGCCCCTCGCGGCGTTCATGATGCTGGCCGGCTGCGTCTTCGCGCAGGATCCCACGCAGGCTCTTCCCGGCGTCCACGATCTCACGCCAGAGACCTACGACGGCATCGTCAATGGCGGCAAGCACGCGATCATTGAGTTCTACGCTCCATGTAAGGCGGGCGGGGGGACATTTTGGCGTGGGTTCCCAGATCACATGCGCTGTCCCTGGCTCTCTCGCTGCCGCCTGACGCCGCCCCCTCCGTTCCCCCCTTCGCCTGCGGCCAGGGTGCGGTCACTGCAAGAGCCTGACGCCCGAGTACAAGAAGCTGGGAGAGCTGGTGGCTGCTGACCCAAAGCTGGCCGCCCGCTTCGTGGTCGCTAAGGCGAGAGCATGCGGCTGCTGAATGACCCATCAGCAGCACTGGGCTCCCGTTCAATCTGCCACCCATTGCTGCTCCATGGGGCACACCTCTGTCGGCTGCATGGCGTCGCGCGCTCGCCATGCAGATCTGACTGCACACACGCCATGCGCTCGCCATGCAGATGCGGCGGCACGCACACCATCGCGCGCACACACACACACACACACACACACATACATACACACCTCACATGCACACACACTCTCGCATGCACTCACGCACGCTCACACGCACGCACGCACTCTTATGCACGCACGCACACATGCACGCCCTCAGGTCGACGCCGACGCACACCGCTCCCTGGGCGAGCGCTACGGAGTCAAGGGCTTCCCCACGATCAAGTACATGCCGCGCGGCAAGGCTCCCACTGAGGAGAACGCTGAGGAGTGAGTGTGGTGTGTGTGGGGGGGGGGGCTTGTGTATGTTCGTGGTGGGGGGGTCAGCGCAGTGTTTGTGCGCGAGTGCTTGTCGAGCTCGTGGGTGTTGCCGCAATGGTTGTGAGGTGTGGTGTGCGTGCATGTGTGGGCAGCGAGCGCCGACGTGTGTGTTGTCCGGAGGCGCACACGCGCGCATTCACCCCTCTCCCCCCTCTCCCCGCCCTGCGCCACACCAGCTACAAGGGCGGCCGCACCGCCGAGGCCTTCCTCGAGTTCATCAAGGCCAAGATCCAGGCCGACTCTGGGTTTGCCAAGGTCGATGCGCTCAGCGGCGTCGCGTCCAAGTTCCTCGAGGTGGGCCGCCCTCGCCTGCACTTGCACACGGCGCCAACACACGCATGCCCGCTCTCCCCCCCTCCCGCTCTCTCTCCCTCCCGCTCGGACCCTCTCTTTCGTACCCTCACTCTCTCCCCTCGCTCTCCCCCTCCCTCTCCCCCTCGCTCTCGTGTCTCTCTTCCTGACACCCTCCCGCACCCCTGGCCGTGCCCCCACGGGGAGGGGTCAGATCTGGGGGCCGAGTGCCCTGTCTAGGTCCAGCCCCGACCCACTAGCCCCCCACCACCAGTAGCCAGCCACGCGTCTGAAGTGCCCGGGCGCTGTACGCCGAGCAAGGTCGAATACGCTGCCTGTTCGGTACGCCCCACTCGACTGTAACATCCATCATCACCACCACCCTCTCCCACGCACCCCAGGCCTCCGACAAGGCCGCCCTCATCGCCGAGACCAAGGCGACGGTCGCGTCGCTCGAGGGTGACGACAAGACCAACGGCGACATGTACGTCAAGTTCATGGAGAAGGTTGTGGAGAAGGGCAACGATTACCTCGCCAAGGTCAGTATCCATAGTTAGTGTATCCATCGCTATCCATTGTTATCCATAGCTCAGTTGTGGGTCAGTTGTGGGTCAGTTGCTGGGTAGTTGTCAAGGTCGGTTGTTGTTGCGGGCATCGCCACGCCCGGCACCCACCACATCCAGTTTGCGGAGTCGGCCGTGCGCGACGAGATCGTGATGATCAAGGTTAGTTAGTATCCATCGTAAGTATCTATTTCCAGCGCCAGGCCCCTGGAGCAGCCAAGTCTTCGCAGGCAAATGCACAGTTGTCTGACTTATGTCGCAAGGTTTGTGCAAATCAAGGCCGGGTCAAGGAGGGTGGGAAACGTCCGCGTGCGTGGACACGGGAGCGTGCACGAGTGCTTGTGCTGTTTGTGTGCGACTGCTCCCGACGAGCGCCTGTTGGTGCGCCTCGCATGGATGCGGCTGTGCATGCTCCAACAGCACCCCCAAAACCTCGGCCAACCGCAGGAGGCCGCCCGCCTGGAGAAGATGCTCGGCTCCGGCAGCGTGCACGCGTCCAAGGTCGAGGAGATGGCACGCAAGACGAGCGTCCTGGCCATCCTCCAGGGCGGCGATGACGCTTAAGCGCCTGCTCCAGTTGGCGGCGGCGGTACGCCTGCCCTCCCCCCTCTTCCGGAGTCCGCCACTCAATTCACGCACGCGTCCGCCCGAAGCCCCCTGCCAGCAGCGGGGACGGCACACGGCGGGGTTGCGTGAAGCAGCAGCAGCAGCGGCGCGCGACACGTTGACCGGAACTAGTCGCTAGTGACGGGACTTGGCTCATGCAGTTCCAGACACTAGAGTGATCGATCGTGCAATGATCGTGCCAGATCGCCCAGCTGTTACAATTTGTGAGCGGCTCAGTGGTGTGCCGATGGTGGCCAATTTGGGATGGGGATGGTCGCACTTCTGGTGTGTAGAAAGAGTTGAGGGGTTGAAAGAGGGGTAGTACTAGTAGAGCTGCAACTCCAGGTGCTTCGAATGGGCAAAAAGTGTGGACTCGCTCATGAGTCACGCATGACCTGTCGCCACCTCATAGCCCCTGCTGCTAGCGAGCCCCTCTGCTGCGAGCGTGCACACTTACAGGGCACACGAGGGAGTGGCACCCACTAGTGAGCCATGCCGGCCGCACATGAAGACCCAGCGAAGCCCTTGTCGGGCAACTCGTGCACACAGAACAGCGCAGAGCGCCTGCAGTACCAGTACGGCTTCGGTGCGCGCTGTGTTAGAGTTGCGATGTGCAGTTTGTCGGGCTGCTGCTTTCCCCAGCGCATGCCCATGCCTGCCATGCATCGCCATGCATGTGCTCTGCAGTCCATGCCTCAGCTCGCCATGCTACTGAGGCTGACACACACGCCACGAGTCCATGGTCATGCCAACTGACTGAGCCATGCATCGAGCTGACTGTGCAGGGAGGTGGCGCGGAATGGAGTGTGCCTGCCTTCAGCCGCACAGCAGGAGCACCCTTCCTATGCCCCCCCCCCCCACACACACACACACGCAAAAGCTCCAGCCTCCCCACCCCATGCACCCCCATGCACCCCATACCCATACCTCCCCATGCATCGCCCCAGGCAACAGCTTCACTTCGGAGGCGCTCCCAGGCGCGCTGCCAGTCGGCCAGAACAACCCGCGCGTTTGCCCATACGGCCTGTACGCAGAGCAGCTCAGCGGAACAGCCTTCACAGTGGCGCGAAGGTGGGGCAGGGCTGCACATATGGCGAAGGGGCATGCATGGCGCATGCACACACGCGCGCTCCCAGCCGGCGGCGCCCTTGGGCGCCTTGGGCAGCGCTGCTGTACAAGGCCTCTAAACCCTAAAACCCTGCAGGGTGGTGGGTAGGCATGATGATGGATATTACAGTCTGTGTGACACCAGTAATGATGTATAAGACCGGTGTCGGCGCTAGCGCCCGACACCTTAAACTCAGTTTCAGTGGGAAACTGGCTGGCTACCTGGTAGGGGTGAGGGTAAACCCCCACACGCGCGCACGCACTGGACCTAGACAGGACACTGGGCCCCCAGATCCACCCTATACCACCCAGGTAGTGACAGCAACGCATTGTTGGTGTGCGCCTGTGTTCTACTACTAGTCCCGCCGCCGCCATTGGCTCCAGCAATCTCCTCCATGCCCGCCAGCAATCTCCTCCATGCCCGCCAGCAATCTCCTGTATGCCCGCAAGCAATCTCCTCCATGCCCGCCAGCAATCTCCTTTATGCCCGCCAGCAATCTCGTCCAGGCATATGCAGCTGGGGGCACACGCGTGCTGCGACGCCTCGCCTCGCCTTGGCGACGCACATCACCAGATCTCGGCTAGATCACTCCCAAGGGTGTGATGGCACCCAGGGTTTACAGTTTTAGGGTTCAGGGTTTAGTTTAGGGTTTAGGGAGGGTGTCAACTCCTTCAGCAAAGTGTGGCGCCCGCCCTGCTCTTTCGCCACCGTCCATGTGGTCGCACGTCACCAGATCTTGGCACGACCACACTAAAAAGGGTGTGATGGCACCCAGGAGTGTAGGCCCTTCCCAGGCTAGCTCGTACCAAAAGTGCATGGTTTGGTGCCAAGACCAAAAAACACAATTTTGAAACGGGTCGTGTGTCGCTCACGGTGCACGGAAGCACGTACTTCCTCAGCAAGAAAGTTTGCACACATGCAGGAGCAGGTGCATGGAGCAGGGGAGGGTGGGGGAGGGCGCACAGGTGCTGTGAATGGAGATATTGTCCGGGGTCACGCCTCCCAAAACGCTAGTTTCTTAACTCTACTCAACAAAAAAGGCAATCTTGGAAAGTGTCTTGTGGCGGCCACAGTGCACGGATGCACTCGACTCCCGAGCAAGAAAGTTTTCACGCATACAGGAGCAGGTGTGTTTGGCGGGGGAGGTCAGGGGAGGGCGCACAGGCGCTGTGCATGGAGATGCCGTTCGGGGTCACACTTGAAAAAGTGGGGTGCGAAAGTGCCATTTTGCCCCGCGACTTAATTGTGCGCCCCTCCCCTCGTCTGCGATGTCTACTATGTATTCGACGACTTTAGGCGCCGGTGGTGCGTCGCGGCATGCGCCGTGGGCGCCACACGGCCGTCGCAAATGCCACCTGTCGGAAGTGACCATTTCAATATCGGCCCCAGCGCGGCCCCCGGCCATCCCACGCCCGGGAATCGCCAATGATACGTGTTTTTACCTTGTAACACGGGGGTTGGAGCCCCCGAGCGAGGTTGCATGGCGGGTTGCATGAGGCGCTCACAGCCACCCGTAGGCCCCAAGCACGGTGCCCCGGGCACGCGCGCCCCAAATATGCGTAGATACGCATCGATAGCGACATTTGACATCGCACGGGGCGCGGAGACGGCCCCTCGGAGCCCCATGGCCCGACCTAATGCCCTGCGCCACCCCAGCAGTCCACCCGGATGCCTACATTGCGCGGCGCAACCTTGTAATAGCGTATGCATGCCATGTGAAATCTGGGGGCCACGCGAGGGGGCGTTTTTTGGGTGTCCCCAGGTGTGGCACCAATTTGGTACGAGCTAGCCTGGGAAGGGCCTGTAGAACAACAATGATGCTGAGAGTTTTACAATCCACTTCTGGCGGTCACACCTACGGTTCCAAAGCTCCAGTGGGACTTAGAGAAACAAGGCTCAAGGCCCACAGAAGGTCAAGCTACAAGTAGCCCACGGTAACGCCATCCACACTTGGTGGCGGGCGCCAAGCAAGCAGCACCACTGTGCAGGCTGCACACCCAGCCCCTCAAATGGCCAGAGGGCGGACCCAAGGTATAAAACCATGAAGGGACCAAAAAGCCCTCCCCCAGACCACCGGAAGCGGGGCTAGTAGCACACCCGCCGCAGCACTCTACTCAGCGACCACACCGCACCCGCCACCGCACGCGTGTGGCGCCACCTCCCCTTCAAAAACACCCCCAGAGGGAATGCCATCTAGCAAGCAGGTGCAGGCACCCGCTCGCCGTCAACGACGAGGCGCGCGCGGTGGAACTGCGCCCGCTTCCCCGCAACCTTGGCGGCGAGGAAAGCGGGCCACAGCGCCTGGTGCTGCGCCTCCTCGCGGTCACTGAGGACGTCGAAGACTGCAGTCGAGTCCACGCAGCGGCGCAGCTCGTGGCGCCAGCGCACGACAGTGTCGGCCACGGCGTCAGACGCCACGGTGAAGAGCACACGCAGCACACCGCCCCCGCGTGGCTCCACGCCGATGCCCCGACGGCAGGCTTGGCGTTGAGGAGCGACGCGGACACGACGCCACCATCAGCCGGCTCCCGCCGGCCGGTGCCGCCGTAGAGGAAGCGCACGACATCCGTAGCCAGGCGGACGGGCAGGCTGGTGCCGTCCTCGGCAGCTGCAGCAATCCGCTCCGCCGCCGCCGCCGTCGCCTCCTCTTCATCCATCCGCCTGCCACCGCCCGCGAGGAACCAGTTGGCGCCGCGTGCCACCGGGATGGACAGCACGAAGCTGCGGCGCAGCGACGTGTCGCCCACACGCGCAGGCAGCCCCCCCCGGCGGGAGGGGCCGCGCGCAGATGCGGCACGCGTGGCGCCCGACGCAGGCCGCTCCGTCGCCGGCCCCCCCCCGCCGACGCCACAGGGGCGGCAGCAGCAGCGGGCCGGGCAGGCTGAGCAGCCTCGGCAGCAGGCGCAGCGCGGGGCGCCGCACTGTGGGCCGCATGGCCGGCCCGCGCGCGGGCGGGCTCTGCATGCGGCATCTGCATGGGCGCCCCAGGGACGCGGCTCACCAGGAGGCTCACCACATCCACCAGGGACGCAATCTGTTGCGCCTGCGCCTGCACCACAGCGAGCACCCCCGCAAGGGCACCGCTGTGGCCGGCGTCGGCAACCTGTGGCGCGCCCACCTGCGTCGGCGCATTCTGTGGCTGGGCGCGCGCCCTCGCCTCCCTGTCCAGCAGCCCCCCTACCAGGCGTCTGATGTCTGCCTGCCCCGCGCTGAGGGCGCGGAGGGCGTCTGTGGTGTAGGCCGAGGCCGAGATGTGGTTGCTGGCGTCGCCATGCAGGTGTTGCGCAGCCTCCGCGTATGTGGCTGCCCCCCGCGCCCCGTAGAGCGCCGAAAGCTGTGTCTGTGTCGCATCCACACACGCGCGGTGGCGTGGCGGGGAGTCTGAGCCGGGGGAGCCGCTGCTCACCGGTGATTCTGTGGTGGTGGCCGCGCGGGCGATGAGCGCGCCGGCGGCCGCACTGTGTTTGCGCGCCTTAGAGCGCGTCATGAGTCATGGGAGCAAGCATGTTCTACAACAAAAACATGAGGGTTTTACAATCACAGGCCGGCGGTCACAATCAGTTCCAAAGTTCCAGCAGGATCAGACAGCAGGCACAAGTCCCACCAAAAAGGTCGAGCTACAAAAGTAGCCCACAGTAGCGCCACCCACACTAGGTGGTGGGCGCCAAGCAAGCAGCACCGCAAGCCAGGCACCACACTCAGCCCTGAAGCAGCCAGAGGCAGACCCCAGGTATAACCGGCTGTAAAGCCAGGACCATGAAGGGACCAAGAAGGCCCACCCCCAACCACCCGAAAGCAGCCAAACACGGCAGAACAATCCCAAGTGGACGCAACGGTGTGCTCCAGGCAGAGCATAGAGTATGCCATCCTGCCCTCACCCCCGCAGAGAGCAGGCGCGCTCGTGGCTCTACCGCATCAAGCCGCTGGTCACGCACGAGCCGTACCGTGAGTTGACGCACACGCACGCACGCATGCACTCACGCACACAAACACACAGACACATAAAAAACCCTTCAAGTGGTGTCAAAATCGTCGGGGGCTCCCGCCCCGACGCCGCCAATGGCGGACCAACTGGGCTGACAGGGTGCTGCTGCAGCGTGAGCGACTCTGGATTTTGGAAAATCGGCTATGTCGCCGATTTGCCCTGATCCAGAGCGCTAGTGGCTGTTTGAGACACGGCGTCATAAGGCAGGCAACTGCGAGGCATGCGGGGACGGAGGGCAGGCTGCTGGCAGAAGTCGGCGCCGCCATCGTCGGTACCCCCATGCAGCCACGGGCACCGGCACCGGGCAGAGGCTGCAGCTACGCTACAGCCAGGGCACCGGCTATGGGCATCGGCTATTGATTGACATCGGCTAAGGCTTCGGCTACGGCCAGGGACACCCTGCATCTGCACTCACATCGCATCGGCTACACGTCCGCCCTCTGGGCATCTGCATCTGCATCGGCCACGGCTACGGCCACGGCTACTGACATCGGCTGCGGCGACGGCTTCGGCCTACGGACTGCAGCTACGGCACGAATCGCGGGGCACTTCAGTGACCTGCATGGAGGGTCTCCATGCAGGGCGAATCTTACTTGCATGAGACACATGACGACGGAGGTGCACTGGCAGCAAGCGCCCTCGCAGCGCAAGCGCCATGCATGGAGGCTGGCGGCATGGCGGGCGTGCGCCACATGATGAACGGAGGAGGAGGAGGGTGGCCAGGCTGGCTGCCCGAACTGAGACGCATGGCGCGACCAGATGTACTAGAGCTAGTGGGATGGACACAGTCAATGTGTATCCACTGAGTGGACTAGTGCGGGTGATCGTATCTGCCTGCCTCAGGGATTGAGTGCGCAAGCACAAGTCTAATACGCCATTAAAGGCGTCCAACAAGACTGTAAAATCGACCAGACACTCGCGCACATACAGGACTTTTTTTTGCGTGGACGCGAAACATACAAACACTGCATAAAAATTGCACGCACATACACACACACACACACACAGACAGACAGACATGCGGGAAAGCGGCACACACGCACGCGCATGCAAGCGCAACATGCACACACACACACACACACACATACATACACACACACACACACGCAAATAGAACCACCCACCCACCCCACACAAACCCTGTTCCCGCAGGCCCGCTCAACTTCCCCGCCGAGAACCTAACTGCCGAGTTCAGCACCGGCATCGTGACGCCCAATCAGCTGCGGTGGAAGCCGTTCCCGTATCCGAGCGAGAAGGCGGGTGGGGTGTTTAGGGTTAAGGGTTTAGGGTTTGGGGTTGTTGTTCAGATCCGGATTGGGGGTAAAAAAAGCGCACTAAGTGACGTAAAACTGGCGGGAAAGCAAAACCCAATCGCCTGACAAGGCACAACAATACCCAATCATTCGGCCCTTCAAAATGATGCCGCCAACGCAAAGCGTCTCTACGACAGTGGCCATAATTCGAACCCCTATTTAGTGGGTTTAAACCCAACCAGCTGCGCTGGAAGCCGTTCCCGTACTCAAGCGAGAAGGTGGGTGTGTGTGGGGGGGGGGCACATTTGCACACGCACACACACACACACAAATCAAATCCATCCTTCCATCCATCCATCCAAATCCATGCATCCATCCCACATGCAGGTCACACACACACACATGCATCAATCCATACATACATACTGGTCACACGTGCACACACACACACATACACAAATACACACACACACAAATACACACACACACATCCATCCATCCATCTATCCACGACACAAATCCACGCATCCATCCATCCACCACACACACACACACACACACATCCATCCATCCATCCGCATGCATGCCGTCTGGCTAGCGCGCTCCCCCTTCACCTCAACTCTCATCCCTTAAACCACAAAACCTCAACACACAGGTTGACTGGGTGCGCTCGCTGTTCACAATGTGCGGCAGCGGCAGCGCGGCCGCAAAGGAGGGCTTTGCGATCCACATGTGCGTTGTGTGTGTGCGTGTGTGTGTGCGTGTGTGTGTGTGTGTGTGTGTGTGTGTGTGTGTGTGTGTGCGTTTGTGTGAGGGGTGGGGGTTGGGGGGGTCAGCGGCAGCGCGGCAGCAAAGGAGGGCTTCGCGATTCACATGCGTGGTTTACCTGTGTGTGTATACGTGTGTGTGTGTGTGTGTGTGTGTGTGTGTGTGTGCGGTTGTCTGTGTGTGTGTGGGGTGGGGGTGGGGTGGGGGGTCAGCAGCGGCAGCGCGGCAGCAAAGGAGGGCTTCTCGCTCCACATGTACGGTGTGCCTGTGTGTGAGTGCGTGTGTGTGTGTGTGCGTGTGTGTGTGCGTGTGTGTGTGTGTTTGTGTGTGTGTGTCAGGGCCGTTCAAACGGGTCCGGATCGGACGCCAACGCACCGAAGGGGCGGCCATCCGGACGCGCGCAGCAGGCTCCGTTCGGTTTCCGGACGTCAACGCTGGGGCCCGCAGGGCCCCGTCCGGCAAGCCGGACGCCATTTTTAGCCTCCATCCGTTTTTTTCTCCCCCGGCCCCTCTTCTCTCCTCTCCTCTGGCCTCTGGCAACTCTCGCGACCAGCATTAAATCAGTTTGCATCGCGCGCTAAGAGCCGTGATGCGGAAGAGGCGTGGTGGTTGGTCACACTGTTGCTTGTTTCAAGTGTGACCGCCGCCAAGATCCCTCCCTGCCTGGCTCTGCTGCAGCAGATCATGCCACGATCTAGACTAACACACAATGCATCACTGGTTCTCCAGACAGGCTGCGCCCCGGCCCCCACTGCATGCATGCATGCATGCGCATGCGCCGCGCATGCGTGCGCCATGCGCAAAAACTCGTCTGGGCGAGCGTGGACTCAAGCCAGCTTTTTTTTGCCCCCCAGGCTGCTGTCATAGACTGCACACGATGCCATCCCGTATGAGGACAACGACTGGGAAGGGCTACGCACGCGTGCGCAGAGGGCGCAGACACACGTGTCCGTACATACGAATACAGAAAAACACTGAGAATCAACACGCTTTGTACATATAAATTGGCATCATGAATAAGCAGGCTTTGTGATGGTCGAAGGGCTCATGTAGACAGGGAGAGACAGAGGCACTGCAAAAAAAAATAAAAAAACGGAAAGTGTGAAAAGTCCACACTTTTCACACTTCCGGACGGCTAGCCAGACCCGCATCCGGGGTCCCGGACGCAGACGCCACCCCACGTCTGGTTTCCCGGACGTCAACCACCCCCCCCTGTACGGCCCTGGTGTGTGTGTGTGTTTGCATGTGTGTGTGCCTGTGTCATCATGTATGTGTGTGTAGACCCCGAGCACCTGAACTCTAGTCCCCACACTCTGGTCCCCGCCCTGGCCTTCACACCCCACACCGTCCCACACACCTCTGTTGACTGTTGGTAGGTACACTGCAAATGACAGCATGGGTGACAGCTGCCTTTCAAACGCGGACGGCGAGCTGCTGCTGGTGCCGCAGGTCAGTTGACCCCCCTGGGGTCACAGTTTTTGCAGTCGTGTGTGACGCAGTCAACAAGCTGTGCAAGCTAGCAGCGAGCACCGCAGTTTAGGGCGTCAATCAGGGGGGGGGTCCCTCATATGACGGCATGGGCTCAACAAAGACGGTGGCGTGCTGCTGGTGCTGCAGGTCAGTTACGCACGGCGATGCTTTGGAGCGATGCCGGATTTTGAAGTCGTGTGTGACGCACTCAACAGGCAGTGCACGGTAGCAGCAAACAGCGCCGTTTAGGGCTTCAATCAGGGAGGGGGGAGGGTCCTCAAACAACGGCATGGGATCAACGAAGACGGTGGCCTGCTGCTGGTGCCGCAGGTCAGTTGACGCACCGTGTGGCGGATGTTGCAGCCGTGTGTGACGCACTTAGCATGCAGTTAGTGCTCGGGCTCTATATGCCAATCAAGGTCGAATACGCTGCCTGTAAGTGCGTCACACACGACTGTAAAATCCATCATCAGCAGCAGCAGCAGGAGCCGGTAGCGTACGGTAGCGAATGACGCAGTTGAGGGCGTCAATCCGCGGTGGGGGAGGGGGGGCTTCACTGCGTGTATGGGTGGTCCCGCAAGTGACGGGATGGGCGACAGCTGCCTTGCAAACGCGGACGCAGGTCAGTTCACGCACAGCGATGCCGGATTTTGAAGTCGTTTGTGACGCACTCAGGCAGCACGTACGGTAGCAGCGAGCAACGCAGTTTAGAGGGCGTCAATCAGGGGGGTGGGGGGCATGCACCGCCAATGCCTGTACTGCTAACAACCAACCAACCAGCTCACCAAGCGTTATATGAGGCCGTCCGCGTGCACCGACAAGAGCAATACACCCGGCAATTGTAACGAAGTCTGAACCGTGCACTGGGATGTCTTTACCCGGGGCTATGTAAGACGGACTAGCGCCCACCTTCGCGCAGCTTCCGTCGGAAGAGAGTAACTCGTTCGAATAGCGGGCGACTAACTAGCGCCTGGATCAAGTGGATAGTATCCTTGGTGTGTGGGGGTCAACACACACACACACACACACACACACACGCACGCACACACACACACACACACACATACGCATATCGTGCATTGCTGCCGCAGGACGGCACTCTGCTGATCACGACCGAGTTTGGCATCCTGGAGGTAGGCGTGTGGGGCGCACATGATTCGAGGGCGCGCGCCATCCCTAAGAGAGCTGACCTGTGTACGTCGCGGCTCTGTCGCGGTTCCCAAACGGCCGGCCGCGGCCCCCCCAGCTGCGCAAACGCGACTTAACACGTGTCGGGATCTTATAGGGCATCCTTTGCGTTGGGCGACATTCATCATGTGTGTCCTTTTAACCTGGATCAGCGGTTTCCGTTAGCCAACCCGCAACCCGACACAGTGCACTTTCGGGTTGAGCCATGACTCTCAAAATACCCTGAGCGAAACCACTGCTCTGGAAAATCATGGAGAAGAAGAGGCTACAAGAGGCCCCGTCGACCGCATGTCCGGGGTTGCCCTAAACCGCACACGCTTGGCTCGAGTGCACACACGCGCGCACATGCACACACACACACACTCAGATGCACTGACACGCACACACACACACACACATGCACACGCACACACAGGCACGCACACGCACACACACACGCACACACGCACACACACACATATTCACACACACGCACACACACACGCACGCACACACGCAGGTCGCCCCAACAGAGGTCTGCGTCATCCCACGTGGCGTGCACTTCAAGGTGTGGATGGTGTGGATGGTGTTGGATGGGCCTGGCTGCGTTTGTGTCAGTGATGTCCTTAGCGCCCCCGCCCGCAGCCCCTGCCGCGGGGGCAAATCAAGGTTTGTTTGTTGGGGGAAACTGCGGCAGAGAATCGCCAGAGTTTCGCTCCAAAAAGTGTGAAATCGACTATTTTCTCACTTTTCCGCGAAGTAAGGGCCTCCTTGAGGGGCAATGCGGCATGTTCCTTCCAATGTTGCGGGGGTAAACACGACGTAATAGTTTACCTGAAGGACACCACTGCCACACACACACACACACACACACACTCAGGTTGAGCTCGCCGACGGCTGCGCACGTTGATATGTGCTCGAGCTCTCCCAGTCGCGCTTGGAGCATGTCACATCAACCCCATCACCCCCTCTATGTTACTCTGTCTCTCTCTCTCCCTCTCCCTCTCCCTCTCCCCCTCCCTCTCTTTCTCACACACACAGACAGGCACAGACCGCACCCCCACGGTGCTATTCTCTCTCATTCTCTCTCACACACACACACACACTCAGGTCGAGCTGCCAGACGGCTGCGCACGCGGCTACGTGCTCGAGCTCTCCCAGTCGCGCTTGAAGCATGTCACACCAACCCCATCACCCCCTCTGTATCGCTCTCCCTTTGTCTCGTCTCTCTCTCTCTCTCTCCCTCTCCCTCTCTCCCTCTCTTTTCCCCCCTCTCCCTCGCGCTCTCTTCTGCCCTCTCCTTCTCACACACAGACAGGCACAGACCGCACCCCCACGGTGCTACTCTCTCACACACACACACATACACACACACTCAGGTCGAGCTCCCCGACGGCTGCGCACGCGGCTACGTGCTCGAGCTCTTCCAGTCAAGATTCCAGCTCCCAGACCTCGGCCCAATCGGCTCCAACTGCCTCGCGGCGCCGCGCGACTTTGCGTCGCCAGTGGCGTGGTTCCAGGTGAGGTTCGGAACCCGTGGACCTGCGTCCTTAACCTTAAGCCCTACCACATTCACAACGCCTGAGGCGGCGCCTCAGGCGTCCCATTCCATGGCGCGGATCAGGCCGCGCCTCGGGCGCTCCGACCGCCTGAGGCGCCGCTTGAGGCGCACCCCTGATCGCCTCAGGCGTCGCCTCAGGCGTCGCCTCAGGCGTCGCCTCAGGCGTTATCCAAACCGCCTCAGGTGCCACCCCGACCGCCTCAGGCGCCATCCACCGCCTGAGGTGCACCCCTGACCGTCTCAGGCGTTATGACCGCATTCCATGGCGCGGATCAGACGTTGGGATTTTGGTGGGGAAGTCTCTCATCCCTTCAACCCTAAACCCTAAACCCTTCAACCCTGAGACCCCCGATCAGTGCAACTTGACATCAATGGCAGCTGCAGCAGCCTCGCCGCGCGACTGTGTGTCGCCAGTGGCGTGGTTCCAGGTGACTTAGGGGTCTTGGGGTTTATGGTTACTTAGCCCCAAGGGGCCCGGGGCTACTTAGGGCCCAGTGTGTGTGTGGGCCTAGCTAGGGATTGGGGCCTCGGCCGAACTGGCGCCAACTACCCCGCGGCGCCGCGCGACTCTGCGTCGCCAGTGGCGTGGCTCCACGTGACTTTGGGGCTTCAGGTTTTAGGGTTTCTAAGCCACGACGGGCCAATGAGGGGCCCAGGGTTACTTGGGGCCTAGGACTTAGTAGGGCCTTGGCAAGCCTTGGCCCATTGGCCCCAACTGCCTCGCGGCGCCCGCGCTGACGTTTCCTCCCCACACATCCATATGCACATGCGCTATGTCGTACGCCATGAAAGGCGTCCGCCGGACT
>VFSX01000800.1:0-15000 GCA_016618255.1 Chlamydomonas sp. UWO 241 | reverse complement strand
GTTGATCTTGGTGGTGAGGGTGATCTCATCTGATTTCCAAAACCGTGGGGTGAGGCGGGTGAAGGCGTACCATGCGGAGCTGATCCGGCGTGATATTTCTTCGTCGAGGATGTTGGTGGGTGGTGGGGGGTCAGGGTCGTCGAAAGGGGGGTATGTGGGGGGTGAGGCCATGATGCTGCCGAGGTATTTGAAGCTGGAGGTGTGGTGGACCAGGTGGGGGGTAGGGGAGGAGTTGGAGGGGATGGCGATGGGGTTGGTGGTGGGGCCGGTGTGGGCAGACGGGTGGCCGAGGGATTGTGCAACGGTTTTGCTGTAGTTGATCTCAAGCGCGAGGTCAGAGCAGGTGCCGTCGAGGAGGGTGAGCACGGTGCGGAGGGCGTCCTCGGAGAGGGAGAGCAGGGCGATGTCGTCGGCATAGAGTAGGAGGGGGAGGACGGTGGTGTCGTAGTCTTTGCGGGACTCGGGGGTGTGGAGGACGCCGTCGACAACGTAGCCGATTTGGATGCCAGCGTTGGGGATCTGGGCAATCAGGGATCTGATAACGGTGTCGATGTAGACGTTGAAGAGTAGGGGGGAGATGGGGCAGCCTTGCTTGACACCGGTTTCCAGAGGGAAGGGGGCAGAGAGTGCGTCGCCGACGCGGGCACGGGCCGTGGCATCAGAGTAGAGGCTCTTGATGTGGTCGAGGAGGTCAGGGGGTACTCCGCGGTGGCGGAGGGTTTCCCAGAGCGCGGGGTGGTTGACACGGTCGAACGCCTTCGAGAGGTCAACGTAGGCCACGTGAAGGGGGGCGTGAGCGCGGTGGGACTCCTCTTGGAGGCGGCGTAGGGCAAAGATGGCGCCAGTAGTGCCTCGGCCGGGCCGGAAGCCGAACTGGGAGGTGTGAAGGGATGGCTCCAGGTGCCGTCCGAGGCGGCCGAGGAGGATGTGGGTGTGGACTTTGCCCGGGACGGGCAGGAGGGAGATGCCACGGTAGGACTTGCAGAGAGTGGTCGGGCCTGAGGATGCGCCCTTGTAGAGGGGGCAGATCTCCGCTTGTCTCCACGAGGTAGGAGTGGTGTTGGTGTCCCAGCATGAGCGGATGATGTCATGGAGGGCGGAGGCGACGGCGGGGCCGCCGCTCTTGATGAGGGGAGCGGTGATGGCGTCGGAGCCCGGGGAGGTGTTTTTGAGTGCCTTGATGGCGGCCTCAATCTCGTCTCGTGAGGGCTCGGAAGGTGTGGGGGAAAGGGATGGGGCGGCGTGGGCGTGGGCGGGACGGGGGGGGAGAGTGTGGGGGAAGGGGATGGGGCGGCGGGGGCTGGGGCGGGGGCGGGTACAGGGAGGGAGGGAGGCGTGATGGCAGGAGGGGCAGGGGGGGCAGTGGGTGTGTGGGCCAGGTGGGAAGCCAGGCGGGCGGGGTCGACGGTGGAAGGGAGGGTGTGGAGGGTTTCAAAGTGTTTGCCAAACGCGTTGGCCACGGCCTGCGTGCCAAAGCAGAGGCGGTCGTCGTCGCCGCGGATGGCTGGGGCGGTGGCGGAGGAGGGGCGGTTGACGAGGCGTTGGAGGGCACGGTGGGCGGTGTGGGGTTTGTGGTTGTCGAAGTCATGTTGGATGACAGCGGCATTGGTGTTCCAGTGCGTGTCGGTGTCCGCTCTCAGGGAGGACTTCAGCTCTGTCTGTAGACGCTTGGTCTTCCCGCGGAGAGCATCAGAGAGGGGAGTGTGTCGGGCGTGGAGGGCGGACTCGACGCGGAGGGATTGGAGGTCACGCGCGAGTGACAGGGATTTGTCAGAGAGGGTGAGGTGGGTGGGAGCTTCGGGCGGGCGGCGGCCAAGCACCGCCTTGGCCGCGGTGTGGAGGGCCGCGTTGAAGTGGTCCATCCGCTGGTCCAAGGTGAGGGGAAGAGGGAGGGGTGGCGGGGTGGCGAGGGCGTCCGCGACGGCCTCGGCGTACGCGTTCTGCGTGGCTGGGTCGCGGAGCAGGTCAGTGAAGTAGCGCGGGGGGGGAGGGGGCCGCTGGTGTTCGTGTCTCCAGGTTCTGGAGAAGTGGAGGCGGATGCGGGCGGTGACGAGGGCGTGGTCGGGTGGGGTGACGGTGGGGAGTGGGCGGGTGATGGGGCAGCGGGCGCGTACATCGTGGACAGAGGACAGGTGCGAGCTGCGGACCAGGAACGCACACACACACACACACACACACGCACGTGAACGCCCCCAACTGCCTCCAAACCCACAGGCAACTATGTCCCCTACAAGTACGGCCTCAACCGCTTCTGCCCAGTTAACGCACACTTACACTCACACACACACACACACACGCTCACATACGCACACACACACACACGCACGTGAGCGCCCCCAACTGCCTCCAAACCCACAGGCAACTACGTCCCCTACAAGTACGACCTCAACCGCCTCTGCCCAGTCAACGCACACACACACACACACACATGCACACGCACGCACACACACACCTCTAGCCCCCCCCCTACACACACACACACAAAAAACCAAACATGCAGGCAACTACGTCCCCTACAAGTACGACCTCAACCGCTTCTGCCCAATCAACGCTGTGGCGTTCGACCACCCCGACCCATCCATCTTCACGGTGCTCACGGCGCCCTCGCCCATCCCAGGTATAGTGGCCTTTTGTGTGCATAAGCGAGGTGTGTGTGTGTGTGTGTGTGGTCGAGTGTGTGTGCGTGTGTGTGTGGTGTGTGTGCATGTGTGTGTGTGCGTGCCTGCGTGTAAGTGTGTGTGTGTGTGTGTGTGTGTGTGTTTTGTGTGTGTGTGTGTATGGCCACACGTGCGACCATCCCGACCCATCCATCTTCACGGTGCTCACGGCGCCCTCGCCCATCCCAGGTAAACTTCTGCCGAAGGAGAAGGGGGGGCAAATTATGACGGGTTCAAATAATTACACTTTGCTTTGTTTCAGCTGATCCCTGCTGCGTGGCTGTGAGCCTGCACTCGCCCCTCCCCCCCCCTCCCCACTGGACTCTCGTACGCATGTGTGTGGAGGCGAGGGGGGTTCAATCAAACCACATTCGGGCACCACCAGAGCAACATCAGAGCAACATCAGAGCAACATCAGGGACCATCAGAGCAACATCAGAGCACTATCAGGGCACCATCAGAGCACCATGAGAGCACCATCAGGGCGCCACCAGAGCACAGTCAGAGCACCATCAGGGCACCATCAGAGCACCATCAGAGCACCAGCAGAGCACCAGCAGAGCACCAGCAGAGCACCAGCAGGGCACCATCAGAGCACCATCAGAGCACCCCTAGAGCACCACTAAAGCACCATCAGAGCACCAGCAGAGCACCATCAGGGCACCACCAGAGCACCATCAGAGCACCACTAGAGCACCATCAGAGCACCATCAGAGCACCACCAGAGCACCATCAGAGCACCACCAAAGCACCAGCAGAGCACCATCAGGGCACCATCAGGGCATCATCAGAGCACCAGCAGAGCACCATCGGCATCATCAGGGCACCATCAGGGCACCATCAGAGCACCACCAGAGCACCGTCAGATCAGAGCACCATCAGAGCACCATCAGTGTGGCTGCGCGCACACCCAGCCCCGCCGCACGCCACTCCTTGCCCGACAACCGCAGACCAACTGAAACACTGCCCAACTGACACACGGACTAACTGACATGCAGGGCAACTGACCAACCAAACAATCGATCGCAGGCTGCACCGCGCGCGTCAACGGCGGCAAAAGTACGCACGCCTCCTCCTACCCACAGTCAGACACACTGACACACAGCCCAACTGGCAACCGCAGGCCAACTGACACTCTGACACCCAGACACTGATACACTGACACACAGGCCAACACAATCAATCGCAGGCTGCGCCGTCGCCGACTTTGTCATCTTCCCACCGCGCGTCAACGCGACGAAAAACACGTTCCGGCCGCCCTACTACCACCGCAACATCCAGAACGAGTTCATGGGGCTCATCAAGGCAAGTCCCCTGGGTGGTTTAGGGTTGGGTGGATTTGTCAGTCGCAGTGACACCAGTAACGATGTATTGGACCTGTGTCGGGCCAGCGCCCGACCCCTAAACTCAGTTTCAGGCTGAAACTGGCTGGCTACATGGTAGGGGTGAGAGGGTTTGGGGCTAAGGGTTTTAGGGTTGAGGGTTGAGGGCTTGGGGGTTCCTTACTTGGGAGGTGGTGTTTACTTTGCTGGTCCTTGATTTTGGTGTGTCCTTGCTTGATGGGCCGTTACTTTGTGTGTCCTCACTTGGGAGTTACTTGGGAGTTTGGGGTTTGACGTGACCTTGGAGTGCTTGGTGGGCGTGTACACTAGGCCAAGCGCGACGGCTTCCAGCACACACACACACCATCCCACTCCTGCCTTACAGGCCTAGCAAGCCCCCTCGCAAAAGCCTTGGGGCCAAGCCCCCAGCTACTTACTTGCAGCTTAGCTACTTATGTGCGTCCTAGCTACGAGCTACCTAACGACTAGCTACCTACTTGCCTCCTAGCCATGAGCCACTTACTTGCATCATGCCCCCCCCCCCCTGGCTGATACAGGGTGTATACGAGGCCAAGCGCGACGGTTTTGAGCAGCCTCCCCCCCTCCCTTTCCCCCCTTGAAGGCCTAGGAAGCCTCCTAGCAAAAGCCTCGAGCAAGACCTGTAAGCAAGCCTCTAGCCAGATCCTTACTTGCATCATGCCCCCCCCCCGGCTCATACAGGGTGTCTACGAGGCCAAACGCGACGGCTTCCAGCCTGGAGGCGCGTCGCTGCACCTGTGCATGACGCCGCATGGGCCAGACACGGCAACGTACGAGGTGGGCATGCGAGCACACACATTTCATTCATTCATACACGCATGCACACACATGCACACACACACTCACACACACACACATGCAGTGCATGCACACGCACACACGCACACACCCACACACATTGATCATAGCCCGACACGGCAGCCTATGAGGTGGGCAAGCACGCACACATACACACACACACACTTACTGGCACATGCGCACACACACACACACATTAGTGACCCTGGGAAAGATTTAGTTGTGGGTTTTTTCCCGGCTTAAGCATATTTGACCGATCATACAAGGCGCAATACAGAGCGAGTGTTCACGCAGCGCATGCTGTTTTGCTGCCCGCGGCGAGACCTTTCCAACCCACCTCTCCACGCCTACTCCCACCAAGTGTGGGGTGGTTTTCTGGGGAATGAGAAATACGGCCCCGAGCGGTATGCGGCTTGCAGGGGGATCACTGAAACACACACACACACACACACACACACGCACGCACACACACACACGCACACACACCATGGTTTGCAGAGGGATCACTGACACACACACACACACGCACACACACACACATGGTGTGCATGCGAGCATCAAGGAGTCTTCAGAGGACACACATGCTCGCCGTCCGCACGTTTGTGTTAACCCTCCCCGCCCCCCCCCCCCACACACACACACTCCATTGTGTGCAGGCGAGCATCAAGGAGTCTGCAGAGGCGCTGCTGAAGCTCGAAGGCACGCTGGCCTTCATGTTTGAGGTGGGGATGTTAAGTTAGGATGTCGGGGTTCAGGGTTCAGGGGCGTTGAGGTTCAGGGTTTAGGGCGACGCTCGAAGGCACGCTGGCGTTCATGTTTGATGTGAGGTGTTAGGGTGTCAGAGTTAGGGTTCGGGAAAGTTGGTCCAGGGTTGTTAAGGTTTGTGGCTTACGGCGACGCTCAAAGGCACGATGGCGCTCATGTTTGAAGTGGGGTTTGAGCAGGGTTTGAGGGTGTCAGACTTAAGGGTTCGGGCAAGTGGGTCCAGGGTTGTTAGGGTTCAGGGTTCATGGCTTACGGCGACGCTCGAAGGCACGCTGGCGCTCGTGTTTCATGTTTCATGTTTGAGGTGAGGTGTTAGGGTGTCAAGAGTGAAGGGTGCCTGAAGGCAAGTGGTTCCAGGGTTGTTAAGGCTTGTGGCTTTTACGGCGACGCTCAAAGGCACGCTGGCGTTCATGTTTGAGGTGGGGTGCTTTGTGGTTTCAGACTTCAGAGTTCAGGCAAGTGCCTCCAGGGTTGTTAGGGTTGAGGGTTTATGGCGTACGGCGACGCTCGAAGGCACGCTGGCGTTCATGTTTTGAGGTGAGGATGTTAAGTTCGGGTGTCGGGGTCCAGGACTCCAGGTTCGGGGTTTCAGGGCTCAGGGTTTCAGTGATCAGGGTTCATCAACGCAGCAATCCCTATCAAGCAATCCCTATCAAGCAATCCCCCAATCCCTATCAAGCAATCCCTATCAAGCAATCTTTATCAAGCAATCCCTATCAAGCATGTGATATTTCTGACCAAGGCCCCCCCCCCCTGCAGAAATGCGCACAGAGACCTCCACCCCATTCACCACCACCACACACGCGCAGACGCACATGACGCCGCGTACGACGCCCCAGGCGCTCGGCTCCCCCTGCATCGACCGCGACTACTACCAGTGCTGGATGGGCCTGCGAAAACACTTTGTGCACCCGGGTGGGGCGGCGGCAGCGTCCGGCAGCGGCGGGGGTGGCGCGGACGCACTCGGGGCGTCGACAACGGCCCTTGGCAGCGGCAGCGGCGCCGGCATCGGCGGGGGTGACGTGGACGCTGGTGCTGGCGGGGCAGCGGGCGCGAGCAACGGCGGCGGGCGTGGCGGCGAGGGCGGTGGTGTGGCCGCGAGTTCAAACGGGGAGGCAGCTGTCGTGCAGCTGGCCAACGGGGTCGCCGCCCTGGCGGCGACGTGAGGCGAGCCCACACGCCTAGCTCGCATTTGTGCTCCAGGCCGTGCAACCTTATTGAACCGCCTGGCGCCGCACCTGGGGAGGCAGCTGCCGGGCAGCTGACCAACGGGGTCGCCGCCCTGGCGCGCCCTCACGCCACGCCACGCCTGTGCATGGGGCCCTGATGCATTCCTTTGGCCGCACAGCATGGTGGTGCTTGTTGGCGGGGCGGCACAGTTGTTCTGTCGTCAGTTGTGTTGCTCTCGCTTGCTAGTGCATACCCCTCCCACACCGCGCTGCTCTCCGCTCCCCCCATACCATCACTCCTGTACTTACGCCCTGTACCCCCACGCTGCAGTTTGTGTGAGCCTTGAGTTTCTGAGAGTGAATCGTGTAACGTTGGCGTTCCGTCGTGATGTGTGCGTGGTTTCAAATTCGAACAGCAGTGCGCCCGCAGCCAGTCAGCCAGGCTGCTTGATGCAAGCTTGAGGCGCGTGAGCTCGCCGGTGATGGAGTGGCGGACAAAATACAATGAGCAGTTTAGCCAGGACCAAGTCACGCGTGTTTGGCTGACCTGGTGTGCGCTACCGACAGTGTCACGGGCGCTGGTGCCGACGCTGTCCCGGGGTCTGGGTGCAGTGTCTGATGAACACACAGGCATGCTGAACGCCGGCTGGACGTGGTTGGGCGGACGCCACTCGCGGAGATAGCCGGCTGCCTGTGAGGGACTCTGGTGAAGGCGAACCGTCAGTAGATTGTAACAAAGGCAACGAAAGCAGCAGTCTCAATTTCATGATGTCCCTGGGATCACATAATACTCTAAACAAACAAGCACGCTATGCATTAGCTATGCATGGATCGAAAACAATGGCAACAAGAATCTTAGACTCAATTTTAGGATGTCCCTCCAGGGGATCCTAGAATAATCCAAACAAACAATCATGCTATGCAAGCCGCCAGAACCCGGTCAACCCTCCCTCCCTCCATGGCATCACAGTAACTGTGCCATCTGTGCCATCATGCACGCTGCTGGGCTTGAAGCAGCATGCTAGCACGCGGCCCAGTGCGCGCGCGGTCCGTGGCAGCATCAGGCGCGTGGTCTCAACCACGCTGCCTGCCCCGTTCAGCAGCTGCTCCTCTTGAATCGAGCCAGAGGGCAGCGCAGAGGGAGCACACGGCGGTGAACCAGTAGCTGACGCCCGCCGTTGCGCACGCCTCCGCGACGCCACCTGGGAACGCGCCCGGCGCCTCGTCCGCCAGTGGCCCCGCCGCTGGCAGCTGCAGGGCCTGCCTGAGGAGGGCCTGCCAGTCGTCCGACTGCGGCTCCGCCGCTGGCAGCTGCAGGGCCGGCGCGTCGTCCAACGGCACCTCTGCCGCTGGCAGCTGCAGGGCCTGCCTGGGAGGCTGCCAGTCGTCCGCCTGCAGCTCCGCCGCTGACAGCTGCAGGGACTGCCTGAGGAGGGCCTGCTAGTCGTCCGCCTGCAGCTCTGCCGCTGGCAGCTGCAGGGCCTGCCTGGGGAGGGCCTGCCAGTCGTCCGCCTGCGGCTCGGCCGCCGCCGCCGCTGCCTGCTGCTCCTACCGCTCCTACTCCTCCTGCAGCAGTCCACCAATTTCGTCGCACATGTCGTGCGCGGTCGGGCGCTCCGTGACGTCGGGCAGCATGCAGCGGCGGATGAGGTCTGGCAGGCGTCCGGGCAGCTCGTCGAGGCACTCCCTCACAACGTGCTCCATGCGCTCCTTGCGCTGCGCGTCGCTCTCGCCAGGCAGCGCCGCAAACAGTCCCACGTCGTGGCGGCCACCCTCGCAGTAGTCCGTGGCCCCTGCCGTCCACATCTCCAGGAGCACCATGCCCAAGCTGGGCACGTCCAGCTCCGGCCCCACCTTCATCCAGGTATGGTGCGCGTGCATCGTCAGTGATGATGATGGATATTACAGTCTGTGTGACACCAGTAATGATGTATAAGACCTGTGTCGGTGCTAGCGCCCAACACCTTGACTCAGTTTCAGGCTGAAACTGGCTGGCTACCTTGTAGGGGTGAGGGTCAACCCCCACATGCGCGCACGCACTGGGTCTAGACAGGGCACTAGGCCCCCTGATCCACGCGATACCACCCAGGTAGTGACAGCAATGCATTCCCATCCCCCCGGGGAGGTAGGTCAGAAGAGTGTGGGACACCGGGCGGGTGGTAACAGCAGACACCACCATCACATGCTCGCCAGTGAGAGCAGGCTCGGTTCAGCGAACATATATACCCCCTCCCTGAAAGTGTGTCTGCGCCACTCTGCTCACCATGATACACTCATTGCGCAGCACTGCCTCCTGCATCTCGGGTGCCATGTAGTGCTCTGTGCCCCTCCAGCCGGAGAGGGTGTTTGCCTGGCATGCCAGGCCCAGGTCGCCCACCTGCGCGTGTACAGTGCCACCGGGCGGGTTTTACAGGTTTTACGCGTACGTGCCCGGAGGACCCCGGGGTGTGAGTTTAGGCCTAGACAACACGTCTAGGGGGGCTCTACTAGAAGAGCCCAGGTCACGCACCTGCAGCTGCGCGTGCACAGTGCCACCGGGGGGTGAGGCTAATTGGGCAGCTGTCGTTCATGACTGCAAGCAATCAAAGAGGGAATAGGCGCAGGTGTGGGCGGTCAACCCAGGCGCAGGCACACACCCCAGAGGCGGGGATCCTTGTGGTGACAAGGCAGCCGGCACGTGCACGCTGCCACGCGGTCGACATGCCACCTGGGTGGTAGGGTGGATCCGGGGGCCAAGTGCCCTGTCTAGACACAGTGGGGGGGTACCCTCACATCCCTACCAGGTAGCCAGCCAGTTTCAGCCTGAAACCGAGTTAAAAGGTGTCGGGCGCCAGCGCTGACACGGGTCTCAAGCATCATCACTGGTGTCACACAGACTGTGATATCCATCAGCACAAGCGTCTGCTGGCCCCACCTTGACAGAAGCGACACGGCCGTCCTCGTCGATGCGGACGAAGATGTTCGTCAGCTTGAGGTCCAGGTGCACGACCCCCTTGATCGCCATCTCCTCCATCGCGTGTGCCACGTCCCAGAGCAGCGGCAGCATCTCGGCCTTGGAGAACTGGAAGCTGTGCTTGGCCCTGGTTCAGTGCGGGTGCAGCAGAGGGTGGGCATGCATGTCAGCAGGCAGGGTGTGGAGACAGTAGGGCGCGCACAGCACGCGCGTCGCAGGGCGAGCGCTTAGATCCCTCTCTCTCTCTCCCTCTCTCTCTCTCCCTCTCTCCCTCTCTCCCTCTCTCCCTCTCTCCCTCTCCCTCTTCTCCCTCTCTCCCTCTCTCTCTCATCTCTCTCTCTCTCCCTCCTCCCTCTCTCCCTCTCTCCCTCTCTCCCTCTCTCCCTCTCTCCCTCTCTCTTTCTCTCTTGCATGCACACCCATGCCGCGTGCGACACGCACCTCATGGTGAGCAGGTCGAACATGTCGCACGACATGCGCTCGCACACAAATCCAAGCAGCCAGCGCACGTGCGGGCGGCCCGTCTGGTCGAGCCACACGGCGCGGTACCCTGTGCCAGGCGAGCTGCTCTCGACGAGGGCGACCGCGCGCATGACGAGGCTGTCGTCAGGGAGCGGGCCATGCCCCATGGCAACCAGGTGCATCTGGAGCACCTCAAGCATCAGGGCGCTCACGCCCTCCTGGTTCTGCTCCGGGGTCTTAGCCGGATCGTGCGCGTACTTGAACGCGAGAGTTTGCAGTGTGTTGCCGACCCACACTGCGACCTCGTCCACCTTGGCCTGGCCCCCCTGGCCGATGTTGCTGCGCATGCCGAGCTGCGATTCTGGCATGATGTCGAGTCCTGACTGCTGCAGGCCCCACGACAGATCTGAATGCTCGAGCACAGTGGGCGCATCGGCGCTGGCACTGTTGGCGGCGCCGGCGGTGCCGGCGCCCTTGTCGGCGTCAGCGGCAGCGGCATCCTCAGCAGCAGCAGAGCGGTAGTAGTTAGGGCGCGCACTGCTGGCGCTGCTGGCGTTGCTGGCGCTGCTGGCGCTGCTGGCGCTGCTGGCGCTGGCGCTGGCGCTGGCGCTGACGCTGTCGCTGTCGCTGCGGCATTCGATGCCGCTGTCGATGCTGCTGTCGCTGGCACTGCTACAGCCACTGTCGCTGCCGTTGTCGCTGCTTGCACCTGTGCTGGTGCCCTGGTTCCCAGCGGCTGCTGCAAAAGCAGCAACGGCGGGGCATTCGGGCTGCGGGGGCGCTGGCGACGACGACAGCTCGCTGCTGCCAGAGCTGCAAAAGTCCTGCACGACGCGCGAGATGCTCAGCGGCGTCGTGAGGTGGCGCTCCTGCAGCTGGTCGACGGCAGGCTGGACAGCGGCAGCAGCAGCGGGCGCTGGCAGGTCGCCACCGCCGGACGTCCCAGCAGAGCTGGCAAATGAGCCGGGTGCCGTGGGCGACCTCCGTGAGGATGAGACGCTCCGCGACGAGGCCGGGCACACGGATGCCAGCACGTGGAGGCGCTCCGCCTCTGTCGCAGCAGATGCAGATGCAGCCGCCAGGCGCCCCTCGGCAGCTGCGACGGCAGCAGCCCGCGCCGCATCTGCGCAGCGCTCTGCGGCAGCGACCAGACGCTGTACGCAAGCGTCCAGGCGCTCCTCGGCAGCGCTCTCCTCGGCTGCCTGCTCATACGCCAGGCTTGCGGCCGTCAGGCGCTCCTCGGCCGAGCGCCGGCAAAGCAGCACCAGCAGCACGGGCAGCACGGGCGCCCACACCGCTGCTGCGCGCCGCTGCTGCGGGGTCGCCTCTGATGCGCGCCGCTGCTGTGCAGTCGCTGTCAGAACATCCTCCACTGTGCGCTGCACCGCTCGCTGCTGCGTGGCCGCGCGGCTGCGGCGCGCAACCACGCAGAGCTGGTGGTGCGCGTCCCCGCAGGGCAGCGCCGCGCTCAGCCGCCGCAGCGGCCGTGCGTTTGCAGGCATCATGGAGCTGCTGGTACTCAGGTCTGTACGCCTGCGGAGGAGGGGGGGCAGGTGCGTGCAGGGGTGTTGGTGCGCGTCGCGAGGAGACGAAAGTGCATGCGCGCATGATCGACTGGTGACTGGGGAGGGGTGACTTGAGGGGGAGATACCCCTCCTTCCTGCCTCACCCTGTCTGGCACTTCACCCCCCTCCCCCCCCTCACTCCCCTGCTTGAGCTGCACTTCCCCCCCTGCAAGTGGCCTTGCTCGCGCGCCCCTGCTCAAACGCATCCGTCGGGGGAGGCGGGCCCCTCCTTCCCGGCCCCTCTCGTCGTGCCAGGCCTCCTCCCCCGCAATTTAGCTCCTCCGTCCCCCCGTGCACTAGATTTGCCGAGAGCGATCGGAGCAGGCTGCGTCCGCGGCCATCTTCCTCCAAGCTGGCACCCCCTGTAACCACTCCGCCTGCCCTGGCGTGCTCATCGCACTCACCTCATCGAGTCCCAGAAGGTCCGGGTAGCAGCTTGCTGCGTGGAGGAGCGGTCCCCGAGCGTTCCCAGGGCGTCTTCCACTAAGGGTGCACGCACAGCTGCAGTCAGCAAGCTCCCAGCAGCTTGCAGGTGATACATCACGGGTGTGTGAGCCGCCTTCACAGTGTGATCTCAATTTGAGAGTGGCAAATGTGGCCCAGGGGAGGCAAATGTGTGCCGGAATGGTTCCACACTGCACCTCCAGCAAATCCAGGTCCGAGCAGCCTCCATCAGGCCGCTCACAACACGCTGGGAGCCGTGTTGATGGCCTCCATCACCAGTAGGGGCCAGGGGACGGGCGGCGGATCCCCCAGCGCACAGGTCAGCCCCATGCAGCAAGGCAGCACACCGATCCAGCGCCTCCATGCAGCAGCACCACCGCCATCCCGCGTGGTGGCGGCAGGTGGCATAGCTCCATGGGCATGGACGTGGACAAGCGCCCACGCCGTGCATGCACATGGGCTTGCTGCACTGTTGTTGCTCCATGCTGCAGCTGCACAAGAGCGCCTGCGCGTGCATGCCCCGCATCTCCGCCTGGAAGAACGCCCAGAAGCATCAGGAACACGCTGGTGCTGCGTGGTGGTGGTGCGCAGGGGCAGGGGGGAGGCTGGGGACGCATGCAAGGCGAGTCCTCTGTGTGTGTGTGTGCACATTCCAGCAACCTCAGCTGTGATGGGCACGCGTGATGGTGCGTGGGGGCATCCATGGATTTACGCACAGAAACGGGAGAGGACTGGTGCCTGGGGTGGGTAGGTAGAGGGTTTGGGGTTTGAGTGTGGGGAGACCATGTCGCAGACCAGGGTTGCCAGACGCGCAGTCACACGCACACCAGCACTGTCGGCCCGGCATGGCTGCCTGTACGCACACCACCATGCTCTGATGCAGTGCCACAGCGATGATGCATGTGCCTATCTATCTGGGGCGCACGTTCGGCGTGTGCGTGCCTGCGCAAACGAGTACAACAGGCGCGCCCCCGCGGTGCTGCACGGGTCGGCACTGCACGCTGGCGCCTGTGGCGCGGGACAAAGCCGCTCTTTACAGGATGAGGGCTGAACGCACATACCCCTGCACCTTCCGACACGCGGCTGGCACAAGCAGGCACGCGCGTGGTCAACGGCCGCAGGCGCGCCATGGCGCCATCAACTGTTCACACGCGAGCCAGGCGCACCTGCTCGCTGCCGCGTGCCACCGTAACCCGAGCGCCATCAAGCGTCGACGCACGGCTGCGCAGCCGCCCTCAGCACCACATTTCCACCACCCACCATGGACCTTCCCACGCGTCGGCGCAACAACCTCCCCAGCACCCGCCACCATCCGCCACCCAACCAACCTCCGCACTGGAGCACTGCTCGCGCGCCAGCGCCACGACCACACAAGCTCGACCACGCCCTGCCCCCATGTGTTGTGTGTGGGTAGGTCAGTCGCACAGCGCCCGCTCACGCGCTGGCACCACCACCACCCGCCACCCCACCAACACCCCACCACCCGCCACCACCACCCAACCACCCTGGGGCCCTGCTGACGCGTCGGTGCCACCAGACACACCCTGACCCTTGGTGTGTGTTGCCTGTGTGGAAAGGTCTGTCACGCGCTGGCGCCGTACGTATCCCAGAACTCTGGCTCTGTCATGCGTGGTACACCGAGCTTGATCGCCTGTTCGAGCTTGGCCTGCAAGCGCAGCAGCGGTTATGCCTAGGTCGGGAACGTTACAGCACAGCACAGCACAGCACAGCACAGCGCAGCACAGCACAGCACAGCACAGCACAGCACAGCACAGCGCAGCCACACCTTGCCCGGCTTCTTCTCGGTCACGATGAGTGCGGTCGTGTCCTGCGAAGAAGAGTGGGCGTCCGGGATTATACGACCAGAATAGTCGGATCAGAGTTCAAACATGGCCAGGTGGCGTCTGTCAGTACGCGTGCACACGCACGCGCAGTCATCGACCTCTTCTGCAAGCAGCCGCCTGTGCAGCGCACACGATGCAGCCCCCCTCACCAGCCCTCCGCCCCCTCCCCCCGCCCTCATATTCACCCCCTCACCTCCCGTCCCGTGAACGCGAACGTGGCCCCCCAGCGTTCCGGTGATGGCGAAGACCTACGGGTGGGGCATGCATATGGGTGTGTGTGTGTGTGTGTGTGTGTGTGTGTGTGTGTGTTGTTGTGTGTGCGTGTGCGTGTGCGTGTGCGTGTGCGTGTGCGTGTGCGTGTGCGTGTGCGTGTGCGTGCGCGTGTGCGTGCGCGTGTGCGTGCGCGTGTGCGTGCGCGTGTGCGTGCGCGTGCGCGTGCGCGTGCGCGTGCGCGTGCGCGTGCGCGTGTGCGTGTGCGTGTGCGTGTGCGTGTGCGTGTGCGTGTGCGTGTGCGTGTGCGTGTGCGTTGGCGTGTGCGTGTGCGTGTGCGTGTGCGTGTGCGTGTGCGTGTGCGTGTGCGTGTGCGTGTGCGTGTGCGTGTCCGTGTGCGTGTGCGTGTGCGTGTGCGTGTGCGTGTGTGTGTGCGTGTGCGTGTGCGTGTGCGTGTGCGTGTGCGTGTGCGTGTGCGTGTGCGTGTGCGTGCTCGTGTGCGTGTGCGTGTGCGTGTGCGTGTGCGTGTGCGTGTGCGTGTGCGTGTGCGGTGTGCGTGTGTGCGTGTGCGTGTGCGTGTGCGTGTGCGTGTGCGTGTGCGTGTGCGTGTGCGTGTGCGTGTGCGTGTGCGTGCGCGTGCGCGTGCGCGTGCGCGTGCGCGTGCGCGTGCGCGTGCGCGTGCGCGTGCGCGTGCGCGTGCGCGTGCGCGTGCGCGTGCGCGTGCGCGTGCGCGTGCGCGTGCGCGTGCGCGTGCGCGTGCGCGTGCGCGTGC
>VFSX01000769.1:35000-41603 GCA_016618255.1 Chlamydomonas sp. UWO 241 | reverse complement strand
GGGTGGGGCTTGGGGGGCTGAGGTGGCTGAGGGGGCTGAGGGGGCTGAGGGGGCTGAGGGGGCTGAGGTGGCTGCAAGGCTGCAGGGCTGGCGGAGCATGGGTGTGGGCTCCATACTGTGGAGGATGTGTGTGAGAGGGTGTGGTAGGGTGCGGGGTGTGGGTTTTGGGGCTGAGGAGGCCGCAAGTGCGAGGCTGGCAAAGCAGGTGTGAGGTGCCAGCCTTCGCGGTGTGTGTGTGTGTGTGTGTGTGCCAAAAAATATAATTATTTGTTCATCTGCAGGCAATCCACGGAGGGTAACAGTTGGGGTGCAACACAATAAATCAAACCCGGTCCACACCCCACACCTCCTCAGAAGCTGGCGCAGCTGCACTTGCATCATCAGGAGGCGGCAAGACTGGATCTGTTTTAATGTATTTGTTCATCTGTTTTGGTTACAATTCCAGTGAATTGTTGATTGTTTGTTGTTAGTTCAACTCCACACCTTTCACACCACACACCCCCTGAGGTCGAGGCCGGCGAAACTGCGCTGGCGTCAGACACGGCAAGACTGGACCTGTTTTAGTGGAATTCTTCATTTGTCTCGGTTACAATTCCAATGAATGGTTACGATTCCAATGAATTGGTGATTATTTGATGGTGTTGCAACTCCACACCTTCCACACCCCACACTCCCTCAGGTCGAGGCCGGCGCAGCTGCGCTGGCGTCATCAGAAGCGGCAAGACTGGAGCTGCTGGACTCAGTCAACGAGCTCAAATCAGAGCTGACTGGAGCGCTGGTGAGTAACTGAAACTGAAATTGAAACTGTGACTGAAATTATATTTGCAACCTAAGTTGCAGCTGGAAAATGAATCTGAAATTGGGAAAGTATCAGAAGTTTGTGTGAGTACTGCTGGATACAGGTCAGCAAGCTGAAAACCAGAGGTGACATTCAAATGGTGAGTAACTGAAAATGCAACTGACACTAAAACTGCAAATAGAACCGAAACTGAAACTGGGGTTTGGATCGTAGCGGGTTTGGCAGCCCACAGGCGACCAGCCACACTTGCACACGCACGCACACACACACACGCACACACACACACAAACGCGCATGCACGCACGCACACACACGCCCCCCCCCCGCCTCCATGCACACACACCGCAGGAGAAGCTGAGGGGAGCACAAGACGACAGGGGGCGCCTGCAGAGGCTCGCTGATTCTCTCGCTGCGCGGAACAAGGAGCTTGATGCTCAGGTGTGTGTGTGTGTGTGTGTGTGTGCGTGTTCGTGTTCTCTCTCTCTTTCTCTTTCTCTCTCTCTCTCTCTCTCCCTCCCTCTCTCTCTTTATGTTGCTCTCTCTCTCTCCCACCCACCCGCGCACACACACACGCACGCACATCCACACACCCACACCCACAGCTTGAGGTCATGGCATCCAACGCGTCAGAGAAGGAGGTAGCGGCAGCAGCGGCGGCGGCAACAGCGGACGCTCGCCTGAGGGAGCTGCAGGTGTGTGCTTCGGGCTTTAGGGCTGCGGGTTTTCCGTAGTGATGCATGTACTTCACGTTACATTTATGTCAGGGTGACGTGAACTGTAACGCGAAGCAGAGTCGGACCTGGCGGCCGGCGTTACACCCGTAATTCCCCATTTTTATTATTATTTCTGAACAGTGTGGGTGGCCAGGGTATAGATGCCTTAGAGTATAGGGTTTGAGGCAGTGGGGACAGCGGCGGTGGCTGCGGCAGCGACAGCGGGCGCTCGGCTGAGAAAGCTGCAGGTGGTCGATTTCACAGTCTTGTTGGACGCCTGTAATGGCGTATTAGACTTGTGCTTGCGCACTCAATCCCTGAGGCAGGCAGATACTATCACCCGCACTAGTCCACTGGGTGGATACATATTGCAGGTGTGTGCTTCGGGTTTCAGGGCTGCGGGTTCACCGTAGTGATACATGTACTTCACGTCACAGTTATATCAGGGTGACGTGAACTGCAACGTGAAGCAGGGTCTGACCTGGCGGCCGGCGCCAACTCCGTAGTGAAGTGTGCGGGGTAAAGTTCGTGAGCGGCGGCGGTACACGATACGGAAGATCGTGATTTGTGGGTTGCCAGGGTAAAGGGTTTAGGGTTCAGGTTTTGAGACAGTGGCGGTGGCGGCGGTGGCTGCGGCAGCGACAGCGGACGCTCGGTTGGGGGAGCTGCAGGCAGGTCGACAATGAGGGGGGGTACGGGATATGAAGGCTAGGCTGAGGGAGGGCATTCACTGCGGGTTTTTATAATGTTATCTGGTTTGGGTTTGCGGGTTCAGGCACTGTGGCACTGTGGCAGCGGTGGCAGCGGTGGCAGTGGCAGTGGCAGCGGATGCTCGGTTGAGGGATCTGCAAGTGTGTGTTGCGGGTTTTAGGGCTGCGGGTTTAGGGTTCAGTATTTGAGGCAGTGGCGACAGCGGCGGTGGCTGCAGCAGCGACAGCGGACGCTCGGTTGGGGGAGCTGCAGGCAAGTCAACGATAGAAGGGCGTGTCAGAGTATGAAGGCAGGGCTGACAACAACAAACAGTAATCAACAGACAACAAACAACAAAAAACCATCAAGCAACAAGCAACAAGCAACACACAACAAACAACAATCAGCAATCAACAAGGAAAAAAAGCAATAACAACAACAACAACAACAACAACAACAAACAAACAAACCAAACAACACACGGAATATAAAGGCAAGGCTTACGGCAGGCTGGAGGAGGGTGTTTGCGTCGGGATGCCCGAAACTGTAACCGAAGCTGCACATTGCACACCGCGTGCTTCTTCGGAGCAAAAGCTCTTGCTCAGATCAAGGACCTTTCCAATGCAACTGAATGTAATATAACAGAGAGAACCGTAGGCTGCTTTGGAGCAGGTCCTCGCTCGGATCGAGCACTAGACCGCGCACCCAGCACTGGCGCAACCCAGTGATTCCCCTGCGAGCCGTATACCGCTCGGAGCCGGATGTCCCATTTCCCAGAAAACCACCACACACTTAGTGGGAGAGGGCGTGGAGCGGTGCGTTGGAAAGCTCGTGCCGAGATCAGCCCAGCGGCATGCGTTGCATGAATACCCGCTGTGTATTGTGCCTGGTTTGAGCGGTCAAAGTTGCTGGGGCCGGCAAAAAAATAATTACTAAAATCCATCCCAGGGACCACTGGCGCAACCACAACCACAATGTAACCAACTCCCGTCATGTGCGTGCTCCTCATACTCCGGGCTGCTTCGGAGCAGGCGGCTGCCCAGAGATCGAGGACCTCTCCGCGCGCGCGCCATGCGGCGCAACCACGACCACAATGTAACGAACTCCTGTCATGTGCATTCTTACACCTCAGGTTGCTTTAGAGCAGGCTGCAGCTCAGATCGAAAACCTCTCCGCATGCTCGGCGGTGTCGCGACCACAACCACAATGTAACTTGCTCCTGTCGCTTGCATCCCCTTATACCCCAGGCTGCTTCGGAGCAGGCTGCTCCCCAGAGATTGAGGACCTCTCCGCGTGCATGCCATGCGGCGCAAACACAACCACAATGCAACTTACTCACGCCCCTTGAACCTCAGGCTGTTTCGGAGCAGGCTGCGGCCCAGATTGAGGACCTCTTCGCGCGCGCGCAACCACAACCACAGGTTTAACAGGTTGTACACGTACGCGCCCGGAGGACCCCAGGACGAACCACAACCACAATGTAACAATCTCCCGTCACGTGCATCTCCTTATACCTCAGGCTGCCTTGGAGCAGGCTGCTGCTCAGATCAAGGACCTCTTCGCGCGCGTGACGGCGGTGCAACTGAATGAAACCAGATAATAATACAAAAAACTGCTGCACAAGCTCAGGCTGCTTCGGAGCAGGTTGCTGCCCAGATTGAGAACCTCTCCGCGCGCGCGGCGGTGTCGCAATCACAACCACGATGTAACCAACTCCCGTCATGTGCAGCCCCTTAACCAGCAGACTGCTTCGGAGCAGACTCTTACTCAGATTGAGGACCGTACCAATGCATCTGAATGTAATCAAACGTAACGAATCGTAGGCTGCTTCGGAGCAGGCCCTCGCTCAGATCGAGAATCTCACCGCGCGCGCGGCGCTGGCGCGACCACGACCACAATGTAACGAACTCCCGTCATGTGCTATGCCCCTTACACCTCAGGCTGCTTCGTAGCAGGCCCTCGCTCAGATCGAGGACCTCACCGCGCGCGCGCCATGCGGCGCAACCACAACCACAATGTAACGAACTCCCGTCATCTGCTATGCCCCTTACACCCCAGGCTGCTTTGGAGCAGGCCCTCGCTCAGATCGAGGACCTCACCGCGCGCGCGCCATACGGCGCAACCACAACCACAATGTAACGAACTCACGTCATGTGCGTACCCCTTATACCCCAGGCTGCTTCAGAGCAGGATGCCGCCCAGATCGAAGACCTCTCCGCGCGCGCCACTGTACCACAGAACGCGCATGCCCGTACTACCCCAGGCTGCTTCAGAGCTGGCTCTTGCGGGAGGGAGGGGGAGGTCTGAATATGAGGGCACGCTTTCAAGCCTGCTTTCAAGAGACCAACGTCCTTGGTGCCCACACTCACTTGATGCCCACACTCACTTGATGCCCACACTTGATGCCCACACTCACTTGATGCCTACACTTGATGCCCACACTTGATGCCCACTCTTGATGCCCACACTTGATGCCCACACTTGATGCCCACACTTGATGCCCACACTCACTTGATGCCCACACTAACTTGATGCCCACACTTGATGCCCACACTTGATGCCCACACTCACTTGATGCCCACACCACAACCTCAGGCTGCTTCAGAGCAGGCTGCTGCCCAGATTGAAGACTTGACCGCGCGTACGACGGCAGCAGTGGCGGAGCTGAACAATCACAGACGCAGCTGGCAAAGGTGTGTGTGTGTGTGTGTGTGTGTGTTTGTGTGTGTGCGGGGGGGGGGGGGTACCGTCAGCATCGGCAGCATCGGCAGCAGGACAGCAGCAGCAGCAGCAGCAGCAGCAGCAACAGCAGCAGCGACAACAATAACAGTAGCGACAGCGACAGCGACAGCGACAGCGACAGCGACAGCGACAGCGACAGCGACAGCGACAGCGACAGCGACAGCGACAGCGACAGCGACAGCGACAGCGACAGCGGCAGCGGCAGCAGAAGCAGAAGCAGCAGCAGCATGCAGCATCAGCAGCAACAACAGCACAGCCCCAAGGTCCCGCAGTCTCAGGCAGAGGTCGCGGTGCGGGGTCCGATGAAAGTACACACACTCGCACGCACGCACACAGACACACACACACACACACACACACACGATCACACACACGCATACACACTCACACGCACACACACACTCACAGGAGCCCCCCCCCCCCACACATACACCACACCCCACACCCACACGCAGGCTCAGGCAGAGGCCGCAAAGAGCCGCGCGGGGTCCGGAGACACGTCTAGAGCGTCCGCAGAGGCACTGTGGGCTTCGGCCGAGGCGCTGTCGGCTGCGGAGCGCAGGGCGCAGGAGCAGGGTGCGGCGGCCACAGCGCTCAAGGCGCAGCTGGAGAAGGCCAGGTGGGGGTGACATCTATAGGCTGGGTGTGTGCGTGTGTGTGTGTGTGTGTGTGAGTGTGTGTGTGTGTGTGTGTGTGGTGTGGTGGGAGGTGTGTGTGGAGGTGTGTGTGTGGAGATGGGGGGGGGGGGGTCAGGAGCAGAGTGCGGCGGCCACAGCGCTCAAGGCGCAACTTGAGGAGGCCAGGTGTGGGAAGCAGCTGTAGGCTATATATGTGTGTGTGTGTGTGTGTAGGTGTTGAGGTGTGGAGTTGTATGTGTGTAAGCCGCCGCGGAGTGCAGGGCGCAGGAGCAGAGTGCGGCGGCCACAGCGCTCAATGCGCAGCTTGAGAAGGCCAGGTGTGAGAGGCAGCTATAGGCTAGGGGGATGCGTGTGTCTTTGTGTGTGTGTGTAGGGGTTCATATGTTTGTGTGTGTGTGTGTGTGGAGGTGTGTGTGGAGGTGTGGAGGGGGGGGGGGGAGCAGGAGCAGGGTGCCGCACCTACAGCGCTCAAGGCGCAGCTGGATAACGCTAGGTGGGGGAGACAGCTATAGGCTATAGGGGTGTGCGTGTGTGCGTGTGTGGGTGGGGTGTGTATGTGTGTGGGTGGGTGTGAAGGTTTGTGTGTTAGTGTGTGTGTGTGTGTGGGTGGGTGGGTGGAGGGACGTGCGTGTGTGTGGAGTGCAAGAGCAGGGTGTGACAGCTACAGCGCTGATGGCGCAGCTGGAAAAAGCCATGTGGGGATTGTAGCACTAACAAGGTGGAAACCATGTGTGTGAAAGCGTGTGTGGGGTGTGTGTGTGTGGGGTGGGGGGCGGCATGCACCAGGAAGAAATGCACGCACCTGCGCACGCACGCACACACGCACACACACACACACACACACACATAGACACACACACACACGCATGCACATACACGCACAACCCCCCCCACCCCCCCACCCACACACAGGGAGGAAGCAGAGATGCAGGCACGCACGCGCAGCGAAGAGATGCTACAGCTCAGGCGCAGCCTAGAGGCGCAGATGGCCATGTCAAAGGGCGATGCTGACGCAGCTTCC
>VFSX01000769.1:12500-20000 GCA_016618255.1 Chlamydomonas sp. UWO 241 | reverse complement strand
CACACACACACACACGCGCACACAGGAGCGCGAGCGGGAAGCGGCGAGCCTGGCAGTGTCGGGCGCAGCAAAACGGCTGAAAGAGCAGGAGCGGCAGGTGAGGTTAACATGAGAAGGCGCAGGCCCACCCGCTCGTTATACATGGCCGTACGTGCACACGGCGCAGTCACACACACGCATGTGCCTCTCTCTGTTTTCTCTGTATGTATCTCTTTCTCTCTCATGTTTTCTTTCTCTCCCTCCCTCCCTTCTTCTCTCTCTCTCTCTCTCATTCTCTCTCTCTCTCTCTCTCTCTCTCTCTCTCTCTCTCTCTCTCTCTCTCTCTCTCCTCTCTCTCTCTCTCTCTCTCTCTCTCTCTCTCTCTCATTCTCTCTCTCTCTCCCTCTCCCTCTCTCTCTCTCTGTTCTCTCACCCACTCTGCCATCACACGTTGCATTCCACTTGACATCGTGCAAGAGAGGGAGCGACAGGCAAAGAAGGAGACTCCGGTGACAGCAGCAGCAGCGGGGTTGCGAGCGCCTCGCCACACACACACGCACATACACGCACACACACACACACACACACGCACGCGCATGCACACGCAAAACACACACACTCTTGCACACACACACACACACACACATGCACACACACACACATGCACACACACACACACACACACAGCACACACACACACACACACACACAACACACATGCGCACAAAGGAGCGCGAGCGGCAAGCCGTGACCAGTGCGGCGGCGCGCCTGAAGGAGCAGGAAAATCATGCAAATAAGGACGTTCTGCTCAATACCAGCGGCAGTAGCAAAAGCGACGGCGGCAGCGCCCCTTCAGCAAGCAAACAGGCATCCGGCGGCGGCAGCAGCGACAGCAGCAGCAATACCAGGTGTGTGTGGGCATGTGTGTGTGTGTGCGTGCGTGTGAGTGTGTCTCTCGCAGCAGCGCCAGCAGCAGCAGCAGCAGCCCCACCGCCTCCCATACCGGGCAGCTGACCCCGTCTCTCTCTTTGTCGCACACACACACACACACACACACACACTCTCAGCAGCATCAGCAGGAGTAGCAGCAGCAGCCCCACTGCCACCCATACCAGGCAGCTGACCCCGTCTCTCTCTCTGTATCGCACGCACACACACACACACAGACAGACAGACATGCAGACTCACACACACACACACACACACACTCTCAGCAGCGCCAGCACCACCAGCAGGGCCAGCAGCACCACCCCCATCGGGCAGCCGCCGCCGTCGCCATGGGACGAGTCCTCCGCGTCTGCTGCGCATGCAGGTAAGTGATGGCGTGCATGACCAGCATGGTGTCAAATTGACCTGGTATAAACCTGGTGTCACACAGACTGCTGTCACACAGACTGTTACATCCATCATCATCAGACATGAACAGTCACCATACTCCCCCCCCCTCACCCTCATCCTCACCCTCAGCCCCACCCACCCACACCCCTTACCCTCACCCTCAGCCCCCCCCCCCTCACCCTCACCTCACCTTCCTCCTCACCTCCCCCTCAGCCTCACCCCCACCCCTCCCCCTCTCCCTCCCCTCACCGTCCCCTCCCTCCCCCTCCCCTCCCCTCCCCCCCCTCCCTCCCTCCCCTCCCCTCCCTCCCTCCCTCCCTCCCCTCCCCCCCCCTCCCCTCCTCCCTCCCCTCCCCCTCCCCCCCCTCCCTTTCCCTCACCCTCACCCCCCCCACACACACACACACGTCCCCCTCACGCTCACCCACACCCTCATCCTCACCCTTACCCCCCACCCCACCCCTCACCCTTACCCTCGCCCCATTAGCGCTCTGGGTGTAAGGGGCGATTTGGGTACCATAATTACCGTAGTGCCGGTATGCTTTGCGGATTAAATATGCCGAGGACGTGCCGGCATGATGTATTTCCAGAAAAATGCCCCAAAAGTAAAAAACACGTCAAAAGTGACGTCAAAACGGGGGAAATAAAAATTCAATCCGCGGCAAGGCACCCAAATTATAACCAAGTACCCCTTTCTATAGAAGTAGAAGCAAGGCAAAGTGGTACTCCGGTATGTAACGTGCGGCAGGAGTGATCATGAGAGCACAGTTAGCACACACACATGACGACGGAGATGCACTGGCAACAAGCGCCCTCGCAGCGCAAGCGCCATGCATGGAGGCTGGCGGAATGCCGGGCGTGCGCCACATGATGAACGGAGGAGGAGGAGGGTGGCCAGGCTGGCTGCCCGAACTGACGCATGGCGCGACCAGATGTACAAGAGCCAGTGGGATGGACACAGTTAATGGGTATCCACTGAGAGGACTAGTGCAGGTGATAGTATCTGCCTGCCTCAGGGATTGAGTGCGCAAGCACGAGTCTAATACGCCATTAGGCGTCCAACAAGACTGTAGAATTGACCACACACGCACGGAAAACACCACGAAAGCACACGAGGAGCACACACACACGCAAACACACACACACACACACACACACACAGATGTCGTTACAGAGAATTCTGCACGGCAGACCTAGATATGCTGTTTCTGGTCATCATTGAGAATATTCCATTTTGAGGCGGGTGGCCAACCGTGCGCCAACAAGAGGGTGAATCATCACACACACACACACACACATACACGCACACACGCATGTACACACTCTGCCGCGCTCGCAGCGAGGACCACGGCAGCTGCGCCAAAGTCGCCCGTGCCCCCGCCTCCGCCGGCAACGCAGCAGCAGCAGACGCAGGCGCAGCAGCAGGCGGAGCAGGCACAACAGGTGCAGCAGCAGGCGCAGCAGGCGCAGCAGGTGCAGCAGCAGGCGCGGCAGGCGCAGCAGGCGCAGGCGCAGCAGCGGCCTCCCCCTCGCCCGCCCGCCCCGCCCCCGCGCACACCGTCGGCAACAGCAGCGGCAGCAGCAACAGCAGCAGCAGCCTCCCCTCCTCCCGGGCAGATCCCCCGCACAGCAGCGCCAGCAGCAGCAGCAGTAGCAGGTGCACCAGCAGCAGCGGCAGCCGCCGCCCCCCCTGCTCCCGGGCAGCCCCCCCGCACAGCGGCACCGGCGGCATCAGTAGCAGGAGGAGCAGCAACGGCAGCAGCGACAGCTGCCGCCCCTCGCCCGCCCACTCCGCCCACCCCGCCCCCACGCGCAGCGGCCCCAGCAGCAGCGTCAGGGGCAGGTGGAGCAGGGGCAGCAGGAGCAGCGGCAGCAGCAGCGGCAGCGGCGGCAGCGGCCGCCGCGCGTACTGCAGCAAGGTCGCCGCCCCCTGTGCAGCCACCCGCGCCCGCGCGGCAGCCACCGCCTGCTAAAGCCCCGGTACGTTCCATTATTCAATTTGAGTTGTTAATTTGACAGTTACAAGTTGGAAGTTAGTTAGTTAGAGAGAGTGACGAAAAGCAGGCACGCTGTGCTGCGTGCGGATGTGCATGCAGCTGGACGTGCGTCTCTGATTACCGCCCCCATGTTCAGCCACCCGTGCGGCCGCCGGCGCCTCCCAAAGCCACGGTGCGTTGTTGATTGGTTTACACCTGTTTCACCCCCCCCACCTCTCGCCAAACCAGGTGACCAACGCCTCCCGAAGCTACGGTGCGTTGTTGATTGGTTTACCCCTGTTTCACTCCCCCCCCCCCCCCCTCCCCCTCTCGCCAAACCAGGTGACCAACCAACCAATAACCAAACCAAACCTGCAGACGTTAGTTTCAACCCCCCCAACCCCCCAACCCTCCCGCCCCCACCCTCACCCCCCCTGTGATTCAACACGTCAAGTCATACGTTCCATGCGGATGTGCGTTGAGGGTGCTGATGATTAGTGTGTGATTTTATCACTTACAACGCGCCTACATCCAGAAAAAATGCAATGTCCACACCGCACACACACACACACGCACACACACACACACACACACACACACACACACACACACACACACACACACACGCACACACACACACACACACACACACGCACAAACACACATACACACACACGCTCACACATGCACACACACACACACACACACACACACACACACACGCACACACACATACTGCAGCCAACCCCGTCAGCAACAACAACGACCGGAGACACCGGCCGGCCGGCCACAAGCACGCACACACACAAGCACACAGGCATCTAACGGATTATAAAATCTTCCCCACCACACACACACACACATGCACAAACACACAAATGCCACCGCAGCCGCCCCCAGCAGCATCAACAACGACAACCGGCAACACCGGCCGCCCCCCAGCAGTCACAGTGTCGTCGTCTGCATGGGGGCGCGCCGCGCCCTCTCGCGCGGAGGTCACCCCCGCATCGGCTGCATCTGCTGCGCCGCGCAAGGCCGAGCCTCAGGTGACACTCGTTGCACACATTCACAAATATGTGCTGGATAGATTTAGCTTAAAAAAAAAAGGCGCGTCGCGCCCTCTCGCGTGTTGGTTACGTCGGCAACTTCGGCTGCAGCTCCGCGCAAGACCGAGCCTCAGGTGACACTCGTTGCATACATTTGCAGCCTTGTGCTGAATTTATTCAACTGAAAAAAGGGGGCGTGCCGCGCCCTCTCGCGTGGACGTCACGCCCGCATCTGCGGCTGCGGCGCCGCGCAAGGCCGAGCCCCAGTTGAACATCGTTTCATGAATTCAACCGTTTCATCCAAATGAATGCGGGGGTGAGGGGGGGGGAAGTCACCCCCGCGTCTGCTGCGCCTGCTGCTGCGCCGCGCAAGGCCAAGCCCCATGTAGGCGCGTGACTTCCGCCCACCTTACACTCACCTTTAACCCACCGTCCACCCACCAGTGGTGGCAATTGTTTCGCAATATCGAAAATATGTGGTGAATTGAGTCAAATCAACAAAGGGGCGTGCTGCGCCCTCGCGCGCGGAGGTCACGCCCGCGTCTGCTGCGCAAGCTGAGCCCCTGGTGACCACTGGTTCCCGAAATGTTCCAAATTGATACGGGTTTGGCCACTGCCACGAAGAAGAGGTTACGCCTGCATCATCCGCGGTGCCGCCGGACGCTGTGCGCCGCACAAGGACCAGCCCCCGGTGGCCATGGGGGGGCGTATCTTCCACCCACCTTCCGCCCACCTTCCACCCACCTTCAAACCACCTTCCACCCACCCTGCACCCACCTTGACCCACCGGTGGTGGCAATTGCCACATACCGTACAGGGCCTGAGCCTCCGCGATAAAGTGTTTTTTTTACGTCCCCGCGAAGCTGAAAACGATTAAAAGCTCTCGAAGATCAAGATCGTTTACGTCAAATCGACTGAAATCGACAAAAACGAGCCCCGCGGAGCGATTAAACAATGATTTTTTCGACCCCCCCCGCGAAGGCTCAGGACCTGTACGGTAAACGCACATTTTTGTGGCGAATGTCTTAAGCCAGGAGCGCCGCGCAGTACAGTTACAGTTACATGGCATTCCAGCTAAGACAACACTAGTCCTAGTGCCACCGCCCTGTGAAGGACGATAGCCACCAGCCAGTTACCTGCCGTCTAGACTACCGCTCCCGCCGGCTAGTTAGACCCAAACAAGTCCCTGAGGGACATGTCTGGCAAGGAGCGTATAGGAAAGGACCGTCCTCCTCCTGGCCTTTGAGGCCAACCACGCCGGCTGTGCCGACTGGCGGCACTGAAGCAGAAAAGTCCCCGCCTGGCATGGTGCATGGTTGTCCAACTCCATGCATGGGGCTCTGCCTGCGCCCCATGCGTCATGCATGGCCAGGTCCCACCCTCCAGGGGGGCCTGGGCAAACAGAGTCGTCATGGCAGGCTGCCTGAAGACCAATGCCGACGCCAGTCACCGGCAGACGAGTGCCCCGAGGGTGAGCGCGGTGACAAACGCTGCGATGGAGAAGCGGATAAACTCTGTTGTTGCCTCGGCGGTCACCACCGCTGAAGCCCTGATGGTAGCTCGCCCCACGAGCAGCCATCTTGACCGATGTCCAGCATGCATTGACGGGCGCCAGCTCCTCCGCTCGTTGATCAACTCGTCGAGATCGGTGCCGCATGGCGTCCTGCATGGGAGGAGGATAAGGGCCGTCTCCCAGCACGGGTCGCGGCAGCGCCGCGGCTACTCGCCAAGCCATGACAGCGCCGGGCAAGCCGCTCCTGTAGTTTCCACCGAGGGACAGTCTAGCAGGAGCCAGGCCAGTCGTATTTTATCCCGCTCGTCAGCGGCACGGAGATCCTAGTCACCAGCAGCGCCGCATTGCTGGGTCCAGGGCTCGGCTACGAGAACGCGCCTCCGTTAATCCAGCCCCAAGAATTTTAGTTATTAAATTTTCTCCGGCTCCAGCAACTTTGATCGCTCATACCAGGCACAATGCACAACAGGTATTCATACAACGCATGCCGTTGGGCTGCTCTCGGCAAGAGCATTCCAACGCACCGCTCCACGCCCTCTCCCACCAAGTGTGTGGTGGTTTTCTGGGAAATGGGAAATCCGGCTCGGAGCGGTATAAGGCTCGCAGGGGAATCACTGGTGCCGCGCCCTCGCGGGCGGAGGTCTGGGGCTTCTAGCCAACAGAGTCGGGAGTTTTAAGTAATTACTCCAGTTACAGTTACATCGGCTTTCCAGCAAAGACCAATTATTCCACAGCCGGAATTTGCTTTGACCGCGTTGACCGTTGACCTCCCGTTGACTGTTTCTCTTCATACATCAGTCATTTGAAAGCTCTTGACAAGCTCCACCTGACGGGCTTGTCAGACTCCCAATCCACGGAATGGTTCGAGCTATGCTCAAGGTCAAAGTACAGCTGGAAGACAGCCAAGTGGCTGTTCAGAGCCGAACAGGAAATCAGTACTACTGGAGGGTCTCCGCCCACATTTGAATCACCTGCCATCCATCTACATGTGCTGCCGCCGCAGGTCAACGACCCCGCCGCATTCCGCTGCGCCTGCAGCTGCCCCTGCTGGCCCTGCTTTTAGTCCTCCAATCTTTCACTCACTCACTCGCACACACACACACACTCACACTCACACAAACACGCAGCCACCACCTGCTGCTCCCGCTGCTCCTGCTGCTGCCGCTCCGAGCAAGGCCGCTCCTGCTGCTGCCTCCATGCCGAGCGCCGGGGTGTTCGACTCTGATGAGGACATCGGATGTGAGATCAGCCGCATCACACAGGTGTGGAATCACACATCACACGGTGTGGGAAAAATCACACATGCACATGCACACTTTTCTGCAGCAGGAGGACATCGGATCTGAGATAAACGGCATCACCCAGGTGTGGAATCACACACTACACGGTGTGGGGAAATCACACATCCACACTTTCATGCGGCAGGGTGTGGTGGTCCACGAGGCTGGTGGTGTTCGACTCCGATGAGGACATTGGATCTGAGATCAGCCGCATCACACAGGTGGTGTGAAATCACACATTTCACGGTGTGGAGAAAATCTCACATCCACACTTTAATGCGACAGGGTGTGATGGGTTTTGACTCTGGTGAGAAACTCGGATCTGAGATCAGCCACATCACACATTACACGTTGGTCGATTGTACAGT
>VFSX01000769.1:0-10000 GCA_016618255.1 Chlamydomonas sp. UWO 241 | reverse complement strand
CATTGCGGTCGCTGATGGTGTCGGCAGATGGGGGACACACACACACACACACGCACACGGGCAGGTTGGGAATGCTCTCATCGCGGTCACTGATGGTGCCAGTGGATGGGACAACCAACCAACCAACCAAGCGTTACATGAGGCCGTCCGCATGCACCGGCAATGCCTGTACTACTAACAGCAATACACCCCGGCAATTGTTACGAAGTCTGACCCGTGCACTGGGATGTCTTTCGAATAGCGGGTGACCGACCAGCGCCTGAATCGAGTGGATAGTATCCTTGGTTTGGGGGGGTCTCGTGGATGTGGATGGGATGGGATGTGGATGTGGATGGGATGTGGATGTGGATGTGGATGTGGATGTGGATGTGGATGGGATGGGACACACACACACACACATATGCACACACACACACACACACACACAGGTTAGGGAATGCTCTCATTGCGGTTGCTGATGGTGCCGGTGGATAAGACACACACACTCACACGCACGACACACACACACACCAAACACACACACACACACATACTTTCACACTTTTACACACACACACATGTATGCACACACACGCACACGCACAACTCCAAACCCTGGACAATGAGCTCAAAATCCTGAATCCTCAACCACACACCCCAAAATACAGGTTGGGAATGCTCTCATTGCGGTCGCTGATGGGGTCGGCGGATGGGTGGAGGACAATGTCGATGCTGGGGAGTATGCACGCAGGTGTGTGTGTATGTGGGGGGAGGGGGGTCTGTGTGTGTGTGTGTGTGTGTGTGTGTGTGTGTGTGTATGGGTGGAGGACAACGTCGATGCTTGGGAGTATGCACGCAGGTGTGTGTGGGTGGGGGGGGAGGCATGCGGAGTGCATGAGATTGTGTGTTTGTGTTTGTGTTTGTGTATTTGCGTGTGTGTGTGTGTGTGTGTATGTGTGTGTGTGTGTGTGTGTGTGTGTGTGGAGAATATTTCCGTGTCCTCCACACTCCACTCCGCTCGGAAGTCGACGAAGCCACCCTCGCCTCCCACCTCATCTTCACACCCACCACCCCCGCACCGCCCCCGTCTCCCTCCCCCTCCTCCTCCTACACTACCCCCGCTCCGCCTCCGCCCCCCCCTCCCCTCCCTCCCTCCCCTTCCCCGTCCCCCCCCCCCTCCCCTCCCCCTCCCCCCTCCCCCTCCCTCCCCTACCTCCCCCCCCTCCCTCCCCCCTCCTCCTCCACTTTCCCCGCCCTCCCCCTTCCCCCCTCCTCCTCCCCCCCTTGCCTCCCCTCCCTCTCTGAGCGAGGTGGTCTCCGCGATCAAATCCCTCAGGAACTCTGCCCCCGGCTCTGACGACATCACCTCCCCCCTCCTCAAACACGGCGGCACCGCAACCGCAACCGCCCTCCACCAGATCATCCTTACCTGTTGGAACACCACCTCCATCCCCGCCGCGTGGAACCAAGCAGACATCTGCCCCCTCTACAAGGGCGCATCCTCGGGCCCACCCACGCGCAGCAAGTCCTACCGCGGCATCTCCCTCCTGCCCGTCGCTGGCAAGGTCTACACTCACATCCTCCTCAACCGCCTCAAGCTCCAGCTGGAGCCCACCCTCCACACTTCCCAGTTCGGCTTCCGTCCGGGCCGTGGCACCTCCGATGCCATCTTCACCCTACGACGCCTCCAAGAGGAGTCACACCGCGCCCACGCCCCCCTCCATGTGGCTTACGTCGACCTGTCCAAGGCGTTCGACAGTGTTAATCACGCCGCCCTTTGGAAAACCCTCCTCCACCGCGGCGCGCACCCTGCCCTCCTTGCACGCATCGAAAGCCGCTACTCTGGTGCCACCGCCAGAGCCCGAGTCAACGGTGCATACTCCGCCCCTTTCCCTCTCAAAGCTGGCGTCAAGCAAGGCTGCCCCCTCTCCCCCCTCCTCTTCAATGTCTACATCGACACAGTTGTCCGGTCCCTGATTGCCCAGCTCCCCAACGCTGGCATTCAAATTGGCTACATGATCGACGGAAAACTGTACACCCCTGAGTCCCGCAAGGACTTTTTGACCACCATCCTCCCCCTCCTTCTCTACGCCGACGACATCGCCCTGCTCGCCCCCTCCGAGGAAGACCTCCGCACCATGCTCACCCTCCTCGACCGCATCTGTTCAGACCTGGCCCTTGCGATCAACTACGACAAAACGTGGCACAATCCCTCGGCCACCCTTCTGCCCACACCGTCCCCTCCGCCCCTATCACCATCCCCTCCAACTCCTCATCTACCCCCCACCTGGTCCACTCCACCTCCAAGTTCAAATACCTGGGAAGTATTCTGTCCTCCCCCGCCGCCCCTTCTGATGACGCTCCCAACACGTCTGATTCCGACATCCTCGACTCAGAGATCTCACGCCGGATCGGAAGTGCCTGGTACGCCTTCAACCGTCTCACTCCCCGGTTCTGGAACTCCAACTCAATCTCTCCCACTACCAAGATCCACCTCTACAACGCCTTTGTGATCTCTGCCCTACTGTATGGCTGCCAGACATGGACGTTGAACAAGGCCCACATCCACCGACTTGAAGTAACCCACAACCGTTTCCTCCGCCTCATCAAGGGCATCCCTCCTCACACCACAGAGCACACCTCCACCACCACGATGCATGCCTCCCCCCCCTTGTACGTTCCCCATCATCGACACGATCAACAAGCACCGTGCTACGTTCATCGGCTCCCTCATCCGCCGCCTCCCACCTCCCCCGTCCCCCGCCCCTCCATCTCCACACACCCGCCCGTCCCTTCTCCCCCCCACTCCCTCCCGACATCATATACCCCCCCACTGCCGCCCTTTTCGCGTACCGCCGACCGGACATGACTTCGCTCTATGCCGGCGGCGCCATCACATCTTACCGGCTCAGCGCCGGCGACTTTTTCGCCCACTCCGTCAAGTTCCGTTCCTCCGCAAACACCCACTTTTCCAACTTCAAACGCGACATCTCCAAGCACCCCGAGTTCATGGACCTCTTGTCCAAGCGAGTCACACCCGAGTGGATCCTCTTAGCGAGATTTCCACAACTGTGGAGGTCAATCTGCCGAGACCTAGTTTAAACTCAGTCGAAGCGGAGTGACGAACACAGCCGTCAGTGACCCGCATTTGCCCCTTTCCCCCACTGCTTTTTGAATGAGGTTATTCACCCTCTTGTTGGCGCACGGTTGGTCACCCGCCTCCAAATGGAATCTCCTCAATGATGACCAGAAACAGCCTATCTAGGTGCACATGTGCGTGTGCGCACGTGTGCGTGGGGGGGGGTAGGTGAGCGCGGTTGTGTGTGAATGTCTGTGTGTGTGTGTGTTTGTGTGGTTGAGGCGATGACGGTGTTGATTCCGGGGAGTATGCACGCAGTTGCGTGTGCGCCTGCCTGCCTGCCTGCCTGCCTGTCTGATATCCCTCAACACCAAAGCTACGTGCCCCCTACCCCCCCCCTACCCTACCCCCCCAACCCACGCACACTTCCTGCACACACGCACACGCACACACGTGCACACCATACACACGCACACACACAGCTTCCTCGCAGCTCTCGACGCGGGCGCTGTTCAGTCCCCGCTGACAGCTGGCGGCCTGATCTCGGCGATGGCGTTTGCGCAGGAGCAGGTGTGGGGAAGTGTGGACGTGGTGTGTGGGGGAGTGTGGACGGAGCCTTGTTTGTTTTTATAATAAATAGTAAATAAATAAAAATGGGAAGTATTCTCTGACAGCTGGCGGCCTCATCTCGGCGGTGGCGTTTGCGCAGAAGCAGGTGTGGGGAAGTGTGGAGTTTGTGAACGGTCCTTTTTATGAGAACAAGAAATAATACAGGCGGGGGGGGGGGGCAGTCCCGTCTGACAGCTAGCGGCCTGATCTCGGCGATGGCATTTGCGAAGGAGCAGGCGTGGGGAAGTGTGGATGTTGTGTGGGGGGGAGTGTGGACGATGGTGTTCGTGCAGGAGCAGGTGTTTTAAGCAGTTAAACCGTACACACGGTTAGCCTTCGCGAATATGTATTGTTGTTTACCCTCCCGCAAAGCTGAATACGATTAAAACCCGCGATTTTCGCGATTTGGGACGTCGAATCGACTGAAAACGACGAAAAACGAGTCCTGCGGACGACGAAACAATGTTGTTTTTACCGCCCCTTAAGTGGCGATAACAGGCTATGGAATAACCCCTCGATGCCAGGATTTGGAGAAGGGCCTTGCAAATCGCTGGTTGGAAAATACCCAAATGAAGAAAGCCCGCTTCTTCATCTCCACACACACACACACACACACGCACGCACACACACGCGCGCGCACCAGTGGTTCCGTGAAGGAGCCCGGTCAAACACGACTCCAACCCGACATCTGGCGCGGGGATTGAATTTCACACCTCGTGACTGCGCATCCGATTCACTCGCCGCTATTTTTCAAGGGAGGAACGTTCTACACGAAACCTTAACCCGACAGTGTGACAGAGTGACAGAGTGACAAATAAAGGACAGGCCGAGGCCGGGACAGAGAAGGAGTCTAACTAATTTTTTGTTTATGCGCAAGAGAGAAAAGGAACTCCAAACGGCTCGACGCTCTTCAGCAGTCCCCAGCAGCCAAACACGCACGGGGCAGCCCACGCGTGAAGCACAGGGCCCTCCGAGCCGCGAGTCACAGAGAACCCCAGGCACGACCAGTGTTTAAAGTCAACGCCAGATTTCGGGTTGGAGTCAAGTTTGACTGGGCTCCTGAACGGAACCACTGATGCACACAGTGATTTCCTTTTCGGCTCGGCACAGCCATTTGGCTGTATTCCTGCTGCACTTTGACCTTGCGCACAGCTCAGCGCATTCGGTGGATTGTTAGTCTGACAAGCCCGCCAGGCAAAGCGCGTCAACAGCTTTCAGATGACCTATGTGTGAGGACAAACGGTCAACCGGAGGTCAACGGTCAACGCGGTCAACGCAAAATCCGGCTGTGGAATAATTAACTCAAAATCCTGGAAAGGAAATCACTGGATGCACACACCGGCGACATGGTGACGCTCCAATCGAGATGAATGTACCCTCTCAAACATCAAACGTCAACTGGAAAGCCGCAAGTGTATTCGACACATGCAGACACACACGCACACACATGCACACACACACACACACACACCACATGTGGAGCTACCCGGCAGCTGCACGTGCATCGCAGCCGCACTCAACCCTGCGACTGGCATGATACTTACATCTGAAACATACACATGCATGCATGCACATGCACACACATCTGACACACGCACATGCATGCACAGGCACACACATGCATGCACACACAAACACACGCACGTGCGCACAATCACACATGCACATGCACACGGGCATGCGCACAAACACGCACATGCACACCACAGGTGGAGCTACCCGGCAGCTGCACGTGCATCGCAGCCGCACTCAACCCTGCAACCGGCACGCTAGAGGTGTGTGTGTGTGTGTATGCGTGTGTGGAGGGGGTTACGTGAGTGTGTTTGTTTGTGTGTGTGTGTGTATGTGTGTGTGTGTGTAGTGTGTGGGTGTAGTAGTGTGTGGGTGTGGGTGCATGCGTGTGTGTGTGTGGGTGGGTGGTGGGTGGGTGTATGCGTGTGTGGGTGGGTGTGGGTGCATGCGTGTGTGTGTGTGTGTGTGTTGTAGTGTGTGGGTGTAGTAGCGTGTGGGTGTGGGTGCATGTGTGTGTGGGTGGGTGGCTGGCTAGGTGGGTGGTAGGGTGGGTGGGTGCATGCGTGTGTGGGGGTGAAGTAGTGTGTGGGTGTGGGTGCATGCGTGTGTGTGTGTGTGTGTGTGTGTAGTGTGTGTGTGTAGTAGTGTGTGGGTGTGGGTGCATGCGTGGGTGGTGGGTGGGTGGGTGGTGGTTAGGTGCATGCGTGTGGGGTGGGTGGTGTAGTAGTGCTGGTGATGCGTGGTGTGTGTGTGTGTAGTGTGTGTGTTGTAGTGTGTGGGTGTGGGTGCATGCGTGTGTGTGTGTGTGTGTGTGTGTAGTAGTGTGTGGGTGTGGGTGCATGCGTGTGTGTGTGGGGGGGGGGGTGCGTGGTCGCTTCTACAGTCAGTTGGACGCCTTTCTCTGCATAAATGATGACCCTAGGAGAAATAAAGTAATGTGTTTGCCTGTGCTTGCATGTGTGCGCGTGTGTGGACACGTGCGTGTGGACCACACGTGACACCCTTCCCCCCCCCCAGCACCACCACCACACAAGCACACACACACACACAAACCCTCCACCCCATCCACACCCCACACCACACACAGGTGGCCAACCTAGGGGACAGCGGTGCTCGTGTGGTGTGCAGCACAATCACACACACATGCACACACACACACACACACACACACAACACACAACACAACACAGGTGGCCAACCTAGGGGACAGCGGTGCTCGTGTGGTGGGCAGCGCACACACACACACACACACACACAGGTTGCTAACCTAGGGGACAGCAGCGCGCGTGTGGTGCGCAGCATACACACAAACACACATGCACACACACACACACACACACACACATGCAAACACACACACACACACACAACACACACAACACAACACAGGTGGCCAACCTAGGGGACAGTGGCAGCGTGTGGTGCGCAGCACACACACACACACACACACATGCACACACACACACACAACTCACACAACACAGGTGGCCAACCTAGGGGACAGCGGTGCTCGTGTGGTGCGCAGCACACACACACACACACACACATGCACACACACACACACAACACACACGACACAACACAGGTGGCCAACCTAGGGGACAGCGGTGCTCGTGTGGTGCGCAACACAGAGAGAGAGAGAGAGGGAGATATCGTTACAGAGAACTTTGCACGGCAGACCTAGATAGGCTGTTTCTGGTCATCATTGAGGAGATTCCATTTGGAGGCGGGTGACCAACCGTGCGCCAACAAGAGGGTGAATAACCTCATTCAAAAAGCAGTGGGGGAAAGGGGCAAATGCGGGTCACTGACGGCTGTGTTCGTCACTCCGCTTCAACCGAGTTTAAACTAGGTCTCGGCAGATTGACCTCCACAGTTGTGGAAATCTCGCTAAGAGGATCCACTCGGGGGTGACTCGCTTGGACAAGAGGTCCATGAACTCGGGGTGCTTGGAGATGTCGCGTTTGAAGTTGGAAAAGTGGGTGTTTGCGGAGAACGGAACTTGACGGAGTGGGCGAAAAAGTCGCCGGCGCTGAGCCGGTGGGATGTGATAGCGCCGCCGGCATAGAGCGAAGTCATGTCCGGTCGGCGGTGCGCGAAAAAGGCGGCGTTGGGGGGCTGTATGATGTCGGGAGGGAGTGGGGGGGGAGAAGGGACGGGCGTGTGTGTGGAGATGGAGGGGCGGAGGGACGGGGGAGTTGGGAGGCGGCGGATGAGGGAGCCGATGAACGTAGCACGGTGCTTGTTGATCGTGTTGATGATGGGGAACGTACAGGGGGGGGAGGCATGCATCGTGGTGGTGGAGGTGTGGTCTGTGGTGTGAGGAGGGATGCCCTTGATGAGGCGGAGGAAGCGGTTGTGGGTTACTTCAAGTCGGTGGATGTGGGCCTTGTTCAACGTCCATGTCTGGGAGCCATACAGTAGGGCAGAGATCACAAAGGCGTTGTAGAGGTGGATCTTGGTAGTGGGAGAGATTGAGTTGGAGTTTCAGAACCGGGGAGTGAGACGGTTGAAGGCGTACCGGGCACTTCCGATCCGGCGTGAGATCTCTGAGTCGAGGATGTCGGAATCAGACGTTTGGGAGCGTCATCAGAAGGGGCGGCGGGGGAGGACAGAATACTTCCCAGGTATTTGAACTTTGAGGTGGAGTGGACCAGGTGGGGGGTAGATGAGGAGTTGGAGGGGATGGTGATAGGGGCGGAGGGGACGGTGTGGGCAGAAGGGTGGCCGAGGCATTGTGCCACGGTTTTGTCGTAGTTGATCGCAAGGGCCAGGTCTGAACAGATGCGGTCGAGGAGAGTGAGCATGGTGCGGAGGTCTTCCTCGGAGGGGGCGAGCAGGGCGATGTCGTCGGCGTAGAGAAGGAGGGGGAGTATGGTGGTAAAAAAAAGTCTTTGCGGGACTCAGGGGTGTACAGTTTTCCGTCGATCATGTAGCCAATTTGAATGCCAGCGTTGGGGAGCTGGGTAATCAGGGACCGGACAACTGTGTCGATGTAGACATTGAAGAGGAGGGGGGAGAGGGGGCAGCCTTGCTTGACGCCAGCTTTGAGAGGGAAAGGTGCGGAGTATGCACCGTTGACTCGGGCTCTGGCGGTGGCACCAGAGTAGAGGCTTTCGATGCGTGCAAGGAGGGCAGGGTGCGCGCCGCGGTGGAGGAGGGTTTTCCAAAGGGCGGCGTGATTGACACTGTCGAACGCCTTGGACGGGTCGACGTAAGCCACATGGAGGGGGGCGTGGGCGCGGTGTGACTCCTCTTGGAGACGTCGTAGGGTGAAGATGGCATCGGAGGTGCCACGGCCCGGACGGAAGCCGCACTGGGAAGTGTGGAGGGTGGGCTCCAGCTGGAGCTTGAGGCGGTTGAGGCGCGTGGGTGGGCCCGAGGATGCGCCCTTGTAGAGGGGGCAGATGTCTGCTTGGTTCCACGCGGCGGGGATGGAGGTGGTGTTCCAACAGGTAAGGATGATCTGGTGGAGGGCGGTTGCGGTTGCGGTGCCGCCGTGTTTGAGGAGGAGGGAGGTGATGTCGTCAGAGCCGGGGGCAGAGTTCCTGAGGGATTTGATCGCGGAGACCACCCCGCTCAGAGAGGGAGGGGAGGCAAGGGGGGGAGGAGGAGGGGGAGGGGAGCGGCGAAGTGGAGGAGGGGAGGGGAGGGAAGGGGGGAGGGAGGGACGGGAGGGGAGGGAGGGGGGGGGAGGGGGGGGGGGGGGACCGGGGAGGGGGAGGGAGGGAGGGGAGGGGGACGGAGGCGGAGCGGGGGTAGTGTAGGAGGAGGAGGGGGAGGGAGACGGAGGCGGTGCGGGTGTGGTGGGTGTGAAGATGAGGTGGGAGGCGAGGGTGGCTTCGTCGACTTCCGAGCGGAGTGGAGTGTGGAGGACACGGAAATATTCTCCAAACGCGTCTACCACTGCCTGAGCTCCAAAGCACAGGTTGTCGCCGACACGGAGGGCAGGGAGGGCGGCGGAAGGGGGGCGGTCGACGAGTTTGGACAGCATGCGGTGGGCGGAGTAGGGGTTGTTGTCGTCAAAATCGTGTTGCACGCGTTGAGCGACACCGTCCCAGTGCTTGTTGGTGGCGCGTGCGATGGCGGACTTGAGCTCGGCAGTCACGCGCGCCTCCTTGGGGGCGTCGCGGTTACCAGTCAGTGTACTGTCGGAACGCATGGACTGAAGGTCGTGGGCGAGTTTGAGAGTCTCGGGGGGAGGTAGAAGTGGATGGGGACCTCACGTGGGCGGGGGCCAAGGGTGGATCTGGCCGCTGAGTGGATGGCCGCGGTGAGGTGGCTCGTCATCTGGTCCAGGGTGGGGGGGGTCGGGGAAGGGGGGAGGGTGGCGAGGGCCTCCTCGACTGCTGCCGCGAAGTGAAGCCGCGTGTCAGGGTCTCGGAGCAGGTCGGTGAAATAGCGGGAGGGCGGAGGAGGACGGCGGGAGTGGGTGATGTTCCAGGCTCTGGAGAAGCGGAAGAAGATGCGCGCGGTGACAAGGGCGTGGTCAGAGCGGGCGATGGTGTCAAGTCCCCGGGTCTTGGGGCATCGTGCTCGCACGTCTTGCACGGAGCCCAGGTGAAGGCGGCGGACGAGGATGTAGTCTGGGATGTTGCAATCCTTTTGGGTGTTGCTTTACCAGGAAAATACGCTCGAAGGGGGATGGGGAAGAAGGTGTAGGTGACGGCAAGATTGTGGGCGGCACACAGGTCGAGAAGCCGGTGGCCGTTGTCGCTGATGCCAGGTTTGTGGTGGAACCCGGCAAGGGGGGAGTAGGGAGGGAAGAAGGAGGAGGGGCGGTGAGGGGGGGGCAGGCGTACGGGCCCGCCGACGGGTGGG
>VFSX01000771.1:0-41284 GCA_016618255.1 Chlamydomonas sp. UWO 241 | reverse complement strand
GATACGACTGTGCCGTATGGATGGTGTGCCACGGGCAGAGAGGCGCGCGCGGTGATGGACCCGGCGCCCTTCGACACGACCGGGATGCTGTTCGCATGCGCACGCTAAGGAGCACCTGCGGTTGTGGCCGTGGCTCCTCCTCAGGCGCGGCGGCACAAGCGGGTGCATAAGCTGCACACCGCACCGGAGCTGGAGCGGAGAGCGCTGCAAGCGCACGAGTGGCGGCGCCTCAACCATCTGGCTGCCCACGGCCATGTGTGCATGTCTCCGCGCTGCAAGGTGCCCGTCCCCGGCGGGGAGCGTGGCGTTGTGAGCGCCACCACCCCGATACCAGGCTGCGTGGAAAGAGGCCGCTTCCAAAGGTTCGCCCTTGCCCACATGGCCGCATTGGTCGTATTGGCTCCGGTGGCGGTGGCGCGAGCGTTGACACGCTGTCGTTGGATGGCAGTTTCTCCAGTGACTCGCCCAGCGACCCACATGATGGCGCGGTGGCCCTTCGGCCATTGCGCACGCGCAGTGCTGCAGGCGCTGGCCTTCCTGTGCCGGTCAGCAGCAGTGACGACGATTTCATGGAGGGGGTCATGCCCCGCTCCTTGGAAGATGATTTCGGCGCGGAAGTGCTGGCACTCACGCCCAAGCGTGACACTGCCCCCGTGTACAGCGCTAATGGGGCGCGACCGCGTCTACCAGAGCCACGCTCGGCCTGCTTTGCCCCCCACAGTTGCGGTGAGTTCTGTGCCTCCACCATCGGACAGCCATGTGCGGCTTCCCCACGCGCGCCTGCGCCGCCCCCATGCGCGCCTGCGCCGCCAGCACCTTCTGCTCCGCCCCCTCCTTGGGACCTGTGCAGCAGTAGCAGTGAGGCCAGTGATGGCGAGCCCGCGTCGCCGGCGCGGCTTCCGCACTCAAGGCCGCAGTTGCTGACGGGGGCCCGTTGTCATGTGGCGCTACGCCCGTTGCCACTGCGATGCTGCACGGTGGGCACGGTGCCCCCCTGACTCGTTCCAGAGAAACCGTAACCGACAGGGAGAGGTTACGAAACCGACGGCAATCAAAACTCGGCCGATGGACCCGAAACTAAGGGGGCTGAATAGCTGACTCCATTCCTCGTCTATGGGTGTTTGTAGTATCTCGGGGGGTCAAGGGAGGAAGGAGTTATGGCCCGTAGCGAGTGGTGGGTCGGCTTACCGCCCCCAAATGCGCCACGCCGAGCCCAAGGCGCGCCTGGTGAAAGGGAACGATGCACAGTTCCAGGGGGGGGGGGCGCAGAAAATTCGATTTAAGACCCCACGTTCAAAAAATCCGATTTTTTACACTAGACCGGCGCCATCCCCTTCCCCTCCTTTACTTACGTCCATATCCACCCCTAACAAACAGCCGGGAGGGGGGGAGGGGGGGAGGCTGGTGTGGACCACTGGTTCACACCCGAGGGATGTTCTGCAGACCCTCCATTGGGCTGGGAGTGGGTGCGTTGCATTCGTCTTCTAACAAAAACTAGCTGTTGCAGCGGCAAGTGCTGCTCTTGCCCGGGCACCAGAGAGCCTGGCCCCATCAGCTGCACCAGGCCACTCCGTGCAGCTGGAGAACCAGGTCCCATGCTGGACCAATCGGGGCTGCTTCACGGACCGGTGCCGCTCTCCTCGTCGCGCCTCTGCTCAAGGAGGTTGCCGCCTCTGCGCACGTGCATGGTGGCTGGCACACCGAGCTCTCGCGCGGCGTTAGCAGCCCACTGGGCGGAGCGCCTGGCGAGCACCACCTGACTGCTTGGCTTGCGAGGCCCGTGTGGCACGTCGTCCGCTGGCGCACGCTGCGCTGCATCATACACTCGGCCCTCATGTGCAGGCGCGCCCTCGAGGGCGCTGGCGGCGCGCTGGTGCACCGCAAAGAGGTTCAGCAGTCCGCTCTTCATGCACCTGGCCTTCAACTGATCAAGGCCTTCCGGCGCCGTGGTGTTGGCGAACGGGCCCTTGAGGCTGACCGTGCTGAGGCGGTACCTGAGTGTGTGCGTGTGTGTATGTGTGCGTGTGTCATTAGCGAAGAGTGGTCACCCGATATCGACAGACGCCCTCATGCAGACCTCTGGAATGAACGACGTCGCCGTTACCAATGTAACGATTTTGATTGGATTGGAATGGAATGTGTGCGCGTGTGTGTAGCCTGCCTGACAAGCTCACCCGTAGCCGATGAGCTCGTCGATGAGGTTCGTCGGCAGTCTGGGCGCCATGGAGATTGACAGGCGTTCGACATTGAACTCGAGTATGAGGAACCAGACTGTTCGGCGCGCCAGGAGTGACGACGCGCCCGGGAGCACAAGCGACTCGAGGCCCTCCACGTCCACCTTGAGCACGCGCACGGCGCTGTCGATGAAGGAGTCGAGCCGCTGCACTTGCATCTCGCCCTCGTAGGCGTACACTGTGCGCGTGGCCTTGAGCAGAAGCGCCGCGGCCTCGCGCGTGGCCGAGTGGCAGTCGCTCGCGCCATTGCCTCGGTTGATTAGGTCGGTAAACATCCAGCACTTGGCGGGTGAGGCGCCCAGGCCCACTGCAACCAGCGTTACTCGCGGCATGAGGTCGGGGTTGGCGCACAGGCTACTGTGCAGCATGTCGGCGTTGCGCGGCATGCCCTCGAATGCCACAACCGTGTGGCCGTGCGCCGCGACGGCGAGCGAGATGCTGCCGATGTTTGCGCCGACGTCGACGAAGAGCGCCGCGCCAGGGACTGCCTGCTCCATTCCCCACAGCACCTCGAGCACCTGTGTGTGCGTGCGTGCGTGTGATGCATGTGCGCGCGCCCCCACTCAGCAGGCCGTCTTCCCCCCCCCCTCCTCTGCTCCATTCCCCACAGCACCTCGAGCCTGGGGTGTGCGGGGTGGTTGTTGTTTTAATGTCGTGCGGTGGCCACTGTTGTGTGGTGAGGGGGCGGCTGGGGTCTCAAGCAGCATCTGGAACAGCCACACGTGGGGGTGTTGAGGCCGGCAGGCTGGAGCCTGGACTTGCGTGCGTGTGATGCGCGTGCCCCCCAATCGGCAGGCCGGTCCCCCCTCCCCTGCTCCGCCCAACCGAACGACCTGCCTCAACGTGTTCCCATTGGCCAGACTGGCGGATGCTTTGTGAAACGATGTCAGAGCTGGCGTACACGTAAATGCCTGGACTGCCGGGGACCCGAGTGAGGTTTTTGAGCAAAGAACCCGGCGGCGGAGACTGTACACTGCACGCCTGGAACCGCGGGGGACTTGACATCTTGGGGCCTCCGGCCACGCCCACTGCGGCAACGCATGAGAGCAGAGCAGCCGCACACGCAAGCGCGGCGAGCGCCCTTAGCGCATTCGTCTCCAGTCAAGACAGCTGCGCGGGGGTGTGTGTGTGTGCATGCGCACGCCCCTCAGCTCCGGACCTCTTGTCAGGCGCGCGTACGCATGGCAGGCTGCATGCATGCAGACAGGAGGGCATGCATGCGACCTGTGACGGCGGATGGGCAGGTGAGGCGGCAACACAGCCTCACGTCATCGATGTGTAGACGATGATGTTGGCGCGTGAAAAGGCGGCCGAAGCTGTGAAAAGGCGGCCAAAGCCCCCGGGGAGGAAAACGAGCGCTGGAAACAGACGGTGTCGTCGCCTGGCCAACACAGCGATATATAATAATAAATACATATATATATATATGGCCACCCCACCCAAGTCGACCACACCTGCCCCCACTAACCTGACATTGTTTGAAAACTCAAAACTTCACAACCTCATTCCAGCGTCCAGAGCTTGAACGAATGCCCATTTAGGTTGTGTTCGAAGGGCACCGCGTGTGGTTGCGTGTGCGCGCGCCCGGACGCCGAGAGGCTCAGCTTCACGCGAAAACACATCTCGTCTGGGTGCGTCTGGGCGCGCGCACAAGAAACCACACGCGACGCCCTTCCAACATGGACTAAATGGGCATGCGTGCAAGCTCTGGACGCTGGAATTAGGTACAGGCATGCCTCCTAGGGGGAGAACGTCGTCCCCGAAATTTGAGTTTTCAAACGAAGTCAGGTTAGTGAGGGCAGGCGTGGGTGACTTATATACCTTATGGCCACCCCCACCCAAGTTGGCCACACAATCCTGCAGTAACAGTAACACGGGGTTTCCAGCTAAGCAGGCTACTCTTCTACTAGAGACACCCGCCGATACTCCAGCACACTTAAGTACTAGAGTACCGCCGGCTCCCGGCCGATAGACTACCGCTCCCGCCGGCTAGACTACCCCAAACAGCGGTCTCTGAGAGACATGTCTGGCAAGGAGCATATAGGAGAGGACCTTCCTCAGGGTCACAGTAGTGGCCTTGTGGCCAGTCAAGCCGGCAGAGCCGACTGGCGCTGACTGGAACGGTCCCCGCCTGGCAGTGCATGGCTGTCCAGCTCTCGTTTGCATGGGGCTCAGCCGGCGCCCCATGCCTCATGCATGGCCAGGTCCCACCCTCCAGGGGTGCATGGACGACAGAGTTGTCATGGAGGCTGCCTGAAGACCTTCCAACGCCAGTCACCGGCAGACGAGCGACCCCGAGGATGAGCGCGGTGACGAACGCTGCGATTGGTGAAGCGTATTTACTCTGTGTTGCCTCGGCGGTCGCCACCGCTGAAGCCGTGATGGTAGCCCGCCTCCACGGGCAGCCATCTTGACCAATGTCCAGCATGCATTGACGGGCGCCAGCTCCTCCGCTCGTCGATCAACTCGTCGAGATCGGTGCCGCATGGCGTCCTGCATGGGGGGAGGATAAGGGCCGTCTCCCAGCACGGGCCGCGGCAGCGCCGCGGCTACTCGCCAAGCCATGGCAGCGCCGGGCAAGCCGCTCCTGAAGTGTTCCACCGAGGGGCAGTCTAGCAGGAGCCGGGCCAGTCGTATTTTACCCCGCTCGTCAGCGGCACGGAGATCCTCGTCACCAGCAGCGCCGCATTGCTGGGTCCAGGGCTCGGCGACGAGAACGCTCCTCCGTTATTCGAGCCCCCAAAAATCACAATCCTGACACAGTGAGAAACGCAAAAACGGTCCTACCGCCCTCCCCACGCTGCCCCGCCGCTGTCCAGGGCACCTACGATGTAGAGTAGGATGATCGAAGGCTTGGGGAACCGTCGCTGGGCCTGGAGGAGGCGGGGGCGCGTGTGCTGCGGGAGGGGTTCCCGACTGCATGGGCGCATGGGACCTTTGCGGCCGCCATTCGCGGCCAAACTGCATGCGTGGACCTAATTCCAGCGCCGCGAGCTTGCTACGTATACCAAAAGCTAGCTTGCGACTGGCGAAGCGCGCAGCCACGTCTGCGTGAAGGCCAATGTGTGTGAACATTCCCCACTTGCGATGGATGGAGCGTCGCCGAGCGCCCTCCCCGAGACCTCTTTCAAGAGCCAAAAGTTTGAGTCTTGGCCTATTTTGTTTGTGTTCAAAGGGCATCGCTGTGGGCTGCGTTTGCGCGCGTCGAAACGCCGAAAGGTCCAGCGGCACGCGAAAACGCACCTCGCGCCGCTGGAGCTTTCGGCGTCTGGACGCGCGCACGTGCAGCCCACAGCGCTGCCCTTGGAACACAAACTAAATGGGCCTAAACTCAAACTTTTGGCTTTTGAAAGAGGTCCGGGCATGAGGCATGCATAAACGGAGGTGCGTTCTCGTCGCCGGGCCCTGGACCCAGCAATGCGGCGCTGCTGGTGACTAGGATCTCCGTGCCGCTGACGAGCGGGATAAAATACGACTGGCCTGGCTCCTGCTAGACTGTCCCTTGGTGGAAACTATAGGAGCGGCTTGCCCGGCGCTGTCATGGCTTGGCGAGTAGCCGCGGCGCTGCCGCGACCCGTGCTGGGAGACGGCCCTTATCCTCCTCCATGCAGGACGCCATGCGGCACCGATCTCGACGAGTTGATCGACGAGCGGAGGAGCTGGCGCCCGTCAATGCATGCTGGACATCGGTCAAGATGGCTGCTCGTGGGGGCGAGCTACCATCAGGGCTTCAGCGGTGGTGACCGCCGAGGCAACAACAGAGTTTATCCGCTTCACCATCGCAGCGTTTGTCACCGCGCTCACCCTCGGGGGCACTCGTCTGCCGGTGACTGGCGTCGGCATTGGTCTTCAGGCAGCCTGCCATGACGATCTGTTTGCCCAGGCCCCCCTGGAGGGTGGGACCTGGCCATGCATGACGCATGGGGCGCAGGCAGAGCCCATGCATGGAGTTGGACAACCATGCACCATGCCAGGCGGGGACTTTTCTGCTTCAGCGCCGCCAGTCGGCACAGCCGGCGTGGTTGGCCTCAAAGGCCAGGAGGAGGACGGTCCTTTCCTATACGCTCCTTGCCAGACATGTCCCTCAGGGACTTGTTTGGGTCTAAACTAGCCGGCGGGAGCGGTAGTCTAGACGGCAGGTAACCGGCTGGTGGCTATCGTCCTTCACAGGGCGGTGGCACTAGGACTAGTGTTGTCTTAGCTGGAATGCCATGTAACTGTAACTGTAACCGGGCATGCTGCATAAGCCAAGAATGACGTCCCCAAAGTTTGATTTTTCAAACGATGTCAGGTTAGTGGCGGTAGGCGTGGCTAACTTGGGTGGGGGTGGCCATATATATATTGGCGAGTATATCTATATCTAGCGATCGCGATCGCCTTCAACACGAAATAGAAGGGAAGTGGAGCGTGTTTGGGGAGCATAGCCACTGCCATCACGGGCCGCCGAGTGACGGCCCGCACGGCCGGGTGCCGCGGTGGCCCCCGGTGCACCGGCGGCGAGTTAGCGACGGGTGCCACGGGCCACAACCATGGACTCAGCATACAACGCCACACGGGTGGCACCACCATCGCTCCCCGACGCTCCAGAAGAGTCATAGCCACTAGCCGGGGGAGCGTAAACCTGCCTGCTGGTTGGTAGGAAGACCGGCGCACGCGCTCGTGTGGCGGTGCTCGGTGCTTGGCTCGTGGCAGTCTTGGGATGAGCAGAGCATAACCTGTGCGCGTGTGTTGCAGAGGGAAAGGCAGGGAGGTGGCCGTTGATGGAGTTGTGTGTCTCAGCGGAACCACCTGAGTGTGTGATGCGAGTGCACGCCTGCTTCTGCCCCCTAACAAGTGTGCGCCTCTCTTTGCCCAACGCCCCCCCCCCCCCAAGAGTGTGCGAGCGCCAGCGCATCCCCAAGAGTGCGCGAGCGCCAGCCCATCCCCAAGAGTGTGTGAGCGTCAGCCCATCCCAACTGTGTGCGCATGGCGTGTCAAGCCTCCCTTGCCCACCTGCCTGGTGGTAGGTTGCTCGTGTGGCCGGGCTCGTGGACGGTCTTGAATGATGATGATGAGTTTTTACAATCCACTTTCTGGCGGGCACGCGTTCGGTTCCAAAGCTCCAGCAGGACTTAGAGGAAGCAGTCCTGAAGACCTGCCAACAGAAAAAAGGGGGATGCCCCACGGAAGCGCCACCCACACGCGGTGGCGGGCACCAAGCAAGCAGCACCACAGTGCAGGCTCCACACTCAACCCCTCCAGGAAACGGATGGCGGGCCCAAGGTATAAAATCATGAAGGGACCAAAAAGCCCACCCTCAACCCACCGGAAGCGGGGCCGTTGTGCACACCCGCCGCAGCACTCTGCTCGGCTACCACATCACAACCCGCCAGCGCACGCATGTGGCGCCACCTCCCCTCAAAAGAAACCATCCTCTCAGGGATCTAGGACGTCTTGTTCAGAGTGAGCCCGCCGTCCACTACTCCAACAAAGGGGTGGGTCGGGCCCACCACACCCGCCCACCCGCGCGGCATCCCGCCGCCCTCAGCAAAGGACGCCAGCGCGTCCCACAGATCCATCGTCGCCAGCTCCCCCGCCCGCTCAACCGCCACCGAGCGAGCAGGGGGCTGCACACCATCACGCGGGCACGTAATGCGCCACAAGTGTCGCTTTTCGCGTGCCGCTGGACCTTTCGGCGTTTCGACGCGCGCAAACGCAGCCCACAGCGATGCCCTTTGAACACAAACAAAATAGGCCAAGACTCAAACTTTTGGCTCTTGAAAGAGGTCTCGGGGAGGGCGCTCGGCGACGCTCCATCCATCGCAAGTGGGGAATGTTCACACACATTGGCCTTCACGCAGACGTGGCTGCGCGCTTCGCCAGTCGCAAGCTAGCTTTTGGTATACGTAGCAAGCTCGCGGCGCTGGAATTAGGTCCACGCATGCAGTTTGGCCGCGAATGGCGGCCGCAAAGGTCCCATGCGCCCATGCAGTCGGGAACCCCTCCCGCAGCACACGCGCCCCCGCCTCCTCCAGGCCCAGCGACGGTTCCCCAAGCCTTCGATCATCCTACTCTACATCGTAGGTGCCCTGGACAGCGGCGGGGCAGCGTGGGGAGGGCGGTAGGACCGTTTTTGCGTTTCTCACTGTGTCAGGATTGTGATTTTTGGGGGCTCGAATAACGGAGGAGCGTTCTCGTCGCCGAGCCCTGGACCCAGCAATGCGGCGCTGCTGGTGACGAGGATCTCCGTGCCGCTGACGAGCGGGGTAAAATACGACTGGCCCGGCTCCTGCTAGACTGCCCCTCGGTGGAACACTTCAGGAGCGGCTTGCCCGGCGCTGCCATGGCTTGGCGAGTAGCCGCGGCGCTGCCGCGGCCCGTGCTGGGAGACGGCCCTTATCCTCCCCCCATGCAGGACGCCATGCGGCACCGATCTCGACGAGTTGATCGACGAGCGGAGGAGCTGGCGCCTGTCAATGCATGCTGGACATTGGTCAAGATGGCTGCCCGTGGAGGCGGGCTACCATCACGGCTTCAGCGGTGGCGACCGCCGAGGCAACACAGAGTAAATCCGCTTCACCAATCGCAGCGTTCGTCACCGCGCTCATCCTCGGGGTCGCTCGTCTGCCGGTGACTGGCGTTGGAAGGTCTTCAGGCAGCCTCCATGACAACTCTGTCGTCCATGCCCCCCTGGAGGGTGGGACCTGGCCATGCATGAGGCATGGGGCGCCGGCTGAGCCCCATGCAAACGAGAGCTGGACAGCCATGCACTGCCAGGCGGGGGCCGTTCCAGTCAGCGCCAGTCGGCTCTGCCGGCTTGACTGGCCACAAGGCCACTACTGTGACCCTGAGGAAGGACCTCTCCTATATGCTCCTTGCCAGACAAGTCTCTCAGAGACCGCTGTTTGGGGTAGTCTAGCCGGCGGGAGCGGTAGTCTATCGGCCGGGAGCCGGCGGTACTCTAGTACTTAAGTGTGCTGGAGTATCGGCGGGTGTCTCTAGTAGAAGAGTAGCCTGCTTAGCTGGAAACCCCGTGTTACTGTTACTGCAGGATTGTGTGGCCAACTTGGGTGGGGGTGGCCATAAGGTATATAAGTCACCCACGCCTGCCCTCACTAACCTGACTTCGTTTGAAAACTCAAATTTCGGGGACGACGTTCTCCCCCTAGGAGGCATGCCTGTACCTAATTCCAGCGTCCAGAGCTTGCACGCATGCCCATTTAGTCCATGTTGGAAGGGCGTCGCGTGTGGTTTCTTGTGCGCGCGCCCAGACGCACCCAGACGAGATGTGTTTTCGCGTGAAGCTGAGCCTCTCGGCGTCCGGGCGCGCGCACACGCAACCACACGCGGTGCCCTTCGAACACAACCTAAATGGGCATTCGTTCAAGCTCTGGACGCTGGAATGAGGTTGTGAAGTTTTGAGTTTTCAAACAATGTCAGGTTAGTGGGGGCAGGTGTGGTCGACTTGGGTGGGGTGGCCATATATATATATATGTATTTATTATTATATATCGCTGTGTTGGCCAGGCGACGACACCGTCTGTTTCCAGCGCTCGTTTTCCTCCCCGGGGGCTTTGGCCGCCTTTTCACAGCTTCGGCCGCCTTTTCACGCGCCAACATCATCGTCTACACATCGATGACGTGAGGCTGTGTTGCCGCCTCACCTGCCCATCCGCCGTCACAGGTCGCATGCATGCCCTCCTGTCTGCATGCATGCAGCCTGCCATGCGTACGCGCGCCTGACAAGAGGTCCGGAGCTGAGGGGCGTGCGCATGCACACACACACACCCCCGCGCAGCTGTCTTGACTGGAGACGAATGCGCTAAGGGCGCTCGCCGCGCTTGCGTGTGCGGCTGCTCTGCTCTCATGCGTTGCCGCAGTGGGCGTGGCCGGAGGCCCCAAGATGTCAAGTCCCCCGCGGTTCCAGGCGTGCAGTGTACAGTCTCCGCCGCCGGGTTCTTTGCTCAAAAACCTCACTCGGGTCCCCGGCAGTCCAGGCATTTACGTGTACGCCAGCTCTGACATCGTTTCACAAAGCATCCGCCAGTCTGGCCAATGGGAACACGTTGAGGCAGGTCGTTCGGTTGGGCGGAGCAGGGGAGGGGGGACCGGCCTGCCGATTGGGGGGCACGCGCATCACACGCACGCAAGTCCAGGCTCCAGCCTGCCGGCCTCAACACCCCCACGTGTGGCTGTTCCAGATGCTGCTTGAGACCCCAGCCGCCCCCTCACCACACAACAGTGGCCACCGCACGACATTAAAACAACAACCACCCCGCACACCCCAGGCTCGAGGTGCTGTGGGGAATGGAGCAGAGGAGGGGGGGGGGAAGACGGCCTGCTGAGTGGGGGCGCGCGCACATGCATCACACGCACGCACGCACACACAGGTGCTCGAGGTGCTGTGGGGAATGGAGCAGGCAGTCCCTGGCGCGGCGCTCTTCGTCGACGTCGGCGCAAACATCGGCAGCATCTCGCTCGCCGTCGCGGCGCACGGCCACACGGTTGTGGCATTCGAGGGCATGCCGCGCAACGCCGACATGCTGCACAGTAGCCTGTGCGCCAACCCCGACCTCATGCCGCGAGTAACGCTGGTTGCAGTGGGCCTGGGCGCCTCACCCGCCAAGTGCTGGATGTTTACCGACCTAATCAACCGAGGCAATGGCGCGAGCGACTGCCACTCGGCCACGCGCGAGGCCGCGGCGCTTCTGCTCAAGGCCACGCGCACAGTGTACGCCTACGAGGGCGAGATGCAAGTGCAGCGGCTCGACTCCTTCATCGACAGCGCCGTGCGCGTGCTCAAGGTGGACGTGGAGGGCCTCGAGTCGCTTGTGCTCCCGGGCGCGTCGTCACTCCTGGCGCGCCGAACAGTCTGGTTCCTCATACTCGAGTTCAATGTCGAACGCCTGTCAATCTCCATGGCGCCCAGACTGCCGACGAACCTCATCGACGAGCTCATCGGCTACGGGTGAGCTTGTCAGGCAGGCTACACACACGCGCACACATTCCATTCCAATCCAATCAAAATCGTTACATTGGTAACGGCGACGTCGTTCATTCCAGAGGTCTGCATGAGGGCGTCTGTCGATATCGGGTGACCACTCTTCGCTAATGACACACGCACACATACACACACGCACACACTCAGGTACCGCCTCAGCACGGTCAGCCTCAAGGGCCCGTTCGCCAACACCACGGCGCCGGAAGGCCTTGATCAGTTGAAGGCCAGGTGCATGAAGAGCGGACTGCTGAACCTCTTTGCGGTGCACCAGCGCGCCGCCAGCGCCCTCGAGGGCGCGCCTGCACATGAGGGCCGAGTGTATGATGCAGCGCAGCGTGCGCCAGCGGACGACGTGCCACACGGGCCTCGCAAGCCAAGCAGTCAGGTGGTGCTCGCCAGGCGCTCCGCCCAGTGGGCTGCTAACGCCGCGCGAGAGCTCGGTGTGCCAGCCACCATGCACGTGCGCAGAGGCGGCAACCTCCTTGAGCAGAGGCGCGACGAGGAGAGCGGCACCGGTCCGTGAAGCAGCCCCGATTGGTCCAGCATGGGACCTGGTTCTCCAGCTGCACGGAGTGGCCTGGTGCAGCTGATGGGGCCAGGCTCTCTGGTGCCCGGGCAAGAGCAGCACTTGCCGCTGCAACAGCTAGTTTTTGTTAGAAGACGAATGCAACGCACCCACTCCCAGCCCAATGGAGGGTCTGCAGAACATCCCTCGGGTGTGAACCAGTGGTCCACACCAGCCTCCCCCCCTCCCCCTCCCCCCCCCGGCCTGTTTTGTTAGGGGTGGATATGGACGTAAGTAAAGGAGGGGAAGGGGATGGCGCCGGTCTAGTGTAAAAAATCGGATTTTTTGAACGTGGGGTCTTAAATCGAATTTTCTGCGCCCCCCCCCCCTGGAACTGTGCATCGTTCCCTTTCACCAGGCGCGCCTTGGGCTCGGCGTGGCGCATTTGGGGGCGGTAAGCCGACCCACCACTCGCTACGGGCCATAACTCCTTCCTCCCTTGACCCCCCGAGATACTACAAACACCCATAGACGAGGAATGGAGTCAGCTATTCAGCCCCCTTAGTTTCGGGTCCATCGGCCGAGTTTTGATTGCCGTCGGTTTCGTAACCTCTCCCTGTCGGTTACGGTTTCTCTGGAACGAGTCAGGGGGGCACCGTGCCCACCGTGCAGCATCGCAGTGGCAACGGGCGTAGCGCCACATGACAACGGGCCCCCGTCAGCAACTGCGGCCTTGAGTGCGGAAGCCGCGCCGGCGACGCGGGCTCGCCATCACTGGCCTCACTGCTACTGCTGCACAGGTCCCAAGGAGGGGGCGGAGCAGAAGGTGCTGGCGGCGCAGGCGCGCATGGGGGCGGCGCAGGCGCGCGTGGGGAAGCCGCACATGGCTGTCCGATGGTGGAGGCACAGAACTCACCGCAACTGTGGGGGGCAAAGCAGGCCGAGCGTGGCTCTGGTAGACGCGGTCGCGCCCCATTAGCGCTGTACACGGGGGCAGTGTCACGCTTGGGCGTGAGTGCCAGCACTTCCGCGCCGAAATCATCTTCCAAGGAGCGGGGCATGACCCCCTCCATGAAATCGTCGTCACTGCTGCTGACCGGCACAGGAAGGCCAGCGCCTGCAGCACTGCGCGTGCGCAATGGCCGAAGGGCCACCGCGCCATCATGTGGGTCGCTGGGCGAGTCACTGGAGAAACTGCCATCCAACGACAGCGTGTCAACGCTCGCGCCACCGCCACCGGAGCCAATACGACCAATGCGGCCATGTGGGCAAGGGCGAACCTTTGGAAGCGGCCTCTTTCCACGCAGCCTGGTATCGGGGTGGTGGCGCTCACAACGCCACGCTCCCCGCCGGGGACGGGCACCTTGCAGCGCGGAGACATGCACACATGGCCGTGGGCAGCCAGATGGTTGAGGCGCCGCCACTCGTGCGCTTGCAGCGCTCTCCGCTCCAGCTCCGGTGCGGTGTGCAGCTTATGCACCCGCTTGTGCCGCCGCGCCTGAGGAGGAGCCACGGCCACAACCGCAGGTGCTCCTTAGCGTGCGCATGCGAACAGCATCCCGGTCGTGTCGAAGGGCGCCGGGTCCATCACCGCGCGCGCCTCTCTGCCCGTGGCACACCATCCATACGGCACAGTCGTATCTCGGCACACAGACCTGATGAGGGAGGCGCCCTTCACAACAAAGGCAAGTTGCCGAGCTGCAGCCCAAGAGGCATTGGACAGGGACACATACCACTGCAAGTGGCCGAGATCGGCAGCCGCAAGGGCCACGAATGCGTGTCGAACCATGTCCAGGCACGCTGCCCGCGACTGAGTGTGCCAATGCCACACATCCGGCCACCTGCAAGAGAGGCATGCGGGCACGGGTCATGAGAGAAGGCAGAAGCGCGGCAAGTAGTGCAACAAGTAGCGCTGCGGTAGCACGGCAAATAGCGCGTCAGTATTCGTGGTCCGTAAGCCTTCCTTGTCAAGCAGGCCCTTGCCTTGAAGAGGGCTGAAAAGGGCATATAGTCGAGCTCCTTGACAGTAATTTGCCACGGTGGGTTGGCATTCGACTCCCTCTTGTTATGGACTGCGTGTCCAGCCCTCTGAGTGCACCGCGGGCTGAACGATGCAGGCTGCCCGCGCGCACGCACCGCGCGAGCGCACCGCATAACCACCTGAGCAGCAGCACCTGTCACCATATGCATGCATGCTGCATTCCAGTGTGCATGTGCCAAGCCCAGCTGCCAGACCAGGGGGGAGGGGGACTGGGTGATAGCGCGCTCGAGTGTGGACACACGCTTCGGGGAAGACACACAGCCAGCCAGCACAGACACACAGCCAGCATAACCAGCCCATCCAGCTGCAGCCATCCATTTACAACTGCAACACTTATGCAAGACATAACACATGCTTTCCATTCCCTCTTCAGTTGTCTTCTTGATGTCCGACGTATACCGCGCGCATGCAAGGCGGCTCCAGCCGAGCTTTGTCATCCGGCTGAAGCACAACAGCCCCAAGAGCCCGGTTGTGAAGAGCATGTTGCACAGCACTTCTCCAAACAGGCGCCTGAGGCCCATGCCCCACGTGTGCCTGGAGTCAGTGGAGAGCAAGCTGGTGGCTGTGCCCATCTCCACGCCCACCTCCAAGACTAGGTTCCAGGTGGTGGGCAGCGACGGCTGCGCAGCGCGGCTGGCTTCTGCTCCGAAACCTGGCAGTGCATGCCAGTGCCATAAATGTGTTCCTCAGCCGCTTCAGCTGTTCTGATGCGATGTTTGCACATCTGCACTTCCAGAAAGTGTGGATCAAGTGTGAGCCTCCATGAAAGATGCCCCGCGGCAGCTTGTCACCAAGCAGCCTACTCTCAAACCTGCCCTGCCCATTGAGCCCAGAGTACCCCGCCTGAACATAACACTCCACCGTCTCCCATGGTGATGGCTGGGCTTTCGTGTGTGTGTGTGTTGGTACAGAGGTGGGAGGGGTGAGATGGCAGCTGCGGCTGTGCTGTGTGGCGGCTGGGCTTTGCCTACGTGAGTTTTTGTGAGAGCGTAACAGGCACACCCACTTGGCTTAAAAAGAGCTTGCCCAGCCCTTCTATCAGTTTCCAACCGATCTGCACCCCTTGATCCACATGCCACCACCATCGCTATCTAATCACGAAATTGAGACCGCACAGCTGTCGCGCCTGCGCTGCGCGGCTGCGGCGGCAGCAACGGCGGTGTGGCGGCGGTGCAGGCTGCTTGGCGGCAGCTTGACGATGCCAGCGAGCTTCACCATGTCGCCCGACTTGAGCACGTCGAGCGTGTGCTTGGTCCTCACCATGATCTTGTGTCCCTTTGCGGCTGCCGACTTCCCATGTGAACTGCTTGCGCACGTTGATGATGCTCTTGCATAGCGCCTCAACCGCCGGTGTGCCAGTGCTGGCCAGCTGGGGGCGCATGCTACGCAGCACGTTGATCACCTGGTGGATCAACACGAGGTAGCCAATGAGTGTGTTGCACGCAATGCCGCGGTCGAAGGTGCAGAACTTGCTCCCGTCGCGCAGCAGCGGCCCGTTGAACAGCATCTCTAGGCACAAGTCGAAGCGCCCTTCTTCTTGAGCACGAAACCAGAAAACAGCCCAATTGCCAGTCCGATCTTGTCGACGGTGTGCTGTTTTGCCGCAGCGCCATCCCTCTCGGCATTGAGGTCGCTCGTGGCAAAGCCGTAAACGTGCTCCAGCTGCTTGTGCATCACCGCAAACTGTGGCTTGGACTCGAGCTCCTTGGAGGTGACGCCGTAGCGCTCCCTCTTTGGCGCCGTGCCACGCCCCGCTTTGGGCAAGGGGATGGCGCCGATGCTGCCGGCGGCAGCGCCGTCCTCGACGATGGATGGGTCCCACGGGGTGACGGACTCGGTGGCGTGCGCATCCTCCTCCCTGCTCTTGCCGCTGTCGCTGCTGGCGCACACGCCACCCTCGCCTTAGCCAGAGCTCATGCTGCTGGTGGTCGGTGTACTGCTGCTTGTACTGCTTGCTGCGGCCTGTGTACTTTGGCGTGCTGCCGTCGTTGCTCGTGACCACGCTCTCGCTGTCGGCGTCACCTTTGCTGTGCTCAGCTGGAACGTAGTCCTTATCAGGCTCGCGCTCGTGGAGCAGGCGTGCGAGGCGGCCTCCTGGGCGGGGCCCGGATTCCATGCTTGCATCGCGAGCATTGTTGCCCTTGCCAAACTTGCCGGCGGGGTCCTGCCAGTCTTCCGACGAGGCGCGGTCGGCATCGCGGTTCTCGCCCTTGCACCCGTCCTCTTCCTCGCCCTCTTCCTCGCCCTCTTCCTCGCCCTCTCCCTCACCCTCTCCCTCGCCCGCCCCTTCGACACCGTCAGAGTGGTGGTGTGGCTCCTCGAACGGGGCACCAAGCTCGTCGCCACTCGCACCCTCGTCCTCCGCCATGCTGTCCTCGCGATCATCCTCCGAGGTGCTCCCTGACTGCGGGTCGGATGAGTCCTTGGAGTCCGAGCCCGAATCGGACGTCACGTTGAACGGGTCATCCGCCCCCTCCTCCTTGGTCTCCTCCTTTGAGGTCGACTCGGACGACTCGTCGCCACTGCTGGACCCTGATGGCGTGTGCACCACCACCGTGCCTGGAAGCGGCGCGAGGTTTGCATCGGGCATGATGGGTGGGGATAGGACCACGCGAGGGGCACTACTCGGCGCGCTCCACTTCCACTCCCACAGGTGTGTCGGCAGATGCTTGATGATTGCCTTCCTCACGACATCGAAGCCGCCCCATTATTTCTCGTGAGCGCCGGCGGTGGCCATGAGGAAGTCGGGCAGCTCGGTGATGTGCAGAAGCTTGGCAGTCGGCGCGTTGTTTCCGACAAGCTTGTTCACGTACGACGAGGATGCCATCGCGTCGAGGGCCTTGATGATGCACCGAACCGTGACGAATCTGTTGATGACGGTGAGGTTGACGCTCTCCCGCATGTGGCGCCCGCCCCCCCACGTCAGGCCGAGTTGGTACTGGGCCCACAGAGGCGGCATGCCACCTGTGAAAGGGGGAGGTTGCACGGCAGACCGTGTGAGTTCTGTGGGGTGGCGCGTCTAACAAAACCAGACAACAAAAACCCCTATAGAACCCTACAAACCCTTAACCCTAAAACCCTAAACCCGAAAACTTAAACCCTACACCCTAAAACCCTAAACCCTAAACCCTAAACCCTAAACCCCAAACCCCAAACCCCAAACCCTAAGCCCTAAACCCTAAACCCTTAACTCTAAACCCCAAACCCTAAAACCCCTAAACCCTAACCCCCACACCCAAACCCTAAGGCACATGCAAGGTCGCGGACCAGTGTGCGCCGTGGGCATGGCTCGCTGCTGTTGACATGGTGCGCAGCACACGCACGGACGGCCACGCCTGCCTTCGGACCGGCCACGTCTCTGACGAGCGCGCCGCTTGTGCCGGAGCAGCTTTGCATAGTGCTACCGTGTAACGCCTTTGACAACAACATCGCCCTCCCGGCAACGCCCCTACACCCTATTTCCAGCCGCACAGTCGCTAGTGCCTGCGTTCAGCACACGCTCGACACTATAGTGGCGGTCGTGTTTGCGGCGCTGCCCATTGGAGCGGCGGCTGGTGGTGCTGCCTGCACTGGCAGCCGGCCGCTCCACCTGTTCAGCCCCCTCCCACAGGTGGGGCGCACGCTGCCGTGATGGAGATCATCCGGTTGGTTGGCTGGCAGCTGCCGTGTGTTGTCACGCCGGCTGGCTGGAACAACGGGCACGCGGGCCTCAGCTCCATGGCTGACCAGCCTGCCCCCGTGTCTGTGGGGGGTGGCGTTGTGGGTGGGACTCGGGGGGTGGGTGTCGCACGCGGTCCTAGGTGGTGGTGCAGCCGTCGCAACCCCTGTGGCGCATCACACGCCCGCGTGATGGTGTGATGCCATGTAGCTGCAGCTGCCATGTAGCGCCTGCCCTGTAGCCGTCTTCATGTTCTTTAGGCACGCACATGCGTTCCGCTTGCATAAGTGCCAGGCGGTAGGGGCGGTCGAGGTCGTGCCTGTCTGCAGGGTACCTTCCCCCCTACATTGACGAGGCCATGAGGCAACATGGGTGTTTCGACGAGGGCCGGGGGTGGCGAGGAGGCAGGCTTGCTGGCACGTGGCTGGGCGGCTGGGCTGTGCGTGCAAGACGCCGGCGTGTCCTTGGGGCGCTGGTCTTTGCCGGCCAGTGGTGGACAGAGAAATATACGGGACTGGGACAGGGACTGCGACGAGCCTTAGTTGGGACGAGACATAGCGAGGGAGTGGCCAGAGCGGAGACTGGGGTTAACAAAAGTCGAATGACAGCAGGAGCGCTCCCTACGGAGCTCCCTTGTCCACGCACACACGCTGATGCAACAGCACCACCTTCACGTGTGGCTCCTATGCATCGCACACACGTGGCTGTGGCGTGTGCTGCTACATGCGAAAGCACGCCTCGCGCATAGCCAACGTGCACAGTTGATGGGGCGAGAACGTGGTCACGCCAGGTGGTTGTGTAGCCCAAGGTACGACCTGCGTGAGGGCGGGGAGATGGGGAGATGGGGAGATGGGAAGATAAAGAGATAGGGAGATGATGAGATGGAGAGATGGGGAGATGAGGAGATGAGGAGATGAAGAGATGGGGAGATGGGGAGATATGGGGAGATATGGGGAGATGGGGAGATGGGGAAATGGGGCGATCGGGACATAGGGCATGGGGACATGGGGACATGGGTAGATGGGTATATGGGGGAGATTGGGGAGATTGGGAGACGGCGGCGCCAGGACACGTCAGAGCGTGATGACTGTAAAAAAACAATTAAAGTGAGCGTGTGCGGTGAGGGCTATGCTTGCATGGCGCAGAGGAAGTGGCGGAGTCGCGGGGCATGCACACGCCTACGGAGATGTGCACGGGTGGTGGCGTCACAGACGTTCACGCAACACAACAGGCACACTCCCCTATCACTTTAACTGGTCGTATACAGTGAACCCGATGGCCGTCGACGGCACCAACTTGAAGCATCATGGAGGTCGTTCGTTCGTGGTGCACGTGAGCAGCATGTAAAGGGGGGGTGTCAGTCATTGCACCCCCACCAGGCATGCATGCGCCGTGCTTGGCCTAAAACCTAAAGTTTAGGGTTTAGGTTTCAGCGGCGTTCTTGGCTAATCCCCTGCGAGTTTGCCATGCACGTTGTTATCCATGCACGTGCACACAAACACACACGCAAAACACATACACACACACTCAGAGAGAGAGAGAGAGAGATCGTTACAGAGACAAAACACACACACACACGCACACACACACACACACACCTTGATGTAGTTAATCGACACCCCACGGAAGAGCCCCCTCATCCCGTGCTCCCGCACGATGGAGCTGAGCACGGAAATCGAGGTTGGCGCCTTGTGGGGCTCCATGCTGTGGGGCTCCGTGCCGTGGCGCCGCGTGATGCTGTCCACTTATGCACAAGGTGGGTGTGGAGGATGGGTGTGGGCTCTCCCGACCTCTCTGAAGAGCACTCCATCTACCTCGGACTGTCGGCCGTGGAGAACTGCCTCAAGCGAATCTTTTATGGCAGCGACGCGCTCTACAGCGCGGTGGTGGCGGGAAGAGAAGCGCCGCCCCCAGAAATTTGCCAGGTGTTGCTGGTGTTGCATGTTGCCCATTCGTGTTTTTCCCATGAAAGCAGCCCTCCCCCTCCCCCCCCACCCCTACCCCACGCACGTGGGTGCATGCCTATCCCCAGGAAAGTGCAGCACCGGGGTGCTGGGCAGACAGGCCCACACCCGCCAGGCAGAGCAGACCCCAACCAACCAACTTACCCACACGTGTTGAACTAGCGAGACACCCACAGGCCGCTCCCTGTCGGCCGCTCAGTCTGGGGCTTTCCAAAGCACATCACGCACGCTCCCGATTGTGTTTACCCCCCCCCCCCACACACACCACCACCACCACTACCACCACCAGTTTACAGTTTGCAGTTTACAATACGCACCCTCGGGGCGTGGGATTGAGGGAGCTGCCTAACGAGGCTAGCTACCATCACTAGCAAGACATCCACAGGCCACTCCCTGCTGGCCACTCGGTCTGGGGCGTTGCAAAGCACATCACGCACGCTCCTGATCGGTGTGTACCCTCCCCCCCCCCCCCCCCCCACACACACACCCACACACACACAGATACCACCACCACCACCACCAGAATCACCTGCTGCCGCCGGCGGATGAGGTCGAGCGGGTAGGTGGCCGTTTGCGCGATCAGGCCAGACACGCCTGCAGGCACACACACCAAGGGGGGCGCGTGTGTCTGTGAGTGTGTTTGGGGGGAAGGGGGGGCAGAGGGGCGTTGAGGAGAGCACATCTGCCCGCAGGCGGCGTCCCGTCTGCCGCCACTAGATAATACAAATAAGCTGCATCGCCAAGTGCGATGCTTTCCAGTAAGCTGGCGGCTGCAATGCATTGCGGGCTCTCCAAGTAGAGCATACATTTAGTCTAGGCCTGAATTCATGCCCTGGGGTTCTCTGGGAGCATACTTGTAAAAACTGTACAACCGATGCTTTCACAATAGGCAAAAGGGTGGCGGGGGAAAGTTGCGGAGGGTTTCGGGCTGAGGGCGTGGGGTGTTGGGGAGTATGTCGGCCTTCCCACCCCACAGACATCCAAGCAGGGCGTGCTCACCACATGCCGTGCATATTGATAAAATTATTCCAAGGAAGCGCCGGTAAGGCCGACTTCAGGCCGACTTTTCAAAAAAGGGGTGGTCCTTGGGCGACAAGGTTGGGGGGAGGGCGGCGCAGACCACCGTCAGCTTGGCAGTTGGGCGAGGCAGGGCAGCAAGGCACTGCGGAATGCAGCATGGCACAGCGCCGCACGGCGCAGCGCAGCACGGCGCAGCGCAGCACGGCGCAGCACGGCGCAGCGCAGCACTGCACAGCACGGCGCAGCGCAGCACGGCGCAGCGCAGCGCAGCTCGGCAAAGCACGGTGCAGCGCGTCACAGCGCGGCGCAGCGCGGCAAAGCACGGTGCAGCGCGTCACAGCGCGGCGCAGCGCGTCACAGCGCGCCGCAGCGCATCGCAGCGCGCTGCAGCGCGCCGCAGCGCATTGCAGCGCATCGCAGCGCGGCGTGGCGCAGCGCAGCAGAATCCCATGGCCACAACTTGTAGATGTGGTTGCAGAGCGCGTTGTTGAGGTTCTCCGACTTTCCGTTGATCTGCCCCGGCTTGCGTTCGTGGCCGGTGATGTACTTGACGGTCGGGTTGCGCAGCGACGCGATGAACGCGAGCTTCTCAGGGGAGTTGCCATCATCCAGCAGGTAGATCTGAGGGGGCAAGCAGGTAGGGGAGGAGCGCTCGCGTGTGTGTGGGCGAGTGAGTGTGTTTGCATATGCGCTAGTTGTGGAAATACAACGTGAAGTGTGCGCATTTATATCACATCTGCGTGCAAACGACGTCGATGTGGCTTCTGGGTCACGCCAGAGGACTGGTCATGAGGCAGGCATCCGTCATGCAAAGGGTGCAGACCTCTGGCCTGCTCGTGCTCGCTTGCAGGTTCTGGGGTGGCTTCTTAGCAGCTTCTGGGGTCTACAGAAACTGCAGCCGGACCCAGAAGACCATTTGGTACTAGTGAGAATAAGGACGCGCTGCTGCTTCTGGGACGAATCTCCTGCCTGCGCATGGGTCCTGGGGCTGCCGCCTGGAGGCGGTCCGCATGGCTGATGGTAGCAACCGCATGGAGGTTGCTGCAACGCGCCTGCGCATGGAGCAGCCCCAGGGGCTGATGAGAGCAGTCCCTGCGCATGAGGCAGAGCACCCCAACCCTGCCAGGCATAGAAAGCAGCTGGGGCTGTCTCAGGCAGCAAGGAGTGCACATGCGCACCCTCACGAACGCACCTGGCGCCGCCTGACAGCTGCGCATTGTGCGCATCAGCATGGCGCACCGCCTGGCTGCGGCATGGTCCCGCAAGGCTGATTGTGGTCCCGCCCTGGAGCGCGCAGCGTGCTGGCTGTGGCTGTGGGGTGCCGCAGTCCAGGTCGCCTGTAGCGATGGTGCATGCAATGCCAGGCTGGCAGGCGGCAGCTCGAGGGCTGCTGCGCGCCCTAGCTGTGTTCCGCAATCGGCGCAAGCACCTAGGCCATGTCGGAATCCCAAGGATAGTCGCGAAAGGGAGGGAGATGTTGATTTGGAGCCTCGTAGTTCACTCGTAGTTGGTCAGGAGGACAAACCTTTTAGGCTGGCCTACCCCAGGGCAAAGCAGAGCAGCACCCACGTGCTGCATTGGATGTATTCTATATAAGTGTATTTTCTCCTGATTTTTACGTGATTTGTCCGTAACTGAACGGCATGGGGAAGGTTGAAGTTGTCAGGATGCATGCCCGTATGCACGCCGCCACGTGCGCACAGCTGCTGTGGTGCGCGCGCATGTGGTGCGCACAGCCTCGGCATGGGCACATACATATTTATGCCCAGCGGCGGGCGTGCACTTGCATAGCGCCAGCGTATGCAGCAGGCGCACGGGGGCAGCAGCAAGCGCGAATGCAGACGTACCGTGCGGTGCCTGCCATGTGTCATCGGCGCGCCCAGCGTTGCGTTGATGGTGTTGACAATGATCTCGAGGGGATCCTTGCAGCACGGCACCAGCACGTGGACGTTGAAGCTGCGATGAGACAGGACGAGGCGGGTGGGTGGGTGGGTTGGTGGAGATGGTGGGTCACCATCGGGCTGTCTCCTTGTAGCATGTGTGTGTGCCACAAGCTTCAAATCGAGCAGACACATGCTCGATTTGAAGCTTCAGCTGCAAGGACTGCAGTGTGAGGGTCGGTCGTGCCGCACGCACCCGAGGCAACGTGGCATCTACACGCGCGGGGGGGACCTGAGCCTGCGACACCAAGGATTGCCTGCGGCTACATGTGAGGCTGTAACATGCTCGCACGCATCGCACCACATCATCGCGTCATCCAGCTGTGCCAGGTCCTTGGGGTCTGCTGGGTCGAGGCCAGGCGAGCCGGTGGGGAAGACGCCGCGGCAGAGCAGGATGGCGTAGGGGATGAATGACGACAGGCCAATGAGCTCGATGGCGATGATGAAGATGGCATATTCGCCTGCAGTGGGGGAGGGGGCAGTTGAGGTGGTGGTCCGGCAAGTTGTCAAGGTGGACTGTTGGGAGGTTACTGTCTGCACACCCGCACGTGCACGCGCACGTGTGCACCACTCGTATGCTGCGGCACACTCACTCGTAATGGTCGTGAAGCGCACGTACATGTAGTACGTGGCGATGCCGAGGAAGATGACGAACAGGAGGCAGGGCACGGGGCACCATCTGTGCTGGATAGGAGGTTTTCTGTGCGCAGTCACCTGGGGGGTGGGGGTGGCGTGGGGCAGTGCGCTGCTGTCATGCTCTGCGCGCGCAAACGTTTGGTTTGGTTGTTGATCGAGGGGGGGGCGGCTTACCAGCGGCCGCCGTCAGCCTCCTTGGGGGAGAGGGGGATTGGGCGTTGACTGGGCCAATGGTGCCAACGCCAACGGGCCAACGGCGCCAACGGGGCGAAAAACGCGCTCAGAAGGAAAAGTGTGGAATCTGAAAATTCGCGCGCTACGAGCCGTTACTGGCAATGTAGCGAGGCTGCATAGCTCATGCAGCGCTGGGATTACAGTAGACACCGTGAGGGGGGCACTGGGAGCACTTGCATACCCAAGAACGCACACACATCCAGTGCTCAAGGGTGTTGCGCAGGTGTTGCGTGTGTCATGTGCAGTCAGTTGATGATGATGGATATTACAGTCAGGGACACCTCTAAAGGCGTATAAGACCGTGCTCGGCGCGCATGGCCCGAGCACCTTACTGAGATGGCTGGCTGTTGGTGCTAGGGAACCCCAACTCTGTAAAGAGCGTGGGCGCACCTCTAGGTCCCCTACCGCAGCGGCAGCAAACGCTTGTTGAAGTAGGTGAGCGCATGTTGGGAAAAGGAAACGCAAGGCAGGTTCGTCGCCAGTCGCCCAAAGAGACATCCCCCCGTGGGGAGAAAGGCCAAGACGTGGCCAAAAAGGATATCAAGCCGGGCCGCAACCTATAACGTGTTAAGGGGTTTTCTATCTGGGATTTCAACCAGCATACACAGGACTCTCAACCTGTTACCCTTAACCTGGCTCCCATTGTTGTTGCACCGAGCACGACTTGTACGTGTCGCAGGCCCCCCCCCCTGCTGCAGGGGGGAGGCACAGAAGGACTCGGTGAGGGGCACATCCCTCAGCCTAACTACCTAAAAAGGGGCTGGAAAAGGCGGTGAGTAGTGACCAACATTGTGGGATTTGGTAATAGGTTAGAGAGCAAGCTTGCCCCCCCGGTTATAGCGGATTAATATGTTCCTTCTGCATACTCCGTTTTGAGGTCGTCATCTTTAAGGCAGACTTCACGTGTGAGACCCAGCGTGGGCATTTCTCAGGTGCGCCAGCTGCGGTGCACTGCACACGGCACAGTCCACCGCAGCTCCTCGGGGACCCACGCTTGGGTCCAGCCACTATCGTGGCTGCCTCATTGACTCCTAATTCAAAACATCGTTCGCTTCAGGTCAATTATTCCTCCCGATCCTCTACCATCTCCAGGCTTGTGTTACGTATATCAAGGCACGAGACCAGAAAGTTGGCCATGTCGCGCCAAAAGCAAGGGTAAAGTAGCCCCGGGCTGGGGTTCATAAACGCCCGCATCTTCGCATCCAAGCCTTTATCGTCCCCAGGGACACTCAGGAAAAGGGTGTGGAACTGTACGCGTGTCTCAGTATGCGCTGTGCACTCAAAAATCACGTGTGCCTCATCCTCCCGCATGCCACAAAGGCGACAGAGCCTCTGGCTGCATGGCTCTGCCTGCCCCGTGTGGCGCCCCTTCTCTATCTGCAGTTCATGCAGCCCCATTTCTAAAGCGTGTGATCTGGGCCGGCTTCTCGTCTTTCTCGTACGACTTTTGACTGCACAATGGATGTGGCTCGGCAGCAAGGCCGGCCTCCAGCCTCCTCCCGACACTATTTTCTTAAGCTACTGATTCAGCAGCTAGGCGAAACTAGTGGCACTCGTTCTGATTGGAAGACTTTTTCGGACACGGCGTTTGAGCGTGCTCAGGATAGGGTCGGGTGGAGAGCCGTGGTGTACGGTCCGGCTGCCCCTCAGGCGCCGGCCCCTCCACCACGGCGGTCAAGTAGATTGGCAAGCGCCACTTGACCCCCTATCCCCTAGAAGCAGTTAGGACCTATTTTGGAGGCGTCGCACAATAGCTCTCCTTTTTGCTCTGGGACTACACGTTGGCAGGCAGCCGGCTGGTGGCTACCGCCCCTCACAAGTAATTGTTAGGGCCAGAACTGGACTTGGGTCTAGGCGGTGGTACTAGGACTAGAGGTAGTCTTTGCTGGAAAGCCGATGTAACTGTAACTGTGATCTGGGCGGCGCTGTTCAGCCCTGTCCAGAGCATTGGTGCGCCGCTAGAGTCGTCCGCCATCCACCGCATGTAAGTAAGCATCTTGAAGCGGTGTGACCATGAGTCAGGCACTGAGCAGACGACGCTGAGCTGGTTGGCGTCCTCTGGCAGCTCTGGTGTGCTGGTCTTTGATGCCAGCCCCCCGACTGCTGCTGTCTCTAGCAGGCGGGCGATGCCCCCGGCCTTCTGGCCCCACACCAGCGTGTGCCCCACTGTGCTGAGGCACGCGCTCAGCTGTGCCACCCAGCTCTCCCGCACGCCACCCGCCGCTAACTCCCAGCTCTCCCGCATCGCCTCCCTCAGCAGATCGCCATCCGGCCATGAGCACGAGGTCATCTGCATACAAGAGTAACCGTAGGAGCCGCCTGTTTGCTCCTGTCCCTAGGGGGACCCCGACCTCTGGCATCTGTGTGTCAAGCTCCCCTTCTAGTGAGTCGATAAACAGCCCAAACAAAAGCAGCGACAATGGGTCGCCCTGCATGACCTCCTGGCGTGTGGTGAAGCCTGGTCCCACCGTGCCGTCTATGCGCACACACATGCCAGCCCCATCGTACATTGATGTCAGGGCTGCTAAAACGCCCCGCCCCCACCCCCAGGCTCTTGCGGCACTCCCACATGAGCTGCCAATGCACGCAGTCGTATGCCTTTCTAAAGTCGATGAAGGCAGTATACAGCGGTTTTCGCTCGTGGCTGCGCCTCTCAATCATGTGCTGTAGGATGTAGGCATTGTCAAGGGTCCCCCGCCCCTTCCGGAACCCTGCCTGCCCGGCGGCTCTATGGCCGCCCTTCTCAGCAAGGTCGTCTAGTCTGCGGAGTAGCACCAGACTATAGAGCTTAGCAAGCGCCCCACCGACCGTGATGCCCCTGTAGCTGTCCCACTCGTCCAGATTGCCTTTCTTCGGCACCGGCGTGACTGCCCCCCCATGTGCCATGCTTTGGGATACCCCTCGCGGAAGACCCGATTGAGTAGATGTGTGATCGGTTCAAGCAGCGCGTGTCGCGGCTCGCTCCCCTCCCCCTCTCCCCCACCCCCTGTCTCCCCCTCCCCAGTCCATGCCCTTTGATAGAATTTTATCGGTACGCCGTCCACGCCTGGCGCTTTGCCCGCCGCCATGCCCATGAGGGCTGTGCTCACCTCGTTCTTAGTGAGCCAAGCGTTGAGTACTCGTGCCCGCTGCTTATTTCCCTCGGAGGCATCCGAAAACGGGTTCCTCCCCTCCTCCAGCTCCCCATGGGCGTGCTCGCCCCCAACCAGGCCCTCAAAGTAGGTCGTCCACCCCTCTACATCCCTCAGCCCCCCTCCCTGGCTCCCTGGTTTAACCTTGCGCCAGAATTTCCTGGGGGCGCTATGCATGTGTTTGAGCATAGCGTCGTACTCCTGGGCCTCCCATGCCCGGCGCACGCGTCGTGTGGTCTGTCTATACGCCCTGAACGCTGCTGAGGTCAGCGGCGACTGCACCCCGTGCGCCCTCTCGGCCTCTTGATACGCCTGCCATGCCTCCTTGCACTCCTGGGTATACCATGTGTTGTGTGGTCGCACTGATGCGCCCCCCCCCCTGGTTTTACCAGCACCGCTCTAGCCGCCCCTGACGCGTGCAGCGCCCGCGCTGCCCGCTCAACCGCCCCTTCTAGGAGCGCCTGCTCCTCATCTACCGTGGGGGCCTCCCGCGCCCCCTTGATCTCTGCCGCCACCCTCTGCAGCTCCCGTGCGTAGGCACGCTCCCCCCCCTCAGGCCACCTGAATCTAGTTGGCGTGGTGCATGGCATGGTGGGGTGTAGCGTGGCGACCGCCTCACCGGCCGCCTCGCCCCTTGTCAGCACAACTGGGCAGTGGTCAAAGGACCCCCTCCAGCCTGGCAGGGTGGGGATCGTATGCACCCTGAGCGTGGCCCCCTCCCGCGGGGCCCCCGTCTCGCTAAACATGAGTGCCGGCGATGCGACGTGGTAGTCAACAACGCTGTGCGCATTCCTGCCCGTTGCGTGGAATGTGTGTGCTCCCCCCTCATCCTCTGGCAAGCGCCCGTTCAGAATAACCATCCCGGTGTCTCGGCACAGTCTAATCAGGTCCCTCCCGTGAGCGTTCTGCGGCCCGTGGTCGGCAGACGTCCGCTGTCCTACCCGCCCAGCCCGTGTGATGTCCCAAGCAGTCAGCGCGAGGGCGGGGTCACCCCCCTCGGCGTCGTGCCCCCCCCTGTCGTCCGCTTGGCCGGTGCGGGCGTTGAGGTCCCCCAAAACTAGCACCTCCCCCAGCTCCCTGTACCCTTATAAAAGTGCCGGCAAGGCCAGTCATTTCAACGGTATGTGCACGCACCTCCAAACAGCAGCATCACAGGCACAGGCAGCTTGGCCCCTGGCCCAGCTCCAGGCGCCCCCCCGTCCGCGGCCGACGGCGCAGTCCCTCCAGGGTATTCTGCCTTGTACGCCAGCTTCAGCGAAGTGTAGACGTAGAACCTGATGGGGGTGGGGGGAGACGGTGTATGCGTGAGGGGAGGGGGAAGGGAGGGAGGGAGGGAGGGAGGGAGGGGAGGGGGAAAGGGAGGCGGGGCAGTGCCGGTGCTGGTAAGTGCATGCTGGTGTGCGTCAGCGCCGTGGGGCATTAGAACCTGCGGGGAGTTAAACGGGGAGGCGGTGCCTGTCTATGCGCAGTTTGAGGTGCATCAGCATCAGCATATAGCCGGGGGGGTGGGGGTGCGTGTCACGTGTTGGTGTGCGGTGTGCAACATGTAGCAATGGAACATGGGGTGCTTGCGTGCATGCGCGATCGTGGCAAGACATGAGAGGGGGCGGCGATGCCCTACCACATTAACAACGCCTGAGGCGGCGCCTCAGGCGTCCCATTCCAGGGCGCGGATCGGGCGGCGCCTCAGGCGCTCCGACCGCTGAGGCGCCGCCTGAGGCGCACCCCTGATCGCCGCAGGCGTCGCCTCAGGCGTTATCCAAACTGCCTCAGGTGCCACCCCGACCGCCTCAGGCGCCCACCACCGTCTGAGGCGCACCCAGGACCGTCTCAGACGTTGTGACCGCATTCCATGGCGCGGATCAGACGATGGGATTTTGGTAGGGATGAAGTTTTTGTGCGGCTTTGGTGGGTGGGCATGCGCTCCGAGCTGTCAGCCTTCCCCACCCCCAGTCCACCCCGCCTGGACGCCTACCCGCCCCCCAGCCACCCTTCGACCCCCCAGTCGGCGTGCGTCTGCCATCTAGAATGCGCCACTCGAACCCACTTGATGCCCGTGCACGGCAGGACCAACCTAGCGCCGCACCCCCCACCTGCACTCGCACACCCCTCACCCCACAGCACTGACTTGATGCAGCGTACGGCAGGATCCTCCCCCCCCCATCCCCCCCCCACTCTCACACCCCACTCTTACGGCAGGACCGCCCCCCCTACCACCACTATCACACCCTACGCCTACGGCATGATTCACCCCCACCCGCACCCCTACACCCTCGCCCCCTCGCGCTCACTAGACGACAGCGTACGGCAGGATGCCCAGAAGTGTGGGCCCTTAACCCCAACGCCCTAAAACCCTAACCGCTAGTCGTAAAACCGTTTCCCTTAAACAGCATACAACTTTAAACCCACTTGATGCCCGCGTACAGCAGGATGCCCAGAAGTGTGGGCCCTAAACCCCCAAACCCTAAACCCTAACCGCTATCTGAAAACCCTTACCCCTGAAACCCCGTCAAACCTCAAACACACTTGATGCCCGCGTATGGTAGGATTCCCAGAAGTGTGGGCCCCACACCCCTGTACAGTCCCGACCACCCGTGCTCAGTCAGCGTGCGATGAACGAGGCCACGCAGGCCGAGCGGGCGGGGAGGGGCGCCGTTTGATCCACCTTCTAGCGTGGTCGAGTAGGCGAGCTGTGCGTGTGTGGGTGGGTGAGGAGGTGGGGTAGGTGGGTGGGTGGGTGGCTTCGCGCGGGGGGGGAGCTCCAGGCGTGATACCTTCTAGAGCGGTTGAGTAGGCGAGCTGTGGGTGTGGGGTGTGGGGTGTGGGGTGTGGGGTGTGGGTGTGGGTGTGGTGTGGGGTGTGGGTGTGGGGGTGTGGGGGTGGGGGTGTGGGGTGTGGGGTGTGGGGTGTGGGGTGGGTGGGTGGGGTTGGGGGTTGGTGTTGGGGGTGGGTGGGTTGGTTGGTTGGTTGGTTGATTGGTTGGGTGGGTGGGTGGGTCAGCGCAGGGGGGGGGGGCGAGCGGGCTGGGAGGGGCGCCGTTTGACCCAGGCGCGCCACCTTCAAGCACGGTCGAGTAGGCGAGCTGTGCGTGGGGTGGGTGGGTGGGTGGGTGGGTCTGTGTGTGTGGGGGGGGGGAGAGGAGGGGCGTGGGGCGCAGGCAATACACGGTGGGGCGTGAGGCAGGAGTGTGCGCGGCAAACCACCTTCCATCGTGGTCGAGAAAGTCAGCTGTTTGTGGTGTTGAGGGGGGTGAGATTGGTCTAGTTGGGCTATTCGGTATTGAGCTGGTTCCAATTCGGTGGGGCCACCCGCTTTCAAGGGAATTCCACCACAGACACACACACACACACACACACACACGCACACATGCACACACGCACACATGCACACACACACGCACACGCACACACACACACACATACACCCACCCCTGTGCTCGCAGCAGGTCAAGTGGGTATGTGATCAGCACTGCGGTGGCACACACACACACACACACACGAACACGAACACGAACACGAACTCACAAGCACACACACACACACACACACACACCTGAGCGTGCAGCAGATCAAGTGGGTACGGGATTAGCACCACACATTCACACACACACACACACACACACACACACACGCATACACACACACACACACACATTCACACCCCTGTGCACGCAGCAGATCGAGTGGGTATGGGATTAGCACCACACACATTCACACACACACACACACACAGAGAGAGAGAGAGAGATATCGTTACAGAGAACTCTGCACGGCAGACCTAGATAGGCTGTTTCTGGTCATCATTGAGGAGATTCCATTTGGAGGCGGGTGACCAACCGTGCGCCAACAAGAGGGTGAATAACCTCATTCAAAAAGCAGTGGGGGAAAGGGGCAAATGCGGGTCACTGACGGCTGTGTTCGTCACTCCGCTTCAACTGAGTTTAAACTAGGTCTCGGCAGATTGACCTCCACAGTTGTGGAAATCTCGCTAAGAGGATCCACTCGGGTGTGACTCGCTTGGACAAGAGGTCCATGAACTCGGGGTGCTTGGAGATGTCGCGTTTGAAGTTGGAAAAGTGGGTGTTTGCGGAGGAACGGAACTTGACGGAGTGGGCGAAAAAGTCGCCGGCGCTGAGCCGGTAAGATGTGATGGCGCCGCCGGCATAGAGCGAAGTCATGTCCGGTCGGCGGTACGCGAAAAGGGCGGCAGTGGGGGGGTATATGATGTCGGGAGGGAGTGGGGGGGGAGAAGGGACGGGCGGGTGTGTGGAGATGGAGGGGCGGGGGGACGGGGGAGGTAGGAGGCGGCGGATGAGGGAGCCGATGAACGTAGCACGGTGCTTGTTGATCGTGTCGATGATGAGGAACGTACAAGGGGGGGAGGTATGCATCGTGGTGGTGGAGGTGTGCTCTGTGGTGTGAGGAGGGATGCCCTTGATGAGGCGGAGGAAGCGGTTGTGGGTTACTTCAAGTCGGTGGATATGGGCCTTGTTCAACGTCCATGTCTGGCAGCCATACAGTAGGGCAGAGATCACAAAGGCGTTGTAGAGGTGGATCTTGGTAGTGGGAGAGATTGAGTTGGAGTTCCAGAACCGGGGAGTGAGACGGTTGAAGGCGTACCAGGCACTTCCGATCCGGCGTGAGATCTCTGAGTCGAGGATGTCGGAATCAGACGTGTTGGGAGCGTCATCAGAAGGGGCGGCGGGGGAGGACAGAATACTTCCCAGGTATTTGAACTTGGAGGTGGAGTGGACCAGGTGGGGGGTAGATGAGGAGTTGGAGGGGATGGTGATAGGGGCGGAGGGGACGGTGTGGGCAGAAGGGTGGCCGAGGGATTGTGCCACGGTTTTGTCGTAGTTGATCGCAAGGGCCAGGTCTGAACAGATGCGGTCGAGGAGGGTGAGCATGGTGCGGAGGTCTTCCTCGGAGGGGGCGAGCAGGGCGATGTCGTCGGCGTAGAGAAGGAGGGGGAGGATGGTGGTCAAAAAGTCCTTGCGGGACTCAGGGGTGTACAGTTTTCCGTCGATCATGTAGCCAATTTGAATGCCAGCGTTGGGGAGCTGGGCAATCAGGGACCGGACAACTGTGTCGATGTAGACATTGAAGAGGAGGGGGGAGAGGGGGCAGCCTTGCTTGACGCCAGCTTTGAGAGGGAAAGGGGCGGAGTATGCACCGTTGACTCGGGCTCTGGCGGTGGCACCAGAGTAGAGGCTTTCGATGCGTGCAAGGAGGGCAGGGTGCGCGCCGCGGTGGAGGAGGGTTTTCCAAAGGGCGGCGTGGTTGACACTGTCGAACGCCTTGGACAGGTCGACGTAAGCCACATGGAGGGGGGCGTGGGCGCGGTGTGACTCCTCTTGGAGGCGTCGTAGGGTGAAGATGGCATCGGAGGTGCCACGGCCCGGACGGAAGCCAAACTGGGAAGTGTGGAGGGTGGGCTCCAGCTGGAGCTTGAGGCGGTTGAGGAGGATGTGAGTGTAGACCTTGCCAGCGACGGGCAGGAGGGAGATGCCGCGGTAGGACTTGCTGCGCGTGGGTGGGCCCGAGGATGCGCCCTTGTAGAGGAGGCAGATGTCTGCTTGGTTCCACGCGGCGGGGATGGAGGTGGTGTTTCAACAGGTAAGGATGATCTGGTGGAGGGCGGTTGCGGTTGCGGTGCCGCCGTGTTTGAAGAGGGGGGAGGTGATGTCGTCAGAGCCGGGGGCAGAGTTCCTGAGGGATTTGATCGTGGAGACCACCACGCTCAGAGAGGGAGGGGAGGCAAGGGGGGGAGGAGGAGGGGGGGGAGGGGGAAGGGCGGGCGAAAGTGGAGGAGGAGGAGGGGAGGGAGGGGAGGGGGGGAGGGGACGGGGAGGGGGAGGGAGGGGGGGGAGGGGGAGGGGGAGGGGGACGGAGGCGGAGCGGGGGTAGTGTAGGAGGAAGAGGGGGAGGGAGACGGGGGCGGTGCGGGGGTGGTGGGTGTGAAGATGAGGTGGGAGGCGAGGGTGGCTTCGTCGACTTCCGAGCGGAGTGGAGTGTGGAGGAAACGGAAATATTCTCCAAACGCGTCTGCCACCGCCTGAGCTCCAAAGCACAGGTGGTCGCTGACACGGAGGGCAGGGAGGGCGGCGGAAGGAGGGCGGTCGACGAGTTTGGACAGCATGCGGTGGGCGGAGTGGGGGTTGTTGTCGTCAAAATCGTGTTGCACGCGTTGAGCGACACCGTCCCAGTGCTTGTTGGTGGCGCGTGCGATGGAGGACTTGAGCTGGGCAGTCATGCGCGCCTCCTTGGGGGCGTCACGGTTGCCAGTCAGTGCACTGTCGGAACGCATGGACTGAAGGTCGTGGGCGAGTTTGAGAGTCTCGGGGGGAGGTAGAAGTGGATGGGGACCTCGCGTGGGCGGGGGCCAAGGGTGGATCTGGCCGCTGAGTGGATGGCCGCGGTGAAGTGGCTCGTCATCTGGTCCAGGGTGGGGGGGTCGGGGAAGGGGGGAGGGTGGCGAGGGCCTCCTCGACTACTGCCGCGAAGTGGAGCCGCGTGTCAGGGTCTCGGAGCAGGTCGGTGAAATAGCGGGAGGGCGGAGGAGGACGGCGGGAGTGGGTGATGTTCCAGGCTCTGGAGAAACGGAAGAGGATGCGCGCGGTGACAAGGGCGTGGTCAGAGCGGGCGATGGTGTCAAGTCCCTGGGTCTTGGGGCATCGTGCTTGCACGTCTTGCACGGAGCCCAGGTGAGGGCGGCGGACGAGGATGTAGTCTGGGATGTTTCAATCCTTTTGGGTGTTGCTGTACCAGGAAAATACGCTCGAAGGGGGATGGGGGAAGAAGGTGTAGCTGACGGCAAGATTGTGGGCGGCACACAGGTCGAGAAGCCGGTGGCCGTTATCGCTGATGCCAGGTTTGTGGTGGAACCCGGCAAGGGGGGAGTAGGGAGGGAAGAAGGAGGAGGGGCGGTGGAGGGGGGGGCAGGCGTACGGACCCACCGACGGGTGGGCGTCGGGGGATGCCGCTGTGATCTTGGCGTTGAAGTCGCCTAGGACAAAAAGGAAGTGGTTTGAGGGGATTTGGGAGAGCACGTCGCGGTGGAGTTGTTCGTAGAACGCGTCCTTGGCGACTGCGTCATCCGCGGCGTCTGTGGGGGCGTAAGCGATGACTGCGGTGACGGGAGGGGCGCCGGCGGGGCGGAAGCGTAGGACGAGGATGCGGTCGCTGAGTGCGGCGTAGCAGCCCTCTTTGAGGAGGAGCTTGGCGGTGTCAGGGCAGAGGAGGGCGCCGACGCCGTGGGTGTGTTTGGTTCCACCGGACCAGATGAAGTGGTAGCCATTCTCTTCGAGCGGCTGGCTACCGGAGCCGGGGTGCCGCACCTCTTGGAGGCCGCATATGTCGATGCGGAGATGTGCGAGGTGTTTGGCGAGAGCAAGTGGGTGTGCCATGGGGTTGAAGCGTGAGCCATCTGCTGCACCCCAGAGGGTGCAGCAGTTGTAGGAGGCCGCGATGAGCTCGTGGCGTGGGTGAAGGAGGTGGGGGCGCTTGGTAGCGGGGGGAACGGATGGTACAGGGACGGTGGCTAGTCGTCCTGCCCGTCGGTGGGGTGGGGCCCGCCTACTCCTGCCCCACCCCCGGGCCGGAGGGGGAGAGCTGCTCAAGGGACATGGAGCGGGTGATGGAGCGGGTGATGCGCTGACCAATGCCTGCAGATGCCTCGCGGATCTTGATGGCCTCGATCATCGAGCCCTTGCCCTTGTAGGTGACAAAGGCCGGGGACTCGTGCGTGGAGGGGCCGCCGTAGTCTGCGAACCCTGTGCCGGGGTTGGAGAGCTCGGAGGGTGTGTGCGCATCGGTGGTAGTGAGGGCGTTCTGGGGGGTGGTGGGCGAGTCGGCGGTGCCGGCTGCGTGGTCCCACCCCTGGAAGGAGGGGGAGCCTGCAGTGGCGTGGGTGGGGGCGGCGGGGGCGGCGGAGGGGGCGGGAGTGGTGGAGGTGGGGGATGCCGGGGCAGAGGGGGTGAGGGAGGTGGGGAGGAGGGCGGCGGCTGCGGCAGATGCGACTGCGGCAACGGCGTTGGCAGCGGCATTGAGGGCGCGGAAAGGGGAGGCCGACCGGCCGCGCGCTGCAGGCTTGGCAGGCTTCGCGGCGGGGGCGGTGGAAGTGGTGGAGGGGCGCGCGGCCGGGCGCGCGTCGGGGCGCGCGGGCGAGGTCGACTGGCCGCGTTCGGAAAATTTGGCGGGCCTTACGGCGGGAGTGGTGGCGAGGGGGGCGGCGGAAGTCACAGGGGGGGTGAGGGACGTCTTGGGGCCGGAGGTGACGATGGCGGGGGTGGCGTTGGCGTTGGCGGGGGCGGCGGAGGGCGTGGGGGGGGAGGGGTTGGCGGAAGGCTTGGGAGGGGAGGTGGCGCGGGGCGCAGGGGAGGGGTTGGCGGAAGGCTTGGGAGGGGGGGTGGCGGAGGGCGCGGGGGAGGGGTTGGCGGAAGGCTTGGGAGGGGGGGCGGCGGAGGGCGCGGGGGGGGAGTTGGCGGTAGGCTTGGGGGAGGCAGCGGAGGGCGCAGGAGAGGGGTTGGCGGAAGGCTTGGGGGCGGGGGCGGCGGGAGGCGCGGGGGAGGAGGTGGCGGAAGGCTTGGGGGCGGGGGCAGCAGAGGGCCCGGCGGCGGCAGGCTGCTGAAAGCAAACGCGCTTGCCAGGTGGGGAACGGGCGCGCTTGGAGGCGGCCTGTGCGGCGGCGTTCACCACCTCGGACACGCCGACCAGGGCGGCCTTTGCTGCCTGGCTTGCAGGGCCAGGGGGGACGATGGGGGCCTGAGGGGCAGGGGGGGCGAGACCACGCCGCGCGCCGCGCATGGGCATGCGCATGGGGGCCTGGCGGGCGGCGGGTGGGTTGGCGGCGGCGATTGCCTGGGGGGCGTGGGCCTGGGCGGGCTGCGCTGCTTGGCCGTCGTGGGGCGGCTGGGCGGCGGGGCGGTCGAAGGAGATGCGAGCGTAGAGCTCATGGGAAAGGTCCAGTTCGGTTGTGCTAGCGAGCACGTGACCGAGGTGGACGAGAAGGAAGCCAACTCCCGCGCGGTAGCCGGCGTGATCCCTGGCGATCAGCGCGACGGTGGCGCCCGCGAGGGCGATGAACATGCCGGTGGAGCCGATGGCGGCGATGAGCGCGTTGGATGCAAATCCGACCGCGACGATGCCGAACAGCAGGAGGGCGTGTGTTAACGACAAACACAGTGACTCCCGCCTGCTGCCTCCTACTCCGAAACCCACGCACACGCAAAAACACACGCGCGCGTACACACACACCGCCTGCCCCCGGCGCGCCTACACACACACGCACACAGAAACTCACACGTACACCCGCGTGCACACACATGCGCACACACAGTAACACAGTTACACGGGGTTTCCAGCTAAGCAGGCTACTCTGCTTCTAGAGACACCCGCCGATACTCCAGCACACTTCAGTACTAGAGTACCGCTGGCTCCCGGCCGATAGACTACCGCTCCCGCCGGCTAGACTACCCCAAACAGCGGTCTCTGAGAGATATGTCTGGCAAGGAGCATGTAGGAGAGGACCTTCCTCAGGGTCACAGTAGTGGCCCTGTGGCCAGTCAAGCCAACAGAGCCGACTGGCGCTGACTGGAACGGTCCCCGCCTTGCATTGCATGGCTGTCCAGCTCTCGTTTGCATGGGGCTCAGCCGGCGCCCCATGCCTCATGCATGGCCAGGTCCCACCCTCCAGGGGGGCATGGACGACAGAGTTGTCATGGAGGCTGCCTGGAGACCTTCCAACGCCAATCACCGGCAGACGAGCGCCCCCGAGGATGAGCGCGGTGACGAACGTTGCGATTGGTGAAGCGGATTTACTCTGTGTTGCCTCGGCGGTCGCCACCGCTGAAGCCGTGATGGTAGCCCGCCTCCACGGGCAGTCATCTTGACCAATGTCCAGCATGCATTGACGGGCGCCAGCTCCTCCGCTCGTCGATCAACTTGTCGAGATCGGTGCCGCATGGCATCCTGCATGGGGGGAGGATAAGGTCCGTCTCCTAGCACGGGCCGCGGCATCGCCGCGGCTACTCGCCAAGCCATGGCAGCGCCGGGCAAGCCGCTCCTGAAGTGTTCCACCGAGGGGCAGTCTAGCAGGAACCGGGCCAGTCGTATTTTACCCCGCTCGTCAGTGGCACGGAGATCCTCGTCACCAGCAGCGCCGCATTGCTGGGTCCAGGGCTCGGCGACGAGAACGCGCCTCCGTTAATCGAGCTCCAAATGCGCAAACAGCCCTGAAATGCGCACACAGACACACACAAATGCACAAACGCACACACACACACACACAACCAACCAACCAACCAACCAAGCGTTACATGAGGCCATCCGCATGCACCGGCAATGCCTGTACTACTAACAGCAATACACCCAGGCAATTGTTACGAAGTCTGACCCGTGCACTGGGATGTCTTTCGAATAGCGGGTGACCGACCAGCGCCTGAATCGAGTGGATAGTATCCTTGGTTTGGGGGGTTCTGGGGGGGGCTGCCACTCTGGCCAACCAACTTCAACTAGGGTTGCCACTCTGGCCAACCAACTTCAACTAGGGTTGCCACTCTGGCCAACCAACTACAACTTGGGTTGCCACTCTGGCCAACCAACTTCAACTTCAATCGTAGCGTATCATCTCCCCATGGGCCGATTAATTCCATGGGCGATAGTCGAGGTTGTCCGTCGTGCAATGTATACGTAGCCGCAACTAATAGATCTGTTCGGCCGCGGCCTACTAGACTGAGTTTTCATTGGGCAGGCCATGAGGACGTCGGATCAGCTCCTTGGACCGATGAACTTGATGGGCGACAGACGAAGGCAGGCGAGCCTGGGAAAGGGGCTCGGTAGACGGGAAAGGGGGGGTTGGAAGGGGCGTGGGAGGGGTCAGATGAGGCATCGGGGGGGTCAGGTGAGGCATCAGGGGTATCGGAGGAGACGTGGGAAGGATCAAGGGAGGCGTGGGAGGGATCAGGGGGGGCGTGGGGGGATCAATGGAGGCGTGGGAGGGATCGGAGGAGGCGTGGGAGGCGAGGGGGGAGAGGGAGGGGGGTTGGGAGGGGTCGGAGGAGGCGTGGGAGGCAAGGGGGGAGTGCGCGTGCGCGTGCGCGTGTGCGCTCACGGATGAGGGGGAGGCTGGGGGGTGGGGGGTGAGGAGGGAGTGCCAGCCTGGATTGCCAGCATGGGGTCAGCGTGCGCGGGGGGCCTGGGGAGGTGCATGGGGCGGGGGTGCATGGGCCTGCATGGCGCGCACATGGGACGGCGAGCTCCATGTGGGGGTGAAAGCGTGGGTGGGTGGTCGACTGTGGGTGGGTGACGGTGGTGAAGAGTTGGACTGTGTAGTTTGGAGCGTGTCAGGGGGAGTGAAGGGTGCTGAAGGGGGGAATCATGGCAATGTGAGGTTCTCTGTGGTGCATGGTGTCGTGGCGCCGCAGTGGGTCGCGGCCAAGAATCTGCTCGGCGTCAGGCGGTGGCGGGGCGCTCCATGATGCGGTCGACAGTCTGCCGAGGAGCTGTTCGGCGCTGGCGAGGGCATGGGACTGGCTCTGCGACAGGATAAGGATTGGGACTGTGGAAGAGGTTGCTCGGCTCGCTGAGGCTGCCCCCTTCGGGCGATGACGATGGTGGATAGTTCAGGGTGGGCCGCAGTACATAGGCGGCAGTCGACGAGGGGGGGCGGGGCGATGAGGGAGCGCCTCGGGGGCGCCTGCAATTCGCGTCTGAAAAATACCACGGCCTGTCACGGCCTCGTGTGGCCGCCTGCGAGGTGCGCTTGGTCGCCCACTTGCATGAGCCCCGTGAGGCCTCCCTCCCCAAGGGTCCGCCGGTCTGCGCGTAGCGTCAGCACGATCAGGGGCTGCGAACGGGGCCTGGTCACACGCGTTACAAAGAGGGATTGGTGCCCGAAATGGTAGGAAACGGCAATTTTGGTTGACGTGAACTACCGAACTAACGCATGTACTTCACGTCACGTGTAGTTCACGTCGTCAAAAATGGCTGCCCACAGCCTTCTCGTGACAGTCTTCACGTCGGCCGCCAGCGCTGGCACCCCTCACGTCACGCACTTCATGCCTCACAAGAAAATAAGAACAAGCCACCCTGCGCTGATGGCGCCTGCTGAATGCATTCCAGTTGTGTAGTTGTTCCAGGGGCATCCCCCTGCAATATAATCTCCTGGGGCAAACGTGTTGGCGACAGATTTGGCAAGATCTAGCCGGCGCATGGCGCTTGCATGACGCGCATGCATGCAGAAGAAGGTTGTAGCGCCCACGCAGCACGATGTTGGCCTGCACTTGGTCAGGAGCACGCCCGAAAAAGATAACTCACTGATGGCGCTCTTTGGCGACTGCGTCGTGAGGTCCACCGAGACCCCTGTGACTCATAGGTTTAGACAGGTGACGAGAAGCCCCCCAACTTTTGGAGGCCGACCGCGCGGCGTACGATAGTGAAACTTCGAGGTCGTCAACAAAACATTAATTGTGAGCTGCAGACCGCGGGGCTAGATTGTACGCCTCGCGGTCGACCGACTTTCAGAGGCACCCGTTTTAGGGTTTAGACGCTTCTGGCGACGCCCAGACCACTCCTCGAAGCCCGTACGTCAAGAACTTACAACCTAGTATGTATACCGCGAGGTGGCATGCGCCTGCGGGGGCGTGGGTGCGTCCCAGGCGGCGCAGTTTGATCGTAAAGTTGGGTCCGAAAACAGGTGCCCCAAAACCATGGAAAACACACACCAAAACGCGATCTGCGACACGTCGTCACGCTGTCCACCCCCCAACTCAAACGCATCGCTAATGTATATGTATGTCCCAGCTCATGACACTCAGTTTTGAGACACTAGAGCGACGCCATTTATAGTGGGGCTCACTAGGGCAAGGGAGTTCGTGTAACAGCACGGCACCAGCTGCCACACTGTGACTGCAACAACTGCAACAAACGCAACAACCATCGACCACCCTCGCCTTAGCCACTATCGCTAAGTCCTGCGACGGGCTGCGGATGGCATGGCGTGAAGAAGGGGCTTGACGAGCGGAGTGGCATGTTGCCATGGTTCGCGAACCGTGGCAAGCCGCCACTCATCCCAAACCGTGGCAAGCTGCCACGTACGGACACACCTGCGTGAATACTATCTAGGGGCGGCCTCGCCGCATTGTAGCAGACCCTGTGTAACCTGAGATACATCTACGTCCCACTGTTGTCTGTCAGCCGAGTCGAGCCGAGCCGAGCCTTCGCTGCGTGCCCGCGTCTGCGACTGCTTGCCTCCCGACTACCTCAAGGCAGTCGAAGCCTGACGACCACTCCGCCGCCCATCGCGGCCATCTGCGCATGCGATCGACCTAGTAATATATCATGGGACTCATCGGAGTCCGCGCGGCGCGCCGGGTCGCCCTGAGTGGGGTGTTCTGTGTGGGGCCATGCATGGCACACTCGAACACCGCCTCCATGGCCGCCTGGCGCAGCCTGGAGCCGTGCACCACCCCATATGGACGCCACATAGCTTGCACAACAGGTCTGCCGCGTCTGGGTGCATGCGGCGGGCCTCCATGCGGTGATGCTGCTGCAAACAGGTGGTCCAGTTTTTTGCACACTCTCTCGCCCTGTGCCATCCAGGCAGCCTCCTCTCCCACCCCAGAGCGGCGCGCAGCTACCAGACACATATGGCCGCGCTTTGTGACGCGCGGCGACAGTGGGCGGCCCCTGTGGGCTGCGCCAGGGTTGTGCACAGCCTCCTAACCACACACTTTCCAGTCCCCACTCGCCCCCACTGCACGCACAGCGTCACCGCTACACTCAAAACAACGCTAGAGTAGCCTCACTTCATGTCTTGTTTCTGACTCAACCAATTTTTGAGTTGTCTCCTGTTGTCTCCTTTTTTCTTGAGAACCCCTCCTTACACCAGGCACACATCTTGGTTGTTGGCTGGGGTCCCGGCAACACATGATTGATTGCCAGCTAGGAAAGCCTGGAGGCTGTAGCCCGAGTGCATGGTCAGTACCACGCATTGTGCTCTTGCAAGCAACAACAGCTCGACCCAACTGCCACGAAATTCTTTCACGGTAGAGTGCCTTGACTTATCTATGTGAACTGGGACAATGCTTGAAACAAATACGCCAGGGAAGTTTCCATCCATGGACACCATGTCGGACGAGATTTGTCTTCGCAGACGGATGTTGTCTGTGACCAGAAGCACCGGTGTCTGGGCGGGCAGGTTTCTAAGCGATGATAGCACGCTGCTGCACTGCACTGCTGCTTGCAGTCTGCTTTCGGGGGTTTCGTTTGGGTGGAGGCCAATATTTTGCATTTCACCGACCATCCCACCCACACGAAGATGAATTGCGGTGAAAACTGGATGTGTGCTGCCGAAGAGTCGACTCAGCTCCTGATCTGCCTGGCGGGTGATCTCAGGGTGGAGGCGCCAAAGCGTTCGCCACAAGCACCGGGCGCTATTGCCCCATGCATTATCGAGGGCTGGACAACCCTCGCATGGACCGTCGATCAGCTCATTGGTAACAATCTGTACGTACTTATCGGTCAGCCGCTTAACCTCGGCGCTGAACGCTGAGGCTCCGTATGGCTTAGACATCATCCACTGCAACGTGCGCGGTGACGGGTGTTCCTTGAAGCCCGTATCATCAACTCGCCAGTCGATCCTCCCTGAAGGTTCCAAGTAGTCGGTGATGTTGAGTTGCCCCCATGAGAAGAGAACGACCCGGGACGAGGCGGCCGCCAACCTGGAACAAGCAAGCGCCAAGTTAGTCACGCCGTGAAATCGGGCCTTGTATTGGCCCGATGTCCAGACATCGGGCTTTGCTTACCTCGTACTGAACATCATGGCGCGGAGACGGTCGCCCAAACCCCCAGCTCCACCCTCCTTGTTTGATTGATGAACAAGGTACTTGGCATCTTCGCGACCGCGCATAGACATGTGGAAGTCGGAGTAAGCTGCAATCCAT
>VFSX01000747.1:42500-47341 GCA_016618255.1 Chlamydomonas sp. UWO 241 | reverse complement strand
GTGTGTGTGTGTGTGTGTGTTTGTCAAAGTCTGAAGAGGTCAGAGGTCAGTGTGGACTCGGGGGGCTTCATGATGTCCTGTGCGTGTGTGTGTGTGTGTGTGTGTGTGTGTGTGTGTGTTTGTGTCAGAGTCTGAAGAGGTCAGAAGTCAGTGTGAACTTGGGGGCTTCATGATGTTTGCATGACAGACATCCGGATTCTACTGGACGAGCAAGATATCCTGTTTGGGGGGGGGGGAGCTCAGCGTGTCTGTGTGTGTGTGTGTCAAATGAACACATAGGGGGCAATGGGGAAGGTTGAAACCTCAAGTTCCAAAGGATGGGGGGGGGGGGGGGGGGGGGCTGTTGTGCACCTTGCTGGCTGCGTGTCCTCATGGGCTCTCCTCTACCTCACCTAGTAGACCGCTTATTTTCCTTGAACACTAGGCCTTGGCTCACGCCCTGGGTACGCACCGGATCCTGTAGGTAACCTGGCATGCGCTCGATGATATCATGGTCGTGCCTGCATGCGTTTAGTATGAGGATAGGTGGCTGGGTGAGGGGGCAGGTGTGTGTGTGGTGTGTGAGGTAGGGGGAGGGGCACAGGCCTTTTCAAGTCTTGTGATTTTACTTGGGGTCTAGGCGCTCCCGTTGTGTTCAGCTTTCGACCACCACGACGCAGGTGGGTAGCTGTGATTTCCTTTTCGAGATTTTAAATTAATTCTTTCACAGCCGGATTTTTCTTTGACCGCGTTGACCGTTGACCTCCCATTGCCTGTTTGTCCTCTTATATAGGTCGCTTGAAAGCTCTAGACGAGCTCTGTCTGGCGGGCTCGTCAGACTAACAATCCGCTGGATAGTTTGAGCTGTGTTGAAGTTCAAAGAACAGCCAGAATACAGCCAAATGGCTGCGGAGAGCCGAAAAGGAAATCACTGGTGGGTAGTGGCTGGTTGGCTGTGGTCGATTGTGGTTGGTTGCTTGTGCCTGGTTTTTTGCTGCCAAGTGTGAGCTCGGGCACGTGCGCTGGCTAGCTGTCCTCCCTGAGGCGTTTGTGGTAGGCTGGCGCGCTGCGTGGCCCTGCAGGCTCTCTGAGTAAAGCTCCCCTAGACGTGTCTAGGCCTAAGCTCATGCCCCGGTGTCCTCTGGGCGCCTGCATATAAAACCTGTAGAATATGAGGAGGTTGTGCATGGGAGCACAACCCCCCACGGGTGGGGGTTTGTTGGTTGTGTTTTCTAGTTTTTACTGCCACCATCCACCCACAACCACCCACCTGCTCATGCCCACAGTTAACAGTTTACAGTTTACAGTTTGCAGTTTATTGTTTAGAGTTTACAGTACGCACCCTCAGGGCTAGCTACCATCGTTCCCACCCACGACAAAAAACGAAAATGCACAACCACCTCAGGTTTAACAGGTTTTACGCATACGCGCCTGGAAGACCCCGGGGCGTGAGTTAAGGCCTAGACTACACGTCTAGGGGAGCTCTACTAGTAGAGCCTGCAAGACCACGCAGTGTGCCAGCCTACCAGGGTTGTTGGTTGTGGGTGGGAGCAGGTGGGTGGTTGTGGGTGGTTGTGAGTGAGCTCGGGCACGTGCGTGGCTGGCTGGCTCCTCCCTGAGGTGGTTGTGCGTGGGTTCTTGTTGGTTGCGGGGGGGGTATTGGTAGGCTGGCGCGCTGCGTGGCCTTGCAGGCTCTCTTAGTAGAGCTTCCCTAAACGTGTAGTCTAGGCCTAAACTCACGCCCCGGGGTCCTCCGGGCGCGTATGCGTAAAACCTGTTAAACCTGAGGGGGTTGTGCATTTTCGTTTTTTTGTCGTGGGTGGGAAAGATGGTAGCTAGCCTCGCTAGGCAGCTCCCTCAATCCCCACCCTGAGGGTGTGTACTGTGAACTCTAAACTCTAAACTGCAAACTGTAAAATGTTCACTGTAAACTGTGGGCGTGAGCAGGTGGGTGGTTGTGGGTGGATGGTGGCAGTGCGGGTGGGGGCGCAGGTGGGGGTGGCAATACACCGCGTCTGCGCTCAGCAGCACACCTCAGCATGGATCACACAAGGAAGGCTTTACAGGTTTTACACGTACACGCCCAAAGGACCCCTGGGCATGAGTTAAGGCCTAGACTACACATCAAGGGGAGCTCTACTAGGAGAGCCCGCAAGGCCACGCAGCAAGCCAGCCTACCAGCCACATACGGAAGGGAGGGCTTGCTTAATCTTAGTTGACGACCCCATATTATAATAACTAATACATCGTATTAAAATCAATACGCTTTGTATCTTTCTAATCAAACATGGCTGCTGTCACCCCCACACCCCACCCTTGAACCAAGGTGTTCCCCACATCCGAAACTAAAATCGCTTGTAGCAAGGAAAGCAAGGGTTGCGGAAAGAGGGTCCAAGACACATAAATGACACATTTAAACCCTTAAGGGTTTAGAAACCATAAACCATAAACCATAAACCATAAACCCTGAACCGCAACCCCTAAAGCCGGAAACCTGAACCCTAACTTATATCACTTCCGGGAAAAGCAAAACTCACGTGCGCCACGGCACCGCCTCGAGCTTGTACAGCGGCTCAATGGCAATCGTCATCTCGGTGATGATGCCCATCAGGCCGAGGGTGCCTGTGTGCGAGTGGTTTGGGGGGTGTTTGTGTGCGGTGTGTTCGCAACGCAACAAAGCACAGCACATCTTATCAGGCCGATGGTGCTCGCTTGTGAGTGGATGGTGAATATGGGGTGTTCAGCGCAGTACAGCACAGCATAGCACAGCCCATCAGGCCGATGGTGCCTGGGTGGGAGTGCTTTGGGGCAGCGTGGGATGCTTTCAGTGCAGCACAGCACATCACAATAACACCACAGGCCAGGCCATCACAGGCCAGGCCATCACCACAGGCCAGGCCAGGCCATCACCATAGGCTAGGCCATCGCCACAGACCAGACCAGGCCAACACAACAGGCCAGGCCAACACCACAGGCCAGGCCATCACAATAACACCACAGGCCAGGTGGAGCCTGGAGCTAGTGGTTCGTGAGCATTTTTTTTTCAGGACAGCACAGCACAGCAGGGCTGCCTGAGGTGCAGCTATGGAGAGTGGCAGAGAGAGAGTGGCAGAGAGAGGAAGAGAGGAACAGAGGGAGAGTGAAACAGAGGGAGAGAGAGAGGGAGAGAGAGGGCTGGAGAGAGCGCAGAAGTATGCACACTTTGAACCAAAACTGTCGGGACCCCCAGGACTTCCATGATGCCCCTGCCAGAACATGTGGCCAGGTTTAAAGGTTTCACACGTACGCGCCCAGAGGACCCCGGGGCGTGAGTTAAAGCGTACACTACACGTCTTTCTGGGATGTACTAGGCGAGCCAACAAGGCCACGCATGCACAAGGAGCTAGCACGCGGAGCGATGCATGCAACTGAGCGAACGAGCTTGCTCACACCCGTGGCCAGCGACAACGGGCTGGGTGCTGCACACGACCGCTGCGGGTTTTTTCACGCCGGCCAATGCATGCATAGCTTTCAGCAGGGTGCATGGCGGCCTACGGCGCAGTGATTGTATTTTCAGCTCTCCATGTGGCTGTATTCCGGCTGGACTTTGACCTTAAACACAGTAACACCCATTCAGTGGATTGGTAGTCTGACGAGCGCGCCAGATGGAGCTTGTCAACAGCTTTCAAACGGCCTATATATGAGGGAAAACGGTCAGCATGAGGTCAACCGTCAACGCGGTCAAAGGAAAATCCGGCTGTGGAATAATTAATTAAAACTCATGAAAAAAAAACTGCTACAACAACTCTATGAACAGAAGACCCTAGAATGTCTGGTCGGCCCTCCTGAAAGCCACGCCCTGAGGGAGCGTCCTGTAAAATGTAAACTGAAAAACGACTCAGCAGGCTCACCAGTGTAGCGCGCGGCGTCGGTGGACGTGTGCACGCGCGCGAGTGCGTCAACCTGAGGTACAGGTGTGTGGTTGTGGTGGTGGTGGGTGGTGTTCCATTTCATGTACTGAATCATAGATCATATTTGGAGGGAGATGAGTAGGGAAGGGGAGGGTGGCAGAATGGCAAGGTGGCAGGGAACAGCAGTGTAGCGCGCGGCGTCGGGGACGTGTGCACGCGCACGCGTGCGTCAACCTGAGGTGGAGGTGTGGTGGGCAGTAAACACTTTCTGAGCTGAATCACAGACTTTATTTGAAGAGATCAGCTAAGAAGGAGAATGGGGCAGGGTGGCGGGTTGGCAGGCAACCAAGCTTTGTTATGCGCACAACGTGGCAGAGCCTCTGATTTCATTTTTGGCTGTCCACAACCGTTTGGCTGTATTCCGGCTGTACTTTGACCTTGCACACAGCTCACCCCAACCAGTGGATTGTTAGTCTGACAAGCCCGCCAGACAGAGAACGTCAACAGCTTTCAGGATCGATGTATGAGGACAATCGGCCAACGGGAGGTCAACGGTCAACGCGTTCACAGCAAACTCCGCCCGTGGAATAATTAATTAAACATCCTTAAAAGAAAACCACTGGGCAGAGCACAGCCGGTGAAGTTGTGCCGGGTTGCAACCCAATGTGGCCACCTGCCATGGCAGGGTGTGTGCAAGGGGCATGCAGCCTGGAGCCCTGGCCCTGGCCATTATATGAATCTGCCAATCCATTGCCGGTGGGAACACAGGTTTGGCAGGTTGGCTGTCCCAAACTGCCGTGCCTTGCCAACCCAAACTGCCAACTCGCCTGGGTGGGAAGGGGCCCAGAGTGAGTAAAAGATGGTGCAGCGCAGATGGCAAAGCTAGTTCCCCCTCGGTGTGTGTGCAACGGAGAGTGGTGTGAATATGCTCAGTGGGTGCCAACTTGGGGGCTGCAGCATCTGGTAAGCTTG
>VFSX01000747.1:25000-37500 GCA_016618255.1 Chlamydomonas sp. UWO 241 | reverse complement strand
GTGTTGTGTGTGAGGGTGTTTCTGTTTCTGGCAACCGAGAAGCCTTGCAAATTGCGATTTGCAACGTGTGTGTGACCACTCTGCCTAATGCTGTCCTCCACCTTCCCGCCTCCCCCATCCACCTGTCTTCCACCCCTCACACACACGCACATGCACCCCACACACACACATGCACAACCACACACACACACACACACACACATCCCCCCCCCCATCCACACGCACACATACCTGTACCCCTCGCTCTCTGATGCCGCATGCTGCACCACACACAGACCACACACACACACACACACACACACACACACACACACACACACACACACACACACATCCTCCCCTCACACTCTGACGTTGCGCGCTGCACCACACACACACAGACAGACACACGCACACACACACACGAGCGCACTCACACACAAGCACACGCACACTCACACACACATACACACACATGTACATGCCCCGCCCCACCACACACACACGCACACACCTCTTCCCCTCACACTCTGACGTTGCCCGCTGCACAGCGGCCACTGCGTCTTGAGTCGAGGCGATTGCCACCACTGTGTGCGCCTGCGGTGCACGTGTGGTGGATACGTGTGCGCGTGTGTGTGTGTATGTGTGTGTGTGTGTGTTTGTATGTGTGTGTGTCTGTGTCTGTGCGTGTTTGTGTGTGTGTGTGTGTGTGTGTGGTGTGTGTGTGTGTGTGTGTGTGTATGCACGTGTGTGTGTGTGTGTGCGTGTGTGTGTGTGTGCATGTGTGTGTGTGTGTGTGTGTGCACGTGTGTGTGCGTGTGTGTGCGTGTGTGTGTGTGTGTGTGCATGTGTGTGTGCGTGTGTGTGTGTGTGTGTGTGTGTGCATGTGTGTGTGTGTGTGTGTGCGTGTGTGCGTGTGTGTGTGTTTGCTCTGTGTGCTGTCTGCTCTCGCTGCGACCGCCACCCCTGTACATGCACCTGTGATGAGTGAATTCACATTGCCACCATTGCAGGCGCTTGATAGGCCTGAGCCTGGGGGTTGACAGGATGTAGGGTTTCTGAAGGCACAGTTCTGGTTTCCGGGGTTTGGGTAAAGAGCCTCTGTGGCGCCTAGGCCGATGCGCAACGCAGACCTGCCGTGTCGATTGTGATGATGGATGTCGCAGTGAAGGACTCTTAGAGGTGTACAGTAGGAAGGTAGGTGCGTCACATACGACTGTAAAATCCATCATCATCATCAGAAACTGTGCTCGGTGTGCAGCTCCCGATCTAAGCACAGGACTGGGGCGGCTGGCTGCCTGGTGATACGGTACCCCCACCTCAAGTGAAGGGTTGAGAGTTTAGCGGGGGGGGGGTGACGTGTAAATCCTAGCTAGAAGTTGTATAGCTTGCTTGCCAAGGAGATTTCAACAGTTTTTACATGTATGCGCCCGGATAACCCCGGGGTGTGAGTTAAGGCCTAAACTACGAGGAGAGCCCGAAAGGCCACGCAGCGCGCCAGCCTACCAGGAATTCAATGGCATGTCAATGCTCCGGGCTGGTGATACAGGACCCCCGGCTCTACTGCAGGGTTGGGATTTGGGCAGTAACAGTAACATCGACTCTCCAGCGAAGACCACCTTCTAGTCCCAGTGCCACCGCCTTCACCGTCGGTGAAATTGACGATGAAGATGAAGTTGTTTTACAATCCACTGCCGGCGGTCACACGTTCGGTTCCAAAGCTCCAGCGGGACTTAAGAGAGCAGGCACGAGGCCCACCACAAAGGTAAAGCTACTAAAGCAGCCCACGGTAGCGCCAACCACGTCGTGGCGGGCGCCAAGCAAGCAGCACCACAGTGCAGGCGCTACACCCAACCCCTCCAGTGGCCGGAAGGCGGGCCCAAGGTATAAAACCATGAAAGGACCAGAAAGCCCTCCCCCAAACCACTGGAAGCGGGGCTGGTAGCACACCCGCCGCAGCACTCTACTCAGCGACCACACCGCACCCGCCACTGCGCGCGTGTGGCGCCACCTCCCCTTCAACACACCCCCAGAGGGGATGCCAACTAGCAAACAGGTGCAGCCACCCGCTCGCCGTCAACCACGAGGCGCGCGCGGTGGAACTGCGCCCGCTTGCCCGCAGCCTTGGCGGCGAGGAAAGCGGGCCACAGCGCCCGGTGCCGCGCCTCCTCGCGGTCACTGAGCACGCCGAAGACCGCAACCTGCGCCTGGCGCAGCTTCCAGCGCCAGCGCACGACAGTGTCTGCCACGGCACCAGACGCCACGGTGAAGAGCACACGCAGCACGCCGCCCCCGCGCGGCTCCACACCGATGCCCCCGACGGCAGGCTTGGCGTTGATGAACGACGCGGACACGACGCCGCCACCAGCCGGCCCATCCCAGTTGCCAGTGTTGTCGTGCATAAAGCGCACGATGTTCGTGGCCAAACGGACAGGCATGCTCACGCCGGCCGCGGCGTCCGCGGCGCGCCGCCGTGCTCCCTCCGCGTCGTCGGCGAAGCAGCCACTGAACACGTCATTCGCATGGCCGCATCCGTCGCCGCCCGTGACGAACACGATGGCGTCCTCCACACAGATCGACGCCACGAAACTGAGGCGCAGCGACGCGTCGCCCACACGCGCGGGCACCCCCCCCCCGACGGCAGGGGCCGCGCGCAGATGCGGCTCGCGCGGCGCCCGCCGCAGCAGGCCGCTCCGCCGCCGGCGCGCCCGCCGCCGACGCCACAGGGGCGGCAGCAGCAGCCGGCCGGGCAGGCTGAGCAGCCTTGGCAGCAGGCGCCGCGCGGGGCGCACTGTGCGCCGCATGCGGCACTGCATGAGGCGTGTGCATGGGCGCCCCGGGGACGCGGCTCATCAGGAGGAGGCGAACCAGGTCCACGAGGGACGCAATTTGTTGCGCCTGCACCAAGAGTACGAGTCTTGATTCCCGTTTGAACGCCGCTTGGATCAGGCGCCGCTTGATTCAAGCCGGAATCAAGCGCGCCGCTCTTGATTCAAGCGGACGCCCGAATCAAGCCGGTTTCAAGCGGTCGCACAGTGATGATGCGTTTTGTACACCCAGCCTGCATCCCCTGCGCCCCCCGCGCCCTGGGAAGGCATGTTTAATCACTATGTCCAGCTGAGATGGGGCGGGGTGCGTTGGAGGGGGCGTAGGGATTAGTCCCAACTCATTCTGAGACTGCGCGTAGTCTCCGCGTAGTCTCAGTGTGACTGCGTTGTCACAGTGAGACTACGGTTTGAGCGCCTGGAATCCGCGCAAAGTGCATCCCCGCCCCATACAGCATATGTATGTTACATTGGCACCCCTTGAACCGCATGGCAGCGTCGTTGGTGACCGCGTGAGTGTCTGGTGTGGGGTCCAACACCTGACTTGCTTGCTCTGTTGATCACTGTTTAAGCGAGCTCTTTAGCCCGCTTGAGATCATGCGTGACCATTTAATCACGGTGTCGACGCCACGCGGCGAGGCTCGCGTGGGCGGGGTCGAGGTGGTGAGGTGGCGGGGCGGGGCGTCAAGCTGCCGTCCAAGCTGACCCAGCACCATGGTCCAACATGCCACGTGATCGTTGGTCGCTGAAACGACCATCACTACGGCCATCGTCATCCGGGGGGCTGGGCAGGAGGCGACCGGATGAGGCTACATGCAGGACGTTACGCTCTACGCCCTGCGGCCTGCGTCGCGCTACTCACGGTGCGTGGTTGTCACACCGAACCATGCACGTCGTTGTGGGCCTGTAATGCCTGCGTATCAGGCACGGAGGGGGGGGGGGCTGCCATGCATGTACGTCTGCATGGCCATCCACCTTGTGCTGCTCCCACCCCTACGCAGTTCCCCCCACCCCCTGGCCATGCACGCCCAAGCGGCTGCCGACGCTGCAAAGGTGCGCAGATAGGTTCATGCGCATGCTGGCCCGCACTCCATGCGGGGGCCGACTGCATGGCGCGCCCAGCAGGCGTGTGCATGCGCTCGCACTCCTCAGGGATGCCCACGCACGCACTGGACCCGCTGCCACTCAGTCCCCCACCTGTGCGCTCGGTACTATGCAGCCCCTCCCTCTCCCACCACCTCTGTGCACGCGTGCGCGCTACCCCCCTCCCCCACTGCACGCACGAGCAGAGGGGTGCGACCCACGCCGAGCGCAGCCTCGCTGAGATGATTGAGCTCAAGGGCCTGGTCGAGGCCCCCTTGGGCGCGACACGGGCGGCTGCGGGTGAGGCGCTATCACTGGCGTCGACATCATCTCCGCGGAGTTGACTGCCCGCCCGCTCCTTGATCACCATGCCCAACTACTGGCACAAAGACTAGGCGATGTCCCACCCCACCCCAACCTCCCCCAAACTGTTGAGTGGTGATAGTTGCAGGTGTGTGCATGTCTAACTTGAGTGCTGATTGATCCTTGCAGTCGAGAGCGATTGCGAACGAGTGATAAGCTATCCCCATCTGTAAAAATGCGTGTTTGAATCCCAGTTCTACATCAGAGCTTGAGTTGCACCTGAATCGAGCCGGAATGAGGGTGTTTGGCGCCTGAAAACCCCCTGAATCAAGCAAGCCGACTAGGGTCGAATCCCGCTTGAATCAAGCAACGTTCAGGCGAGTCGCTTGAATCCCGCTTGATTCAAGGCCGCTTGATGTTGACCCCTTCGCTTGATCTATAAGTTGAATCAAGAGGCCCTTTTCAAGCGACATTTCGCTTGAATCAAGCGGGATTCAGCTCCTCGCATTTCACCGACATAGACCCAAGTCCAGTTTGGGCAGGGGCGACTTTCTGAGCAAGAATCCCAGAAAGACGGCTTTCCTAGGAGCGAATGCCAGTTCAACGCACCTGGCAGAAGCGCGGGATCATCGCGCCCTCGACCTGTGCACACAGGCATGGCGCGAGCGACGTGATGTTGATTGACCGCCAGTGGGCAGCGGGGGCCCTTGCGTTTGCGGACCGCGAGCACGCAGGGAAGATCGGCAGTGCGTGGTGCTCCTGGGTCACCATGCTATGCAGGCGCATGAGCAGCAGCACAACCGGTGGCAGCAGGCGACCCTTATCCTGTCGGGGCACACCATGTGGGCGTGTGCACAGGGCAGTCGGTGGCAGCACCACCAGGCGCCCCTTCACCTTCGTAAAGCCGTCCTGAGCGAACGCCGCGAACGACCCCACACCGCCCGTGTGCCCAGCAGCAGCATCCGCGCCACCGACGAGGAGGGTGGCACACACGGAGGGGCACAGCGCTGCACAGCAGAGCGCGATGGCCTGCGTGGCACAGGCAGAGCGAGGAACCAGGCAGCGTCACACAAGAGAGGCACGTGTCCTTGTCACATACGCTGCAACATGAGCCACCGAAACACGCGCTCTGTGCTGCAGCACAGGGCACAGGCCATAACATCCGATGTCTGAGTTGGGCTGCACGGAAGCCCAGTAGCTTCCTTCTGTCCGTTCTCACCACTAGCGCGACGGAGACACGTCGGAGTGACGCCATGGGTCTTACTTAGTCAGCCAAGTGCCGGGCCACAAAAGAAAGGACGCATCGCCCCCATCGCCCACACCCCATCCCCACACATGACCCGTCAACACCCGCCATCACCTACCGACCTCACCCCCAGCGTCGCCTCGTCGTTTTAAAACTGTCGAAACCACACCAGACGCTTGTTGCAGTCACCTCGCTCGTGAGCGTGCCCCACGCCTGGCGCGTGCAAAACGACGTGCCGTTCTCCTGGCCTGTGCTCGCGCACATCATCAAGACTTGGGCGGGCATGACGAGAACCACCGACAGGGCCGCGCGTACCCACCACACGCGCACGCCCATCGGCTCCCCGAATTCGAACATGCCCAGGAAGGGGATGTCCATGCCGGTCCGCAACAGGGTGCTGACACCGGGCGGCACGTGCCCAAACACCTGGACGCACGCAACATGGTGCAGCAGATTGTAAACCCGGCGCATAAGAGAAGCGTCGGCGCGGCTCAGCCAGCGCGGCAGCCGTGCCAGCAGCGCGGGGCGCGCGCGCATGACAAGGATCACGATGAACGGCAGCGTGTACATGCAACACGACGCGGCGCCTCCGAGGAACGCTGTGTACGGGGGAGAAGGGGGGTGGCTGTGAGTGTTTGCACGATGTGTGTATGTGTATGTGCGCTTTGTGCACGACGTCTCTGGCCGGGATAGGCCGGCTGGTGGTGGGGTCGTGTCCGCGTCGTTCCTCAACGCCAAGCCTGCCGTCGGGGGCATTGGTGTGGAGCCGCGCCGGGGCGGCGTGCTACGTGTGCTCTTTACCGTGGCGTCTGACGCTGTGGCCGACACCGTCGTGCGCTCCCGCCGCAACCTGCGCGACGTGGACCCGTCGGCTGCTGTCTTCGACGTCCTCAGTGACCGCGAGGAGGCGCAGCACCGGGCGCTGTGGCCCGCTTTCCTCGCCGCCAAGGCTGCGGGGAAGCGGGCGCAGTTCCACCGCGCGCGCCTCGTCGTTGACGGCGAGCGGGTGCCTGCACCTGCTTGCTAGATGGCATTCCCTCTGGGGGTGTTTTTGAAGGGGAGGTGGCGCCACACGCGTGCGGTGGCGGGTGCGGTGTGGTCGCTGAGTAGAGTGCTGCGGCGGGTGTGCTACTAGCCCCGCTTCCGGTGGTCTGCGGGAGGGCTGTTTGGTCCCTTCATGGTTTTATACCTTGGGTCCGCCCTCTGGCCATTTGAGGGGCTGGGTGTGCAGCCTGCACAGTGGTGCTGCTTGCTTGGCGCCCGCCACCAAGTGTGGATGGCGTTACCGTGGGCTACTTGTAGCTTGACCTTTTGTGGGCCTTGAGCCTTGATTCTCTAAGTCCCACTGGAGCTTTGGAACCGTACGTGTGACCGCCAGAAGTGGATTGTAAAACTCTCATCATCAAAAAAAAAAAAAAAATATATGTGTGTGTGTGTGTTGTCGCCGTATGGCGGTCGGGGAGAGCCCCAAGGGAATGGGAAACTGCTATTATCACACCGTTATATAAGGGGAAGCCTACCAGCCTACGTGCAGGTCGAGGCAGCTGGACTTCCCAACCATTTGATTGATTATGAGAATGCACCATGATGTTTGCTGCTGCTGGTGCCATCCCTAGGTGCCATCCCTGCGTTGGTGCAGCTGCTGGGGCTTGGATCTCCACTTGACGTGCAGGAGTGGGGAGCACGCGCACTAGGAATCCTCGCTGGAAACGCAACGAACGTTGGGCTGGGTATGGCTGGATAATGTGCTGATCTCGCCACAGCAGTGCCCATGAATGCAGCCATTCCATGAACATGCTACACGCCCCATTGTTGACCACGTGTCGAGATATCCAGAAAGGGGAAGATGTACCAGTCAACAAGCGTTTGCTGCCGCTGTGGTAGGGGACCTAGGGGTGCGCCCACGCTCTTTACAGAGTTGGGGTTCCCTACTAGGTAGCACCACCAACAGCCACCCATCTCAGTAAGTTGCTAGGGCCCATACGCACCGAGCACGGTCTTGTGCGCCTTTAGAGGTGTCCCTGACAGTGACATCCATCATCATCACCAGTAGCTTTAGCACTTAGAGTATACAGTTCGCAGGGAGTTACACGTCACAAAGGGTTTCCATCTAAGCAGGCTTGAACCGCATCTACGCGGGAAAAGACACCTGTACGTAAAAAAGAAAAAGGACGCTGTAACTGCGCGTGCGCCACGATGGCTCTCTCCCCAAGCACACCCTCGCCTCTACCCACTTGTCCCTCCCGCCTTTGCGTTGAAGCATCTGTGCGACGGCGCCCCCTTCCACCTGACAGGGCCCTGTCTCCCCAGGGAGACTCTCTCCCTATTATACCTGGTAGGCTGGGAGACTCTCTCCGTATTCTACCTGGTAGGCTGGCGCGCTGCGTGGCCTTGCGGGCTCTCCTAGTAGAGTCCCCCTAAACGTGTAGTCTAGGCCTTAAATCACGCCCCGGGGTCCTCCGGGCGCGTACGTGTAAAACCTGTAAAATCCTATTCTACCGTCCCTATGATGCGCTCGCCCAGGGTGACACTGGCCTCCCCCTTGACTTCCCCGCCGTTGCGCAGCAGCTGAACCGTGACGGTGTCGCCCACGCGCTGCTCGTCGAGCGCGTTGTACAGGTCGCTGAAGCCTGCGACGGGCCTGCGAGCGGCGGGCGTGCAGGGAGACGTCTGTTCAGGGGGGCTGAGCAAAAGTTTGGTCAGCGACACACAGAAGCATTGTCGGGCGAGTTGAAAAGTGGCATTGTCGGGCGCGTTGAAACGTGTGCTGGTGTTGCAGATGGTCCTGCCTTGGGCCTGCCAGCAGGTACACGGACATGAGCACGTGCATGTGTGCATGCGTGCGTGCGTGCATGTGGGGGGGGAGGGCAACTTCCGTTTTCCGTGGTAGACTGGCGCGATGCATGGCCTTGCGGGCTCTCTAAGTAAAGCTCTCTTTGATGAGTAGTCTAGGCCTTACTCACGCCCCGGGGTCCTCCGGGCGGTTACGTGTAAAACGTGCGTGCGCATGGGCGGGCAGGCGTATGGGCGTATGGGCGTATGGGCGGGCGGGGCGGGCGGGCGGGCATGGGCGGCGGGAGGGAGGGAGGGGGGGAGGGGGGAGGGAGGGAGGGAGGGAGGGAGGTGTCTTGTCACGCGCGCAATTTAGCCCAGAGGCGGCGGTAGCGGACGGGCAGGAGGACGAAGGGCAGGGAGGGAGGGGTGCAGAGCGGCAGTGGCGGAGGAGCAGGTGGCGGCATCCACAATAAACCAGAGCCATGTGAGGCCCTTTTACCAGCGCACACCTCCCATCTGTCCCAGTGACTACGTCGACAAGAACCAGGTTAATCTTGCCGTCCCTGTTGCGGTACGTCCCCCGCATGCCCTAGCGCCCCCCCCCCCGTCCTTTCCCATTCTCCACATGACCCTTCACCAGCGCACACCCACCGCCCGTTGATCCCGGTGATGACGTCGCCGAGGACCAGGTTGCCGTCCCTGCTGCGATACGTCCCGATGATGCCGCTCTTCGAGGCGGGGGAGCCGACGGGAACGTCGAACACGAGCACACCCTTGATGCCGAGCTGTCGCATGAGCTGTTTGGGGTTTGAGGGGGGGGTGCGTGTGTGTGTGTGTGTGCATGTGGGTGGGGTCGGGGGGGATGCGTGTGTGTGCGTGTGTGTGTGTGTGTGTGTGTGTGTGTATGTGTGTGTGCGTGTGTGCGTGCATGCGTGCGTGTGTGCGCATGTTGGAGTGATTTGCCTTGTGCTTGGAAGCGCACCCTGAGACCGAGACACTCAGACGACAGTAACAGTAACACGGGGTTTCTAGCTAAGCAGGGTACTCTTCTACTAGAGACACCCGCCGATACTCCAGCACACTTCAGTACTAGAGTACCGCCGGCTCCCGGCCGATAGACTACCGCTCCTGCCGGCAAGACAACCCCAAACAGCGGTCTCTGAGAGACATGTCTGGCAAGGAGCATATAGGAGAGGACCTTCCTCAGGGTCACAGTAGTGGCCTTGTGGCCAGTCAAGCCGGCAGAGCCGACTGGCGCTGACTGGAACGGTCCCCCGCCTGGCAGTGCATGGCTGTCCAGCTCTCGTTTGCATGAGGCTCAGCCGGCGCCCCATGCCTCATGCATGGCCAGGTCCCACCCTCCAGGGGTGCATGGACGACAGAGTTGTCATGGAGGCTGCCTGAAGACCTTCCAACGCCAGTCACCGGCAGACGAGCGACCCCGAGGATGAGCGCGGTGACGAACGCTGCGATTGGTGAGGCGGATTTACTCTGTGTTGCCTCGGCGGTCGCCACCGCTGAAGCCGTGATGGTAGCCCGCCTCCACGGGCAGCCATCTTGACCAATGTCCAGCATGCATTGACGGGCGCCAGCTCCTCCGCTCGTCGATCAACTCGTCGAGATCGGTGCCGCATGGCGTCCTGCATGGGGGGAGGATAAGGGCCGTCTCCCAGCACGGGCCGCGGCAGCGCCGCGGCTACTCGCCAAGCCATGGCAGCGCCGGGCAAGCCGCTCCTGAAGTGTTCCACCGAGGGGCAGTCTAGCAGGAGCCGGGCCAGTCATATTTTACCTCGCTTGTCAGCGGCACGGAGATCCTCGTCACCAGTAGCGCCGCATTGCTGGGTCCAGGGCTCGGCGACGAGAACGCGCCTCCGTTAATTGAGCCCCAGACTCAGACGACACGCCCGCACAAACACGCAGACACGCATCACACAGCATGCAGACACGCACGCAGCAACCATGGGCGACCGACTTGGGCGTGATAGTCAACTCCCGCTCAGGCTCAGGCACCCCCCTCCCCAAGCCAACCCACCGCTTCTGGCGCGATTGTCACTCCAAGCGCCAGGCGTAACACACGCCCACAGGCTCGGGCACGCCCCCCCCCCCAGGCAACCCACCGACTCGGGCGCGATGGTTGACTCCCGCTCCCGCTCAGGCTCAGGTCCCCCCCCCCCCCCCCCCTCCCAAGCCAACCCACCGCTTCTGGCGCGATATTGTCACTTTAAGCGCAGGCTCAGGCACGCCCCCCCCAGGCAAACCCACCAACTCGTGCGCGATGGTCAACCCCCCCCCCCCTCCCCAGGGCTCAGGTCCCGCCCCCTCCCCCAGCCAACCCACTGCCTCTGGCGCGATTGTCACTCCAAGCGCATCACACACCCACAGGCTCGGGCACGCCCTCCTCCCCCCCCAGGCAACCCACCGACTCATGCGCGATGGTCGAACCCCCTCATGCCCAGGTCCCCCCACCCTCCCACACAGCCAACCCACCGCTTCTTGCGCGATTGTCACTCCAAGCGCAAGGCTCGGGCACAACCCCCAGGCCATCCACCGACTCGGGCGCGATGGTCGACTCCCCCTGGGGCTCAGCCCACCCCACCCCTCCCCACGCCAACCCACCGCTTCTGGCGCGATTGTCACTCCAAGCGCCCGGCTCGGGCACGTCCCCCAGGCCACCCACCGACTCGGGCGCGATGGTCGACCCCCCCCCAGGCTCAGGTCCCGCCCCCCTCCCCCAGCCAACTCATCGCCTCTGGCGCGATTGTCACTCCAAGCGCATCACACGCCCACAGGCCCGGGCACGCCCCCCCCCCCCCAGGCAACCCCACCGACTCGGGCGCAATGGTCGACTACCGCTCATGGCCCAGGCCCCCCCCCCCCTCCCCGAGCAAACCCACCGCCTCAGAGGCGATCGTCACCCCAAGCGCACGACGCATCACGCGCCCACAGGCTCAGGCACGCTCCCCCCCAGGCAGTCCACAGACTCGGGCGCTATGGCCGGCCCCCCCCCCCCCCCTCATGCCCAGGTCCCCCTCCCCGAGCAAGCCTCTGGCGCGATTGTCACTCTAAGTGCGGGTGCATCACACGCCCACAGGCTTGGGCACGCCCCCCCCCCCCCAGGCAACCCACCGACCCGGGCGCGATGGTCGAGCCCCCCCCTCATGCCCAGGTCACCCCCCTCCCGCCCCCCTCCCCCAACCAACCCACCGCTTCTGGCGCGATTGTCACTCCAAGCGCAGGGCGCATCACGCGCCCGTAGGTCAGGATCTGATCCACCAGGCCCTGCGTAGTGTGTGTGTGTGTGTGTGTGTGTGTGTGCGCATGCGTGTGTGGTGTGTGTGTGTGTGTGTGTGTGTGTGCGGGCATGTGTGTGTGTGTATCAGAGAGAAAGAGAGAACCCAGAACCCAGAAGGGTGTGTGTGTGTGTCAGACAGAAAGAAAGAGAGAACCCAGAACACACACACAAATGCTGTCACGCGCCTTTACCATCGAGATCAGGATCGCAAATTCAACGCTTCAGGACGAGCCCTTTCCGGCTGCCCACCACCATCACCACCACCACCACTCCTAAGCTCCCCTTAGCCACACACACACACACACAATCATGCTCACTCACGCTAACCATAGAGATCGGGATCGCAAAGCCAACCCCAGAAGACGAGCCCTTGCCGCTCGGGTCTGCCTCCTCACCTCACCCAAACTCCCCTAAGTCAAACAACTAAATCCCCCACCCACACACAAACACACACATACACACACACATACACACACACTCGTTCCCACTCACCCTGACCATAGAGATCGGAATCGCGAATCCGACCCCAGAAGACGAGCCCTTGCCGCTCGGGTCTGCGATGGCGAAGTTGATTCCGATGACGCGTCCTCGGCTGTCGAGCAGAATGCCCCCCGAGTTCCCAGGGTTGATGGCGGCGTCCGTCTGCGTGTGCGTGCGTGTGTGTGTGTGTGTGTGTGTGTGTGTGTTTGTGTGTGTGTGTGTGCGTGTGTGTGTGTGTGTGTGTGTGTGTGTGTGTGTGTGTGTGTGTGTGTGTGTGTGTGTGTGTGTGTGTGTGTGTGTGTGAGATAGCGTGCAAGGGGGACAGAGACAGAGAGGGAGAAGAGGGAGCGGCAGAGCGGGGGAGAGATCGAGATTGAGAGAGGGGGAGGGATGGAGAGCTAGAGTGAGAGAGAAGGAGGTGAGAGACAGAGACAGGAGAGAGAAAGGAGGGTAAGGAGAGAAAGGAGAGAGAGAGAGAGAGAGAGAGAGAGGGGGGGGGGGAAGGGAGTTTTTTTTT
>VFSX01000747.1:0-20000 GCA_016618255.1 Chlamydomonas sp. UWO 241 | reverse complement strand
GGGTTTGAGGGGGGTTGGGGGTTAGTGAGTTTGTGTGTTCAAGGTGAAGGGTTACGGATTTAGTGTGTGTGCATGTGGGTGACAAAGGGCACGCGATCCTTGTTTATCGGCATGCGTCCGCTGCTCTGAGCGTGCACAGGGGCTCGGGGGTTTGGGGTTAAGGGTTTGGGGTTTGGAGGTTCAAGGTGGAGGGTTAAGGATTTAGTGTGTGTGCGTGTGGGTGCCAAAAGGAACGCGCTCCTCGTTCATCGGCATGCGTCTGTTGCTCTGAGTGTGTGTGTGTGCGTGTGTGTGTGGCTGGGTGTTTGGATTTTGTGGGTGGGGGGGTGGGTGGGTGGAGTGGGTGTGTTTGGGGAGGGGTTGATTGATTCTACAGTCTTCTGGAAATTTTGGTGGTGGTGTGCATGTATGTGTGTGCATGTGTGTGTGTGTGGGGGGGGGGTATGTAGGGGGAGCGAGCGTGTGAGAAGGGGGACGGAACGCGCGCCTCTCTCATTGACATACCGATTGATTGAGAATTGGTTACACGTGCCGGTGGTACTTCCCAAACACCCCCGAGGGGACGTCGGGCTCACTGTATGTGCGGGAGACAGGAGATAACGTATCCACGCTGTGCCTTTGCGGGGGTCCGCGAAAGGCCTCCTTATTTAGAAGTTTTACGCATGTCCGGGCAGGCTTTCGACTTAATGTTGCCTTTCCGCGCCCCTTCTGTAGAGCGTCCTGACCCGGGTTCGAAGCCCGAAGGATATTTTTATTTACCTTTGCGGCGCGTTACACTTACATTGGCTTTCCAGCAAAGCGTTGTATGACTTAATTTCGTCTTTGCGCTGCCTTTGCGGGGCGTTTTCGGATTTAATTAGGCGCAAAGGCACAGCGTGGGTACGGTACATCCGTTGCTATGTGGGTGTGCGTGGGTGTGTGGTGAGCGAGTGTGGGGGGCGGGGGGTGGGGGTGCACTGCGGGCAAGGTTTAGGGTTTAGGGGTTTAGGGTTTAGGGTTTAGGGTTTAGGGTCTAAACCCTAAACTGCGGGCACTGCACCCTACACCCTACACCTTTGACCCCAACACAAGAATGTGCGTGCAAGGCTGACACACCTGACCTGCACAGGTTTGTGACGTTTATTTCTGATTCAGCTTTCACCAAGGCTCAATGATTCGGAAAAGGGCGAGGCGAAGAGGCGAGACGAGAGGCGAAATGACGCCAAATTCTGACTTCTCCGTTAATTACTCTCTCGCCCGACAGGAAGGAGGGGGACTCTAGGAAGGGAACTCTAGTTTACTGCACAACTACGATCTAAAGATCTACAATTTTACAGGAAACTGTACACCACAGCCAGCGTCGCTGGAAACCTTAAAACCTGTACCTCTTACCCTAAACCCTGAACTCTGAACGCTGAACCCTGAACCCTAAAAACCCGCCCCCGAAACTGCCCCGAAACCCTAGACCCCAACCCCCTCAAGGCCCCCACACACCCGCACGCTGCGTAGATTTGGGATGTTGACCACAGCCGGAGTCGCGGCAAACTCCAACCCCTGAACCCCGAACCCTAAACCCTTGACCCCGAAACTGCCCCGAAACCCTAGACCCCAACCCCCTCAAGGCCCCCACACACCCGCACGCTGCGTAGATTTGGGATGTTGACCACAGGTGGAGTCGCGCCAAGCCCTAAACCCTAAACCCTAGACCCTTAACCCCCAAACCCTTGACCCTTAACACTTTACCCTAAACCCTAACACCCTAAAACCCTAAACCCTAAAACCCTAAACCCTAAACCCCAACCCACTCAAGGCCCCCACACACCTGCACGCTTTGCAGATTTGTGATGTTGACCACAGCTGGAGTCGCGGCAAACCCTAAACCCTGAACCCTTCACCCGCGGCAAAACGTCAGCCCGCGGGAAACCCTAAACCCTAAACCCCTAAACCCTTGACCCTTAACCCTGAACCCTTAACTCATCACCCCTCAAGGCCCCCACACACCTGCACGCTGCGCAGATTTGTGATGTTGACCACAGCCGGAGTCGCGGCCTGAAAGAGTCGAATGTTTGCAGACTCCTCTGCATCCAGCCCCGCCAGCAGCTCTGGTGCGGGCTGCGGGTGTGTGTGTAGGAACGATAGCGACAGTCATCCTCAGATCCGAAACCCTTCCGACAGTAATGACCTCATTTGAACTTGCTAATGGGTATATTCGTCGCCACCCGATAAGAACTATTGAGTGGTATCTCAGACGCGACATTGTCGACGATTCAAGTGAGGTTTGAATCTATTGTATGTGTTGTTATTTAAAACATGTGCTTTGAACACACACACACACACACACCTGCACGCCTGCCCGCAGCTTTGCCGCAGTTTTGCTCTCCTCAGCGACCCCACCGCGCGGACGCTCCGTTTGGATGCCCGGGGGTGTGGGCCATGCTGGCAGGCTGGCCATATCTGTGTGTGTGGAGCGGGGGTGGAGAGGGAGGACGCGTGCTTTGTTTGTGTGTGTGGGGGTAGGTGGGTGGGTGTGGGTGGGTGGCCGAGGGGGGAAGAGGAAGGGGGGGAGCACGCGGACGCTCCATCTGGATGCCTGGGGGGCGTGCAATGCTGGCAGGCTTGGCATGTCTGTGTGGGCAGGCAATACGGGGGGGCGCGTGCTTGTGTGTGTGTGTGTGTGTGTGTGCGTGTGTGTGCGTGCATGCATTTGTGCGTGTGGGGGGTGGGGGGGAGGGGGGCGACGAGTGGCCACCCGCTAGCGACGAGTGGTCGCCCGCTATTGACAGACGCCTTTATGCAGACCTCTGGAACGATACCGCCGTTTTCTATGTAACGATCTGGAATTAAATGGAATGTGGCCGAGGGGGGGAGGAGGAAGGGGGGGAGCACGCGGACTCTCCATCTGGATGCCCGGGGGGGGGGGCATGCTGGTAGGCTGGTCATATATGTGTGTGGGGAGCGGGGTGTGGAGGGGGGACGCGTGCTTGTGTGTGTGTGTGCGTGTGTGGCCGAGGGGGGGGAGGAGGACGGGGGTGAGCACGCGGACGCTCCATCTGGATGCCTGTGGGGGGGGGGCATGCTTGCAGGCTGGTCATATCTGTGTGTGGGGTGTGTGTGTGGGGAGAGGGGAAGCGTGCTTGTGTGTGTGGGAGGGGGGGGGGGGCAGGAAGGGGGTGAGCACGCGGACGCTCCATCTGGATGCCCGGGGCGATTGGGTCATGCTGGTAGGCTGGGCATATCTGTGTGTGGGGTGCGGGGTGGGGAGGGGGGACGCGTGCTTGTGTGTGTGTGTGTGTGTGTGTGTGCGTGTGGCCGAGGGGGGGGAGGAGGACGGGGGTGAGCACGCAGATGCTCCATCTGGATGCCCGGGGGGTCGGGGTGAGTCATGCTGGTAGGCTGATCACATCTGTGTGTGTGGGGCGGGGGTGGGGAGGGTGGACACGTGCTTGTGTGTGTGTGTTGGGGGGGGGCGGGAGGAGGAAGGGGGGGGCACGCGGCCGCTCATCTGGATGCCGGGGAGGGGGGGGGGGCATGCCCGTAGGCTGGTCATATCTGTGAGTGGGGGCGGGGGTGGGGAAGGGGACGCGTGCTTGTGTGTGTGTGTGTTGGGTGGGTGGGGGGCGAGGGGGGGAGGAGGAAGGGGGAGAGCGGACGCTCCATCTGGATGCGGACGCTCCATCTGGATGCGTGTAGTCTAGGATTTAATCCACGCCCCGGGTCCTCCGGGCGTGTTGTTGGGTCCACAGGTTGTTCGACGTGTACAACCTGTCGACCCCTGGTCTGGCCGGGGGTGTGCGTTCCTGTCATTGCTTCGCTGACTCACATGTTTGGCGACGCTCGCAGCGCTACCGATGGGGTTTAGGAGGGATTGGGTTTGAGTTGAGCTTATCCTCGGGGTCGCTCGTCTGCCGGTGACTGGCGTTGGAAGGTCTTCAGGCAGCCTCCATGACAACTCTGTCGCCCATGCCCCCCTGGAGGGTGGGACCTGGCCATGCATGAGGCATGGGGCGCCGGCTGAGCCCCATGCAAATGAGAGCTGGACAGCCATGCACTGCCAGGCGGGGACCGTTCCAGTCAGCGCCAGTCGGCTCTACCCTTGACTGGCCACAAGGCCACTACTATGACCCTGAGGAAGGTCCTCTCCTATATGCTCCTTGCCAGACATTTCTCTTAGAGACCGCTGTTTGGGGTAGTCTAGCCGGCGGGAGCGGTAGTCTATCGGCGGGGAGCCGGCGGTACTCTAGTACTTAAGTGTGCTGGTGCCAAACGAGAGCGCAACCGCGCCAACCGCGCGGCCGACACAGCTGTGCAGAGAGACAGGGAGAGGTGGATCGGCCAGCAGGTGGCGGAGGCGCAAGACATGCTACGCAAGAAGAATCTGCGCCAGTTTGCGCGCGCGTGCGACAGGCTGGCGGGCCGCAGCCGCAGCCATCAGATCCCACCTGCCATGCGGGACGTCTCGGGCGCGCTGCACAGCGGTCCAGACGGGGTGCTGAAGGCCATGACAGAGTCATTCGACAAGCTATATGGCGGGGAGACCAAGCTCAGCGACGAGACCCTGAACCAGCTGGAGAACGATGTAGCGGCGTTTGAGCTCACACGCGCCACAGAGGTGGACGAGGCGCGCGGGCGCCCCCCTGACCTGGCTGAGACGGAGGCGTGTGTGCGAGCGTTGCGCTCGGCCGCCGCTCCGGGCGGTGACCAGCTGGACGCCATGCTGTTGCGGTGCCCACCTGCCATCGCATGGCTCCACCGGGTCATCATCGCCGTATGGCGGTCGGGGAGAGCCCCGAGGGAATGGAAAACTGCTATTATCACACCGTTATATAAGGGGAAGGGTCCGCGTGACTCCCCTGGTAACTACCGCGGTATAAGCCTTCTCTCTATTGCCGGGAAAGTGTACGCTGCCATACTTCTGCACCGCGTCTCCACGCAGGTTGATGGTCAGTTGCATGAGGCTCAGTGTGGTTTCAGAAAAAGCAGAGGCACTGTTGATGCGATTTTTACTCTGCGCTCGCTGAGCGCAGCACATGCCGAGTACAAACAATGCATGGCTGTGGCATTTGTCGACTATTCTAAAGCTTACGATTGCATAAACCGTGCGGCACTGTGGAGAGTCCTTAGATTATATAGTGTTCATCCGCACATTATTGATCTGTTGGAGGATCTTCACACCAACACCGCAGCTGCCGTGCGGCTGGCTGGGAAAATCGGGCACGAATTCCCCGTGTCGTCTGGTGTGCGACAGGGGTGCGTCATTGCTCCTGTGTTGTTCAATGTTTTTATTGACCACATAGTGAAAAAGGCGCTAGACATGATGCCAGAGGGGGCTGGCGTGTCAGTCGTGACCCGAGCCGGCGGCTCTGTGTTGTCGTCGTCGGTTGAGCGCATAGTAATGCTGATGTATGCCGACGATTTATGTTTGTTCTCGCATGACCCAGCTCAGTTGGCGCTTATGCTGAAAATCCTTGACAAAGTGTCCTCCAGCTTTGGCATGCAAATCAACGCCGCCAAGACAGAAGTGATGATTTTGCCAGCAGATTTTGACGCGGATCTGCCCACGTTTGCGCTGACTGGTGGTCAAGTGAAGACCGTCTCTGCATTTAAGTATCTAGGGAGTTGGATAACTCAGAGTGGTGGTGTGGAAAAGGAGATCGGTGTGCGTGTCGGTCGCGCGCTGGGCGTGTTTGCGTCTTTTGATAAGATTTGGGCCAGCAAGAAGATGCAAGTGCAGTCTAAGATGCGGGTTTACAACACTTTCGTGCTGCCCCACTTTCTGTACGGCTGCGAAACATGGGCCCCTACTAAAACACAACTGACTCGATTGGAGGTTGCCCACTCTAACTGCCTTCGTCGCATTCTGGGTGTGCGCCTGGTCGACCGGCACAGATTAACTTATATTCGGCAGGCGTGCGACACTGAGCCAATTGAGAGCCTTGTGGCAAAGCGATCAATGCAGTGGCTAGGCCATGTGATGCGCATGCCGGCTTCTCGTCTTCCTCGTACGACTTTTGACTGCACAATGGATGTGGCTCGGCAGCAAGGCCGGCCTCCAGCCTCCTCCCGACACTATTTTCTTAAGCTACTGATTCAGCAGCTAGGCGAAACTAGTGGCACTCGTTCTGATTGGAAGACTTTTTCGGACACGGCGTTTGAGCGTGCTCAGGATAGGGTCGGGTGGAGAGCCGTGGTGTACGGTCCGGCTGCCCCTCAGGCGCCGGCCCCTCCACCACGGCGGTCAAGTAGATTGGCAAGCGCCACTTGACCCCCTATCCCCTAGAAGCAGTTAGGACCTATTTTGGAGGCGTCGCACAATAGCTCTCCTTTTTGCAATGGGACTACACGTTGGCAGGCAGCCGGCTGGTAGCTACCGCCCCTCACAAGTAATTGTTAGGGCCAGAACTGGACTTGGGTCTAGGCGGTGGTACTAGGACTAGAGGTAGTCTTTGCTGGAAAGCCGATGTAACTGTAACTGTTAAGGTTTAGAGGGTTTCGCGTTCCGGGTGCCGGGTTTAGGGTTCTTTCCCTTGAGTTCACCTGCGCGCGCGGGGAGCGGGTAGCCAGCTGCCAGGCTGCTCAGCGTCACAGCTCCAGCCAGGGCGAGTGAGCCCACGCGGGTTGCCAGCGGAGGGCTCTGGTGGCCCTGGTGATCCGGCCCCGCGCTGTGCACCTGCTGGTCGAGCCCTGCGTGCGTGCGCAGCGAGCGGGCACAGCTGAGGCGTGTAGTAAGGGATTCGGCAGCCACCCGACTGTCCTGCCTGCATGCAATCCCAGGTTTCACACACGGCATGCACCCTCCACATGGCCCAACGCGGCCTCCCACATGGTGCATGTGGTGTGCTGACATGGCCTGTCACAGTGTGTGGGTCTCAACTGTTGGAGCGGCACGCCAGAACAGGCCGGCGCAGCAGCCCACTCGACGCGCCATGCGCATGCGGGGGGGGTCGGCGCGACGTGGGGGCGAGGGAGCGCGAGCTCTCGAGTGTACGCATGATCGGAACGACAGCTGTTGATAAAAAGAGAGGCACTTCGTGTGTGGTGGGTAGAGAATAGACGGGTGCTGACGGTGCGTGCGGCAGATGATGAGTATGTGGTGGACCACACAGTGTGGGGAAGCTCCGGAAGCCGGGAGAAGCCAGCTAGTAGCTAGGCGTTCACAATGCACCGCTGTGGTGCGCAAATCGTTGCAGACGGCTCGACGGGCACGTGGTCGCGCTGGTACGTGGCACAGTGGCACCCGTGTGTGTGCGTGTTGTGCATAAGAGCTCAAGCAGCCAGCCTCCCAACAACCAAACCAACCGGGACGCGTCGCGGAGCTCTTACACGCTATGCGGGGTGCCTCCTTATCACCGCACCATCCGCCTCTCCCTCCCCCTACCCCCCCCCCTGCTCAAGCTTGAGCTTAGCGTTAGGACTCGCCCGGCCTGCTCCCTCTCTCTCTACACATCACCGCAGGTCCTGCTTCGGCCCCATGATCATTCCTCCCCCGCCGGGCGGCAGCACCAACGCCGGTGCTGATGCCGCCGCCGCCGCAGGCCCCTCCATCGTCGCCGTTGGCTGCTTGCCCTGGCCCTGCCCCGGCTGCCGGTTCCTCGCCGCTGACCTGTCGTGGGCGTCCAACTCGATGTGGTCGCTCTCGTCCGCCGGCACCTGCGTGTCGAGGGCGGTGGTGGCGCGAGTGAGCGCTTCTGCGGGGGCACATGTGTGTGAGGAGAGGCTCTCGCGAAGGCGAGCGCGGGTGCCCGTGGGTGTGTGTGGCCCCCTGCGGGCCAAACTGTGCACCGTGCCACGTGCAGCCGTCCCGTGTGGAATGGGATTGTGGTGGGATGCCGTAAACCACGCCCAACTAGGCCAACAGTGCGCCCAACCCCCGTCTCCCCTCCGTCCGAGCGCACCGCGGGCATCGCCGCCATCGCCGCAGCGAGCGAGCGCAGCAGCTCGCCCTCCTCCGACTCAGCCTCCCTCTCCTCGGCGCCCAGCGCAGCATGCGCCTGCTGCGCAGCCTGGATCGCGGCGCCCAGCCCCGGGCAGCCGGCCACGGCGCCCCAGGGGCCCGGTCCGCAGCGCGACAGCTCGAGCAGCACGCTCGCCGCGCCCTGGCGCACGTACGTGTCGTCGCTTGCGGCGGCGGCGGCGGCAACTTCCCCGCTGCTTCCTTCCACACCCGGGACGCTTCCGTCCGCGCCCGCGCCAAGCTTGGCAGCGCACAGCGGCACCGCGGCGGCGGCGGCGACGTCGGCGCCCAGGGCTCGGCGCTGGACGAGGAGGTAGGAGACGAGGGCGGCGGCCTTGCGGCACACGCGGCCGTCGGGGTCGCCTACGGCAGGACAGGCAACGTGCGTGGAGAGGTCAGACGCACGGCATCAGCAGGCAGGACACGAGGGCGGCGGCCTTGCGGCGGCCTTGCGGCCGTCGAGGTCGCCAGCAGAGTGCGTGTACAGGGTCGCGACTGCGAGCAGGAAGGAGAGGAAGCACACACGGGCGTCGATGTCGCTTGATCAGGCAGGGCACAGCGCAGGGCAGGGCGCATCGCAGGGCAGGGCGCAGCACAGCGCAGCGCAGGGCAGGGCACAGCACAGGGCAAGGCACAGCGCAGGGCACATCACAGGGCAGGGCGCAGCGCAGGGCACATCACAGCGCAGTGCAAAACGCAGCGCAGGGCACAGCGCAAGGCAGGGCACGGCGCAGGGCAGGGCACGGCGCAGGGCAGGGCGCGGCACAGGGCAGGGCGCAGTGCAGGGCGCAGCGCAGGGTAGGGCACAGCACAGGGCACAGCACAGGGCACAGAGCGCAGCGCAGGGCACAGCGCAGCGCAGGGCACATCACAGCGCAGTGCAAGTCCCAGCGCAGGGCACAGCGCAGGGCAGGGCACAACGCAGGGCAGGGCACGGCGTAGGGCAGGGCGCGGCACAGGGCAGGGCGCAGGGCAGGGCGCAGCACAGGGTAGGGCACAGCACAAGGCACAACACAGGGCACAGAGCGCAGCGCAGGGCACATCACAGGGCAGGGCGCAGCGCAGGGCAGGGCGCAGCGCAGGGCGCAGCGCAGGGTAGGACACATCACAGGGCAGGGTAGGGCAAAGCGCAGGGCACGGCGTACACAGCGCAGGGCACAGCGCAGGGCATGGCGTACACAGCGCAGTGTGCGGCGCAGGGATCGGCGCAGGGCAGTGGATCAGAGCACATCAGAGTCAGGGACGCCAGGTGTGCGATGGGGAGGGAGGAGAGGAGAGGGGGGCGGGCAACCGCAGGGGCATCATCGAGTACGCCAGCAGAGCGCACCATCAGAGAGCCATCGCAGCGTGTCATCAGATCGCGCCACCAGAACGCACCATCACAGCGCGTCATCAGAGCGCGCGACCAGAGCACACCATCAGTGCGCATCATCAGAGCGCATCATCCCTCGTCTCCCCTCCCTTCCGCCCCTGTCAGCTCCACCACCCATCCAAGAAAACCAGGCGCCGCCACTGCGACATCCATTGCGGGGCCGAAGTGCACCTCCCCATGCCCCCCCCCCCCCAATGCTTCAGCCACACGCAATGCACACACCCCTCTCTCCCCGTCCCGTCCCGCCCCCCACCTGCCGGCTCCACCACCCATCCAAGAAAACCAGGCGCCGCCACTGCGACATCCATTGCGGGGCCGAAGTGCACCTCCCCATGCCCCCCCCCCCATGCTTCGGCAACACGCAATACACACGCACCTCCCTCTCCCGTCCTGTCTCGTCCCCACCTGCCAGCTCCACCACCCGCCCCAGGAATCCAGGCGCCGCAACTGCGACATCCATTGCGGGGCCAAAATGCACCTCCCCATGCACCCCCCCCCCCAATGCTTCAGCCACACGCAATGCACACGCCCCTCTCTCCCCCGTCCCGTCCCGTCCCTCACCTGCCAGCTCCACCACCCGCCCCAGGAATCCAGACGCCGTAACTGCCACGTCCATTGCGGGGCCATAGTGTCGCAGCATAGAGCCGAGAGCGAGGAGACCCTGAAGTTGGGGAGGTGGTTGTGAGGAGGTTGGGAGGAGGTTGGGAGAGGTGGTGGGGAGATTGTCAGGAGGTGCCGCAGTATCGAGCCGAGAGCGAGGAGTCCCTGAAGTTGGGGAGGTGGTTGGGAGGTGGTTGGGGGGTGGTTGAAAGGTGGTTGGGAAGGTTGGGAGGTGGTTGGGAAGTGGTTGGGAGGTGGTTGGGAAGTGGTTGGGAGGTGGTTGGGAGGTGGTTGGGAGGTGGTTGTGAGGTGGCTGGGAGGTGGTTAGGGGGTGGTTGGGAGGTGGTTGGGAGGTGGTTGGAATGTGGTTGGGAGGTGGTTAGGGGGTGGCTGGGAGGTGGTTGGGAGGTGGTTGGAATGTGGTTGGGAGGTGGTTGGGAGGTAGTTGGGATGTGGTTGGGAGGTGGCTGGGAGGTGGCTGGGAGGTGGTTGGGAGGTGGTTGGGAGAGGTTGGGATGCGGTCCGGGTCCTTAGTGCCGCAGCATCGAAAGAGCAAGGAGTCCCTTTGGTCAGGAAGTTGTTGCGAGGTGGTTAGGTTGTTGTGAGGTGGTTAGGAAGTGGTTGGGAGGTGGTTGTGCGGTGGTTGGGAGGTGGTTGGGAGGTGGTCAAAAGGTGCTGCAGCATCGAGCTGAGACCGAGGAGTCCCTGAAGTTGGGAGGTGGAAAGGTGGTTGTGAGGTGGTTGTGAGGTGGTGAGGTGGTTGTGAAGTGGTTGGGAGGTGGTTACACAAGGCGCCGCAGCATCGAGCCGAGAGCGAGAAGCCCCTTGCGTTGGGACACGCACACACAGCGCGCGCGCGGTCCCAGATGCACACATACACACACGCACACGCACGCACACACACACACCTTTGCGCGCACACCCGCGTTGACGTCGTGAAGCAAGGCGATCAGCGCGGGCAGCACGCGCGCACGAGCACGTACACACAAACACACACACATTTGCTCGCACGCCCGCGTTGTCGTCGTGCACCAAGGCGATCAGCGCGGGCAGCACGCACGCATACCCACCACACACACACACACACACACACACAAACACACACACACACAAAATGGTCGCTCGTATAACCTCAATGCGATCCAAAACGGGCCTACAGCAGCGCCTCCTGCCCCCACCCACCCACCCCCCACACACACCTTTGCGCGCACACCCGCGTTGTCGTCGTGCAACAAGGCGATCAGCGCGGGCAGCACGCACGCACGCACACGCACACACACACACACACACACACACCTTTCTTTATGTGCACACCCTCGTTGTCGTCGTGAAGCAAGGCGATCAGCGCGGGCAGCACGCGCGCACGCGCGCGCACGCACACACACACACACACGCACACACACACACACACAAACACACACACACCTTTGCACGCACGCCCGCGTTGTCGTTGTGCAACAAGGCGATCAGCGCGGGCAGTAAGCACACACACACACACACACATGCACACACGCACACACACATACACACACACACCTTTGCGCGCACACCCGCGTTGTTGTCGTGCAGCAGGCCGATCAGCGCAGGCAGCACACACACGCACACCCACCCACACACCTTTGCGCGCACACCCGCGTTGTCATCATGCAACAAGGCGATCAGCGCAGGCAGCACGCCGCCGTCCTCGAGGAACCAGCGCTGGACGGGTGGGTTGTTGGCCACGCACGTTGCGACGACCTGGAAAGGTGCGTGTGTGTGTGGTGGTGGTGTGTGTGTGTGGAGGGGGGGGGGGGGCTAAGAAAGGTACGATGAAGGGAGGGTTAGTTAAGGGGGGGGGGGGCGGGGCAGCGCTGAACGGGCAGGTTGGTCGCCACGCTTTTTGCGACGACGTTGGGGATGTGGGAGAATGAGTGTGTGCGGCAGAGGGAGAGGGGGAGAAAGACAGTGAGAGAGAGAGGGAGGGAGAGGTGGAGAGGGCATGCAGCACGCGGCTGTCCTCGAAGAACCAGCGCTGCAAGCTTCACACACACACAAACACACACAAAAACACCCACAAACACACACACACACCTCTGCTGCGCGCGAGCACGCTTCACACACACACACACACACACACACACACCTCAGCTGCGCGCGAGCGAAGCGACGGGTGGCGGCACTTGAGCAGCTGCAGCAGCGGCGGCAGGCCGCCAATCTTGTGCAGGTCTGTGTATGTGTGTGTGGGGGGGGGTGCGTGTGTGCGTGCGTGCGTGCTTTTGTGTGTGTGTGTGTGTGCGTGTGTGTGTGTGTGTGTGTGTGTGCGCATGTGTGTGAGTGTGTGTGCGTGCGTGCTTGTGTGTGGGGTGTGTGTGTGTGTGTGCGTGCGTGCTTGTGTGTGTGTGTGTCAGTGTATCGGCGCACTTGAGCAGCTGCAGCAGCAGCAGCAGCAGCAGAGGCAGCCCACAAATTTGTTTCAGGTCTGTGCGTGTGTGTGTGTGCGAGCGTGCACGTGTGTGTGTGTCAGCATTCGGCGCACATGAGCAGCTGCAGCAGCGGCGGCAGCCCACAAATCTGATGCAGGTCTGTGTGCACGCAAGGAGGGGAGGAGGCAAACACGCGGAGCGAGCGAGCGTGTGCGTGTGTGTGTGTGTATGTGTGTGTGTGTGTGCGTGTGTGTAGGGCGCGGCACGGTATACGTATACGGTATATACCGTATGTATACCGTGACAGTATATATACCGTATACGGCGGGATGTGTACCGTGTACACCATTTTTTTTTAAGACAAGTAAAAGGCGTAAATGCTCCAACTCCCTTGAAACTGCATGGATTTCGATGATTCGACTTCCACTGGACAGCTACTGACAAGGACTATCCAGAACAACACAACTTGGATGCAGCATAGGGTGGAGGGAAGAATATTGTAGTTGCATTAACGGAGGCGCGTTCTCGTCGCCGAGCCCTGGACCCAGCAATGCAGCGCTGCTGGTGACGAGGATCTCCGTGCCGCTGACAAGCGGGGTAAAATACGATTGGCCCGGCTCCTGCTAGACTGCCCCTCGGTGGAACACTTCAGGAGCGGCTTGCCCGGCGCTGCCATGGCTTGGCGAGTAGCCGCGGCGCTGCCGCGGCCCGTGCTGGGAGGCGGCCCTTATCCTCCCCCCATGCAGGACGCCATGCGGGACCGATCTCGACGAGCTGATCGACGAGCGGAGGAGCTGGCGCCCGTCAATGCATGCTGGACATTGGTCAAGATGGCTGCCCGTGGAGGCGGGCTACCATCACGGCTTCAGCGGTGGCGACCGCCGAGGCAACCCAGAGCAAATCCGCGTCACCAATCGCAGCGTTCGTCACCGCGCTCATCCTCGGGGTCGCTCGTCTGCCGGTGACTGGCGTTGGAAGGTCTTCAGGCAGCCTCCATGACAACTCTGTCGTCCATGCACCCCTGGAGGGTCGGACCTGGCCATGCATGAGGCATGGGGCGCCGGCTGAGCCCCATGCAAACGAGAGCTGGACAGCCATGCACTGCCAGGCGGGGACCGTTCCAGTCAGCGCCAGTCGGCTCTGCCGGCTTGACTGGCCACAAGGCCACTACTGTGACCTTGAGGAAGGTCCTCTCCTATATGCTCCTTGCCAGACATGTCTCTCAGAGACCGCTGTTTGGGGTGGTCTAGCCGGCGGGAGCGGTAGTCTATCGGCCGGGAGCCGGCGGTACTCTAGTACTTAAGTGTGCTGGAGTATCGGCAGGTGTCTCTAGTAGAAGAGTAGCCTGCTAAGCTGGAAACCCCGTGTTACTGTTACTGTTACATGGAACGCAGGGACGCTCCCGCTGCCATGCAGTGAGAAAAAACCTAGTTTTGTGTTTCCTCTGAACCAAACATAGCAAAGTATGCTTGTTAGAGTGGATTCGTGACGCCCATCATGTTGGGCATCCGAATCCACCGTTCCCGTCTCAATCGGATCAAGGAATCAAGGGTTTACACGTATACCCTTGTGTACGGTACACATTATACGGTATTATACGGTATACCGGCCCACGTATACGGTATACTGCCGCGCCCTACGTGTGTGTGTGTGTGTGTGTGTTCCGGCGTGTCGGCATGTAAGTGCGCATAGTGCGCACACTGTGTTTATGCGTTGGGACGCACAAGGAACACACACACTCCTCCCGACACCTACAGACACGCACCCACACCCCTCAAACACACTCCCACTACACACACACACGCACCGCACCGTGCTGACGGTCCACACTGTTCACACACACATACAAACACACACACACGCACATGCACATGCACACCCACCCACACACACATGCACCCACTCACCCACACACACACACACGCACACATACACACCACAACCCCTCCGGAACACACACACACACACCTCAAACGCACTCCCACCACATCACACACACATACACCGCACTGCATGGTCCACACTATCCACGCACCCACACCCATTGCGCGCGTAGTCCACGCTGCATAATGTCCGTCAGCTCGTCAAGCAGGACCTCGCGGGCACCCCCCACACTTCATCCCCACACATCCCCACACACATGCACACACACACGCACACACACACACGCACACACACATGCACACACACACACACACACACACACACACACACACACACGCACCCCCACCCCTCAAACACACCCCCACTACACACACACGCACCACAACACGGCATGCTCATGGTCCACACCGTTCACACACACACGCACACACACACACACACACGCACACATACACGCACACTCCCCCCCTCCCACCACCACACACACACACACCCCTCAGGCACACTCCCACCACACACACACGCACTGTGCGCATGGTCCACACTGTACACCCCCCTCCTTCACACACATACACACACACATACACACACCACGTGCGTAGTCCACGTTGCACACAATGTCCATCAGCTCATCGAGCAGGTCCTCACAAGACTCCCACACACTTCCCACACACACATACACACGCCCCCACACTCACACGAACGCACCCCCCACACACCAACACCCACACACACGCACCCCCACCCCTCAAACACACTCCCACCACACAGACGAGCACCACGCCAAGCAAATGTTCCAAACTATGCACACAAACGCACCCCCACACACACACGCACCGCGCGCGTAGTCCACACTGCACACAATGTCCATCAGCTCATCAAGCAGGTCCTCACGAGTCTCCAGCAGCTCTTCGTCATCGCCGTCGCCCGCAGCCTCTGGCTCCTCCAGAGCCTTCTTGATCTGAGGGTCAGGGATTTAGGGTTTAGGGGGCAAGTTGGCACAACCCTCAACACCCTTAGCCTGCCCTTAGCCCAAAACACATATGCACCAACCCTCACCCCCGGCCTTTGAGGGTAGCAAGCTCGGCTCCGCCGCCTTGAGCATGTTGAATCTTAAACAGTCTAAACTCAGTCTGTTACACGCTGAAGCGCCCGCTTGATCTGAGGGCCACGCCCTGCACGGATTGTGCAACATCACTCAGTAATCACCGCCATCATCCCATTCACCAGAAACAAGCGTGGCCCCGCACCTGGGTCATGCGGTCCGCGAAGTCCTGCATGTAGTATTTGAACGCCTCCTCCAGCCTGACGGGGGTGGGGGTGGGGGTGGGGGAGGTGGCAGGAAGGTGGGCCGTGCGTGCAGCGGAAAGCAGAGGCGCCTGCACCTCTGACATGCACTTGCACCTGGGTGCTGTATCCGCGCTCACAAGAGGCAGGCGCCCACGTGCACAACAAGAGGGTACAGGCACGGCACAGGCACGGCTGCGCGTGCCGCCCATGCGTGCCCATGCGTGTTGCATGGCGCCCAGTTGCGTCGCCCTGGCCCTCACCACTCCCTCCGCTCCTTGTCCATGGGCTTGAGGTCCTTTTGCGCAGGGGACGGGTGCGTGCCGTCCTGAAACTTCATGCTCCAGTCGAACAAGCCTGCGCAATGGGTGGTTGGCGAAGTTTCCACCGCCGCCACAGGTCGCGCACGCCACGGATCGACACAAGCTTGCGGCCGAAGCGGTCCGCTGCACGCGCGCACGCGTGCAGCAACGAACACAGTGTCGCGCACGAGGTGCATAGCGCAGTGAGGGCCTGCTTCCGCGCACCCTTCCAGAGGGGCGTGTTGTCCGGGAGGCTCGCCATGATGAGATGACGTGTTCAATGAGACGGCTGCGTAGTTGCTCAGGCTGCTGGGTGTTGGCGACTGTGGATCGCAGCTGTGTGGAGCGTTCCAGAAGCGGAAGCCGGGGGGGGCACACAGCTCAAGTAATCTACAGTCTTTGTCTACAGACATCCCCTCTCTACACAGAGATGATGATGAGATGATGATGAGAGTTTTACAATCCACTTCTGGCGGTCACACGTTCGGTTCCAAAGCTCCAGCGGGACTTAGAGAAACAAGGCTCAAGGCCCACAAAAGGTCAAGCTACAAGTAGCCCGCGGTAACGCCATCCACACTTGGTGGCGGGCGCCAAGCAAGCAGTACCACTGTGCAGGCTGCACACCCAGCCCCTCAAATGGCCAGAGGGCGGACCCAAGGTATAAAACCATGAAGGGACAAAAAAAAGCCCTCCCCCAGACCACCGGAAGCGGGGCTAGTAGCACACCCGCCGCAGCACTCTACTCAGCGACCACACCGCACCCGCCACCGCATGCGTGTGGCGCCACATCCCCTTCAAAAACACCCCCAGAGGGAATGCCATCTAGCAAGCAGGTGCAGGCACCCGCTCGCCGTCAACGACGGGGCGCACGCGGTGGAACTGCGCCCGCTTCCCCGCAACCTTGGCGGCGAGGAAAGCGGGCCACAGCGCCTGGTGCTGCGCCTCCTCGCGGTCACTGGGGACGTCGAAGACTGCAGTCGAGTCCACGCAGCGGCGCAGCTCGTGGCGCCAGAGCACGACAGTGTTGGCCACGGCGTCAGACGCCACGGTGAAGAGCACACGCAGCACACCGCTCCCGCGTGGCTCCACGCCGATGCCCCCGACGGCAGGCTTGGCGTTGAGGAGCGACGCGGACACGACGCCACCATCAGCCGGCTCCCGCCGGCCGGTTCCGCCGTAGAGGAAGCGCACGACATCCGTAGCCAGGCGGACGGGCAGGCTGGTGCCGTCCTCGGCAGCTGCAGCGATCCGCTCCGCCGCCGCCGCCATCGCCTCCTCTTCATCCATCCGCCTGCCACCGCCCGCGAGGAACCAGTTGGCGCCGCGTGCCACCGGGATGGACAGCACGAAGCTGCGGCGCAGCGACGTGTCGCCCACGCGCGCAGGCAGCCCCCCCCGGCGGGAGGGGCCGCGCGCAGATGCGGCACGCGTGGCGCCCGACAAACTGGGGGAGACCCCTAGAGGGCAGGCTCAACTGCGGGAAGCGCCTGGGCTATGTGTTGCGCGCTTGTGTAGCTGCGGATGCGCCGCAGCTACAGATCGCGGCCTTGATCCGCCCTGATCTGCTTTTACAGGTCCCAGTCGTCGGGGACGTCGTCTTCCGTTGCCGCCGCGGCCGGCGCCTCCTCCACCGCCACCTGGCGTGGCCCCGACTGCTCAGTGACCGCGTCACAGAACGCGACGAGAGCCCGCAGGGGCGCCAGCGGCACGGCGGCGCCCGCGTTTAGAGCCGCCTGCGAGTGGGTGTTTGCGTGCGTGTGCGTGCGTGTGTGTGTGTGTGTGTGTGTGCGCTTGCGGGTGCGCGGCCAGGGACGTGTGCATCGCACGTGTGCGTGCGCCACTTCTAGTAGTGTTTTTACCAAATTGCGACATTCTCAACCAGTGGTTTGGTACCGGTTGCACAGTACCAAGCCACGGTCAGAGCCGAAGGATCATCCTTGGCGGCGTTAAAGAAGGCTTCCTTCTGTACTGATAAGCGAGGCATCGTATAGCACTCCTGGTGGGGGGAGGAAGCCCTAAAGCTCCAAACCCCCCAAACCCTTCACCTTGCAGGTGGTGGCCCAACCCAAATCTCAACGTCTGATCCACGCCATGAAATGCGGTCATAACGTTTGAGACTGTCCGGGGTGCGCCTCAGGCGGTGGTGGGCGCCCGAGGCGGTCGGTGTGGCGCCTGAGGTGGTTTGGATACGCCTAAGGCGCCGCCTGAGGTGATCGTGGGTGCGCCTCAGGCGGCGCCTCATGCGGTCGGAGCGCCCGAGGCGCCGCCTGATCCGCGCCATGGAATGGGACGCCTCAGGCGCCGCCTCAGGCGTTGAGAATGTGGAAGGGCAGCAGCGGGTGCGGACGCATGAGCGGGTGTGAACTCTGCGCTGTGGTGGCGCACGGTAGGAGGCTCCTACGCTCGGTAGCCCTACCACATTCACAACGCCTGAGGCAGCGCCTGAGGCGTTGCATTCACTTGCGCAGATCAGGCAGCGCCTCAGGCGCTCCGACCGCCTGAGGCGCCGCCTGAGGCGCACCCCTGATCGCCTCAGGCGTCGGCTCGGGCGATATCCAAAACGCCTCAGGCGCCACACCGACCGCCTCAGGCGCCCACCACCGCCTGAGGCGCACCCCCGACCGCCTCATGCCTTATGATCGCATTCACTTGCGCGGGTCAGACGATGGGGCTGTGGTAGGGTAGGAACCTACCTAGCCACCACACTCCGGCCTACCTGGCCTACCTGGCCTACCTGGCCTTTCACAGGCGCACACCAACACTGCGTTGATGTCACTACCTGGGTGGTATAGGGTGGATCTGGGGGCCCAGTGCCCTGTCTAGGTCCAGTGCGTGTGCGCATGCGGGGGTTCACCCTCACCCCTACCAGGCAGCCAGCCAGTTTCCCACTGAAACTGAGTTCAAGGTGTCGGGCGCTAGCGCCGACACAGGTCTTCTTATACATCATTACTGGCGCCACATCGACTGTAATATCCATCATCATCATCATCGGGCGGTGACCAGCTGGACGCCATGCTGTTGCGGTGCCCACCTGCCATCGCATGGCTCCACCGGGTCATCATCGCCGTATGGCGGTCGGGGAGAGCCCGAGGGAATGGAAAACTGCTATTATCACACCGTTATATAAGGGGAAGGGTCCGCGTGACTCCCCTGGTAACTACCGCGGTATAAGCCTTCTCTTTATTGCCGGGAAAGTGTACGCTGCCATACTTCTGCACCGCGTCTCCACGCAGGTTGATGGTCAGTTGCATGAGGCTCAGTGTGGTTTCAGAAAAGCAGAGGCACTGTTGATGCAATTTTTACTCTGCGCTCGCTGAGCGCGGCACATGCCGAGTACAAACAATGCATGGCTGTGGCATTTGTCGACTATCCTAAAGCTTACGATTGCATAAACCGTGCGGCACTGTGGAGAGTCCTTAGATTATATAGTGTTCATCCGCACATTATTAATCTGTTGGAGGATCTTCACACCAACACTGCAGCTGCCGTGCGGCTGGCTGGGAAAATCGGGCACGAATTCCCGTGTCGTCTGGTGTGCGACAGGGGTGCGTCATTGCTCCTGTGTTGTTCAATGTTTTTATTGACCACATAGTGCAAAAAGCGCTAGACATGATGCCAGAGGGGGCTGGCGTGTCAGTCGTGACCCGAGCCGGCGCCTCTGTGTTGTCGTCGTCGGTTGAGCGCATAGTAATGCTGATGTATGCCGACGATTTATGTTCGTTCTCGCATGACCCAGCTCAGTTGGCGCTTATGCTGAAAATCCTTGACAAAGTGTCCTCTAGCTTGGCATGCAAATCAACGCCGCCAAGACAGAAGTGATGATTTTGCCAGCAGATTTTGTCGCGGATTTGCCCACGTTTGCGCTGACTGGTGGTGAAGTGAAGACCGTCTCTGCATTTAAGTATCTAGGGAGTTGGATAACCCAGAGTGTGTTGTGGAAAAGAGATCGGTGTGCGTGCTCGTCGCGAGCGCTGGGCGTTCGTTCGCATCTTTTATAAGATTGGCCAGCAAAGAAGATGCAATGCAGTCTAAGATGCGGGTTTACAACACTTTCGTGCTGCCCCACTTTCTGTACGTGCGAACATGGGCCCCTACTAAAACACAACATGACTCGATGGAGTTGCCCACTCTCCTGCGTCGCCCATTCTGGCCGTGCTGCGCCTGGTCGACCGGCACAGATTAACTTATATTCGGCAGGCGTGCGACACTGAGCCAATTGATCA
>VFSX01000763.1:0-37500 GCA_016618255.1 Chlamydomonas sp. UWO 241 | reverse complement strand
GTACCGCTTTGCCTTGCCGCCACTTTTATAAAGGGGATACTGTTTATAATTTTGGTGCCTTGCCGCGGGATTTCCCCCCCATTTTTCTCGTTTTGACATCACTTTTGGCGTTTTTTTTACTTTTTCGGCAATACTTTTTTAGAAATTGACCTTGCTGCGACGTTTTCCGAGTTATTTAATTGGCAAGGCAAAGCGGTACTACGGTACAGGCATCACCAAGGCATGCATCGCCGCTGCCAACACCAAGCACCGACCCTCAACCACCGACCCTAAAGCCCTTAAGTATGACCCCTTTCCTGCCCCGCTCCCCTATCGCAAGTTGCTGTTTGAACCCAACACATACCTCAAAAACACAAGAACACGATTTCACCCTTTCGAGGTCCGCATGCGGGCAGCCCCAGCACCCCAGTGCCCAAGGAATGAACGGTTGTCAATCGAGAACCCTCCTCCGTTAGTCGGCGCTGCGCAAGGGGCGCGGGTGGCGACATCAGGAGCAAGTCATCGGCTGCAGCCGACACGAAAGCGCACCGCATGGCGCCTCCCAACGCCCCCCATGCACATTCGACACACTGGCGTTCCATTACAGGGGCATGCATTACCAGTGGCGGAGCATCCCATGCGACGGTTTCGACCATCGTGGCGTTTTGGTGTTTGGGTGTTTTTCAAGTTTGGCCTATGTTGGGTTCACACAGCAACTTGCGATAAACACATCACACAGGCGGCCTCGACTACATGGTCCGGATCTACGACTTCAACGGGCTTAAGCGCGACATGCGGTCGTTCCGTGAGATAGAGCCGCAAGACGGCCACCCAGTGCACGCGCTATCGTGGAGCCCCTCCGGAGACGCGTTCCTGTGCGTGACGGTGTCTTCAAAGGTGCGTTTCATCTGGCCTGGGGGGCTTTGCGTGTGCGTGCGCGCGTGATTGTGTGAGTGCGTGCATGTGTGTACGGGTGCGTGCGGGTGGGTGCACGCGCTTTCGTGATGTCCCGGTGGAGACGCGTTCCTGTGCGTGCCAGGGTCTTCAAAGGTGCGTTTCATCTGGCATGCGTGCGTCCTTAGATTATATAGTGTTCATCCGCACATTATTGATCTGTTGGAGGATCTTCACACCAACACCGCAGCTGCCGTGCGGCTGGCTGGGAAAATCGGGCACGAATTCCCCGTGTCGTCTGGTGTGCGACAGGGGTGCGTCATTGCTCCTGTGTTGTTCAATGTTTTTATTGACCACATAGTGAAAAAGGCGCTAGACATGATGCCAGAGGGGGCTGGCGTGTCAGTCGTGACCCGAGCCGGCGGCTCTGTGTTGTCGTCGTCGGTTGAGCGCATAGTAATGCTGATGTATGCCGACGATTTATGTTTGTTCTCGCATGACCCAGCTCAGTTGGCGCTTATGCTGAAAATCCTTGACAAAGTGTCCTCTAGCTTTGGCATGCAAATCAACGCCGCCAAGACAGAAGTGATGATTTTGCCAGCAGATTTTGACGCGGATCTGCCCACGTTTGCGCTGACTGTTGGTGAAATGAAGACCGTCTCTGCATTTAAGTATCTAGGGAGTTGGATAACCCTGAGTGGTGGTGTTGAAAAGGAGATCGGTGTGCGTGTCGGTCGCGCGCTGGGCGTGTTTGCGTCTTTTGATAAGATTTGGGCCAGCAAGAAGATGCAAGTGCAGTCTAAGATGCGGGTTTACAACACTTTCGTGCTGCCCCACTTTCTGTACGGCTGCGAAACATGGGCCCCTACTAAAACACAACTGACTCGATTGGAGGTTGCCCACTCTAACTGCCTTCGTCGCATTCTGGGTGTGCCCCTGGTCGACCGGCACAGATTAACTTATATTCGGCAGGCGTGCGACACTGAGCCAATTGAGAGCCTTGTGGCAAGCGATCAATGCAGTGGCTAGGCCATGTGATGCGCATGCCGGCTTCTCGTCTTCCTCGTACGACTTTTGACTGCACAATGCATGTGGCTCGGCAGCAAGGCCGGCCTCCAGCCTCCTCCCGACACTATTTTCTTAAGCTACTGATTCAGCAGCTAGGCGAAACTAGTGGCACTCGTTCTGATTGGAAGATTTTTCGGACACGGCGTTTGAGCGTGCTCAGGATAGGGTCGGGTGGAGAGCCGTGGTGTACGGTCCGGCTGCCCCCAGGCGCCGGCCCCTCCACCACGGCGGTCAAGTAGATTGGCAAGCGCCACTTGACCCCCTATCCCCTAGAAGCAGTTAGGACCTATTTTGGAGGCGTCGCACAATAGCTCTCCTTTTGCTCTGGGACTACACGTTGGCAGGCAGCCGGCTGGTGGCTACCGCCCCTCACAAGTAATTGTTAGGGCCAGAACTGGACTTGGGTCTAGGCGGTGGTACTAGGACTAGAGGTAGTCTTTGCTGGAAAGCCGATATAACTGTAACTGCGTGCGTCCGCGTGCGCGCGTGACTGTGTGAGTGCGTGCGTGTGCGAATGGGTGCGGGTGGGTGCGGGTGGGTGCACGCGCTGTCATGGTGTTCCGGTGGGGACGCGTTCCTGCGGGTGCCAGGGTCTTCAAACGTGCTTTTCATCTGGCCTGCGTGTATGTGCGTGCGCGCGTGATTGTGTGAGTGCGTGCGTGTGCGGGTGGGTGCGGTTGGGTGTGGTTGGGTGCACGCGCTATCGTGGAGAGCTCCTCTGGAGACGCGTTCCTGCGCATGACGGGCTCGCCCAAGGTGCGCGCGTCACATTTTTCCATCCACGTCCGCACTGTCACAAGCACGCGCGCGTGGGTTTGAGTGTGCGTGCATGCGCTGTCGTGGAGACGCGTCCCTGTGCGTGTCAGGATCTCCAAAGGTGCGAGGGACACAAACACACACACAGACACACACACAGCAGTGATTTCCTTTTCGGCTCTCCACAGCCGTTTGGCTGCATTCCGGCTGAACTTTGACCTTGAATATAGCTCAAACCATTCAGCGGATTGGGAGTCTGCCAAGCCCGCCAGACAGAGCTCGCCGAGAGCTCTCAGTAACAGTAACAGTAACACGGGGTTTCCAGCTAAGCAGGCTACTCTTCTACTAGAGAAACCCGCCGATACTCCAGCACACTTCAGTACTAGAGTACCGCCGGCTCCCGGCCGATAGACAACCGCTCCCGCCGGCTAGACTACCCCAAACAGCGGTCTCTGAGAGACATGTCTGGCAAGGAGCATATAGGAGAGGACCTTCCTCAGGGTCACAGTAGTGGCCTTGTGGCCAGTCAAGCCGGCAGAGCCGACTTGCGCTGACTGGAACGGTCCCCGCCTGGCAGTGCATGGCTGTCCAGCTCTCGTTTGCATGGGGCTCAGCCGGCGCCCCATGCCTCATGCATGGCCAGGTCCCACCCTCCAGGGGTGCATGGACGACAGAGTTGTCATGGAGGCTGCCTGAAGACCTTCCAACGCCAGTCACCGGCAGACGAGCGACCCCGAGGATGAGCGCGGTGACGAACGCTGCGATTGGTGAAGCGGATTTACTCTGTGTTGCCTCGGCGGTCGCCACCGCTGAAGCCGTGATGGTAGCCCGCCTCCACGGGCGGCCATCTTGACCAATGTCCAGCATGCATTGACGGGCGCCAGCTCCTCCGCTCGTCGATCAACTCGTCAAGATCGGTGCCGCATGGCGTCCTGCATGGGGGGAGGATAAGGGCTGTCTCCCAGCACGGGCCGCGGCAGCGCCGGGCAAGCCGCTCCTGAAGTGTTCCACCGAGGGGCAGTCTAGCAGGAGCCGGGCCAGTCGTATTTTACCCCGCTCGTCAGCGGCACGGAGATCCTCGTCACCAGCAGCGCCGCATTGCTGGGTCCAGGGCTCGGCGACGAGAACGCGCCTCCGTTAATCGAGCCCCTAGAGCTCTCAAGTGGGCCTAAATATGAGGACAAACGGTGAACGGGAGGTCAACGGTCAAGGTGGTCAAAGCAAAATCCGGCTGTGGAAGAATAAATTAAAATTCCTGAAAAGGAAATCACTGACACACAGACACACACACGGCGCGTCTTAATGTGGGGTGAGGACTGGGGGATGTGCATACGCTGTCATAGTATCCCAAGTTCAGGGCTTAGGGTTTAGGGTTAACCCTAGCCCTGCTCATAGTTTCCCGTGGGGACGCGTTCTGTGCGCGACAGGGTCTTCAAAGGTGCGTTTCATCCGGCCTGGGGGGCTTTGCGTGAACGTGCGCGCGTGATTGTGCGTGTGCGTGCGTGTGTGGGTGTGGGTGTGCGTGGATGCGGGTGGGTGCATGCGCTGTCATGATGTCCCGGTGGGGACGCGTTCCTGTGCGTGCCAGAGTCTTCAATAGTGCTTTTCATCTGGCCTGTGTGTGTGTGCGTGCGCGCGTGTTTGTGTGAGTGCGTGCGTGTGTGCGGGTGGGTGCGGCCCCACCAAAATCCCATCGTCTGATCCGCGCCATGGAATGCGGTCATAACGTCTGAGACAATCCGGGGTGCGCCTCAGGCGGTGGTGGGCGCATGAGGCGGTCGGGGTGGCACCTGAGGCGGTTTGGATAACGCCTGAGGCGCCGCCTGATCCGCGCCATGGAATGGAACGCCTGAGGCGCCGCCTCAGGCGTTGTGAATATGGTAGGTCCGGCGCACTCTCCCTCATGCACGCGCTATCACACGACCGTAGTACCGCTGTGCCTTTGCGCCTAATAAGTCCAGAAACGCCCCGCAAAGGCTGTGCGCACTCCCTTGTGCACACATTGTCACACTACTGTAGGACAGCTGTGTCTTTGCGCCTAATTAAGTATGGAAACGCCCCGCAACGATGAAATGAAGTCGGAAAACGCGCCGCAAAGGTAGAAAAAGTTTTCTGTGGGCTTCGAAACTGGGTCCGGACTCTCTATTGGCCTGGCAAGGGCCGCGCAAAGACAGCGCAAGGGAAATTGAGTCAAAATCCCACAAAGGCGTAAAAGTCTTTATTAATAGGCCTTTAGCGGACCGCGCTAAGGCACAGCGGTACTAAGGTATCTTGCGCATATTGCGCTCAAGGAAGGAACCTCGCTGGCGCTCGCTGCGGTGAGTGATCAGCGTGCTGCCCCGCCCACCCCCAGGAGGGCCCTGCCCGCCCCGGACACTCTGTGGCTTGGGTTTTGATACTGATTTGCCGAGTTTGCGGGTGGCCTATCCTACGGGGTGGGCTACGCCGGACGGTTGATGCTCTGCTAGAGTGTGCGCGCCCATAAATTACAAATAAACAATTGACAGTTGACAAGCGCATGCCATTGAGCTTGCCCCCGAAGCAAGACCCCTGAGCCTGCAGCGCACCCCTCCGCCTTCCCCTTTACCATCCTTTTCCTGGCTCCCCACACATACAGTGAGTCCGGCGTCCCCTCGGGGTGTTTGGGAAGTGCTACCGGTTCGTGTAATAATCTCTCACGCGCGTGTGAGTGCGTGGGTGTGTGCACGCGCTGTCATGGAGCCGCTCCAGAGACGCGCCTGTGTGCGTGACGGGGCCGTCACACTCTCCCTCACACACACATCATCACACTTGTTAGCACGCGCGCGTGGGTGCATGGGCATGTGCACGCGCTGTCATGGAGCCCCTCCAGAGACGCGCCTGTGTGCGTGACGGGGCCGTCACACTCTCCCTCACACACACATCATCACACTTGTTAGCACGCGCGCGTGGGTGCATGGGCATGTGCACGCGCTGTCATGGAGCCCTTCCAGAGACGCGCCTGTGTGCGTGACGGGGCCGTCACACCCTCCCTGATGAGGTCACTCTGATGAGGTCACTCTGATGAGGTCACTCTGATGGGGTCACTCTGATGAGGTCACTCTGATGAGGTCACTCTGAGGAGGCCACTCTTATGAGGTCACTCTGATAAAGCCTGTGTGCAGAAACCTCCTCAAGTCGTCATTTATACCCTCGACCTGACCCTGTGGTTCCCTAAACACACGTTGGCCTCAGTCCTTAATCCTGAACCCTTTATCCTGAACCCAAAGCCCTAAACCTCTGCGTGCAGGCCAAGATCTTCGATCGCGATGGCATCGCGCGCGGCGAGTTTGTGCGCGGTGACATGTACATCCGGGACATGAAGAACACCAAGGGACACGTTTCGGTGGGTGGTGGCAGCAAGTAATGTGTGGATGCACACACACACGCACGCACACACACACACACACACACACACGCACACACACACACACACACACGCACACACAACCAACCAACAAACCAAGCGTTACATGAGGCTGTCCGCATGCACCGGCAATGCCTGTACTACCGTAAACTCAGATAGCCTGTATCGGTAATTTATTCCCAGACCCATCCAATACTATGACTCGATACAGTTAAATTAATTGGTATCGGACCACGATTCTCCAACTGGAGTATTCAAGCCGCCCGAGGTCGAATCACGCCTCAGGCAAGTCTTTTTGGGGTGCGGTTTTTACAAAAAAACTCTATAAAAATATTGCGATACTGTCGGATACTGAAAAAAAAGTTCCTGCTGCGCGCGATACTGTCCCTCCAGAATCAATGAATTGTATTTTTGGGGGGCCACTGATTCAGGCTATCTGAGTTTACGGTACTCACAGCAATAAACCCCGGCAATTGTTACGAAGTCTGACCCGTGCACTGGGATGTCTTTCGTATGGCGGGTGACCGACCAGCGCACACACACACACACACACACACTACAGGGCTTAACCGGCAGCCAATGGCACACACACGAACACTGAACATGCACGCGCGCTGCCGAGCGCGTATGGGGATGTGCACGGTTGGGGCCGAGGCCAGTGCACACCCCATGTGCGCGAGGTGACGGCGTGCATGTTGTGTATATGCAGTGCAGATACTCACAACCTCAGCCCCCAGGAAGTCCCATGCCCGTGCATGAGGGTCCCTTGCGCCCATGCACACTGTTATAAACCACTTACTGTGGAGATAGTCACACACACACACACACACACACACACACATGCACGCACACACAGACACACACACACGCACGCACGCACAGACACACGCACACACACGCACACACGCACACACACACACGCACACACACACACACTCCAGGGCCTGACGGGCGGCCAGTGGCACCCGCTTGACAAGTTCACATGCATCACGTGCAGTGAGGACGGAACGGTGCGTGGAATTTCGATCCGAAAAGTGTGAAATTTGACAATTTCCACACTTTCCGCAAACAAAAAACGTCGCCTGCGGGGGCAATTCGGCATGTTCTCACCTATGTTGCGGGGGCAAACAGGAAATTATTGGTTTCCTTTATGACACCACTGGTGCGTGTGTGTCTGTGTGTGCGTCTGCCTGTGCAGCGGCGATGGAACGGTGTGATGTCATTGGGGGCTGTCATAGGACCTGGCGCACAACGCTGGCAGGACAAACACACACACACACACACACACACCAGCCTCTCTCTCTAAGCCGCCACCTCAGACGGCTCAAAAGAGACACATTGTCGCTGCCGCGCGCGTGCTGCCTGCCTCGCTAGCCTACCCGTGCCGTGTCGCCCGCACGAGCCATATCAGTGTTTCCCTTAATGTTTCCCTAAGCCACCCCGCACCCCGCAAAAGTGCGTTTGCGGGGGTGAGATCCGTGAATTTCGAACCAGAAAGTGTGAAGTTTGAACTTTTCACACTGTTTCGCCAAAATAGTCATCTCTGGCGGGGCGAGATAGAGGAAATGAGGCGCGGGGTCGAGACGTAATTTCCCCAAGATCCTAAGCGGAACCACTGAGCCATATGGATGCACAGGCCCCCCTCACACGCAGCAACGCCGGCATTTTCAGTGATTTCCTTTTCGGCTCTACACAGCCATGTGGCTGTATTCCGGCTGTACTTTGGCCTTGCACACAGCTCAACCCATGCTGAAGACTGTTAGTCAGACAAGCCTGCCAGACAGAGCACGTCAACAAACGACCTACGTATGAGGGCAAACGGTCAACGGGACGTCAACGGTCAACGCGGTCCAAGCAAAATCCGGCTGTGGAATAATGAATGAAAATCACCAAAAAGGAAATCACTGGCGGCACTTTGCTCTCTACCACGCTGCTACTTGCGAGAGCTCAAAGGAGAGACGCTGCCGCACGCGTGCTGCTTGCCTTTCTGCAATGTACCCGTGCCTCCTTACAACTTCCGCATATTGCTCGCCTCGTAACAACTTACTGGAGCTGCTGGGCCCGCTAGCTTCCTGGCGCACAATATACGCATGCAGGTTCGCGTGTGGGACACGCACAGCAGCAACGCCGTACGAGCTGCCACTTGAGTCGGCTCGAAAGACTCTTTGCCGCGCGCTCGCTGCTCGCCTCTTTAACTTTTGACTGCACCATGTCGCTTGCCCAAACCATGCATGCAGGTTCGCGTGTGGGACTCAGTGATTTTGTTTTCAGTTTTTTTGTTGTTTTATGGGAGCCGGTGCACGGACCAACGTCCCTTTGGCCGCCTTGACCATTTTCAAGCTCTTGACAAGATCTATATGGTGGGATCGTCAGACCATCAAGCAACTTGGTTGGTTGAGCTGTATCTGATGGGATCGTCAGTAGCAAAATGGTTCCAATGGCTCCCAGGAGCCCAAAACAATATGACTGGTGGAACCCCCCCCCCACACACACATCAACAACGCCGTTGCGTTTTGCTCTCTAAGCTGCCACTTGGGCGCTCAACAAAGCAAAATAGAGGTCGCGCCTTGCCTCTTTACTTACCCACGCCGGCCGCTGGCACCATCCATGCATGCAGGTCCGTGTGTGGGACACACACAACATCATGCAGAAGACGGTCATCAAGCCGACGCTGCAGAAGCCGGTGGGTGCCAAACCCTAACCTGGAGCCAGGGGGGGGGGGGGGGGGGGGGGTAGGTAGGTGGATTTCAGACCCCATGCCCCTACACTCCAAATTTTGGCACCGGACCGGCGCCATGCCCTTCGCCTACTTTAGTTACGTCCATGTCCACCCTAAAAAAAGGGCAGCGGGGGGGTGGTTGGTTGTTCCGGGGACTTCTAAAAAACAACTTGTGGCTTTCTACTCCGGCCTCCGTTCGACCTGGGAGTGGGCGCTTTGGGTTCTCCTTGTCAAGAGGAGTCCAAATCCACCCTCAGATCATCTACACACCCGATACATACTGCAAGGGTGTGGGGGTCTCACACCGGGCAGCTGGTGTGGACCACTGGTACGCGCCCCCTGAGATCCAGGATGCTCTGCAGACCTCCGATTGGGCTGGGGTGGGCGCGCAAGATTCGTGTTGCAACACAGATGCCAAATGCATGGTCATTTATGCGGTTCATTAGTTGGGAGGATGTGGGTGGGGCCTTGGAGTGTGGGGCTGCACCGGGGCGTGTGGCCGCCTTCTGAGGCAAGTTTCAAGAAGTTGGAGTGAGTAGCACAGCCACCCACTGAAACCATAGACAGGGAATGATGTTACGGAGCTGCACACCAACTTTTAGCAGCAACAGATAAGGCCAGGGTGTACTTGAGTGGATGGTCCCCCCAGGGACTTGAAAAAAAAGGCATTTGGGTTTGAAAAAAACTTTCCTGCCCCCCCCCCTGCCTGGAGCCTAATAAAGCCTCAGTAGATTTACCCTGTCCCGTATCTAGGGGTCCTGGCTTAGGTTCTAGAACCTAAGCCAGGGCCTTTAAACCCTTTTCACTGTGAGTGATGGAGAAGACACTCATCCAGCCAACTCTGTTTTACAGTTTTTACATGTACGCGCCCGGAGGACCCTGGGGCGTGAGTTAAGGCCTAGACTACACGTCTAGGGAAGCTCTACTAGTAGAGCCCGCAAGGCCACGCAGCGCGCCAGCCTACCAGCAGCCGACTCTGAATGAGCACGCGCCACAGCACAGTCGTCCAATCCGCAAGAATACATGCATGCTGGGTGCAAAATCGACCACACCTGCTCCCCTTCTGGACTGCCCCCTCTCCCCCCCCCCCCGGTCGGCAAGGGCCCTGGCGTTGGGGTGTTGGTGCCAGTGTGGCACGTAAAAGTAACAGTTTGCCCCGTGTCCGTAGGAGGACACGGGGAAAATTAGCACAGGGGCAAATTATCCCACTTTGCTGTTTTGGAGCAGATCCCTGCTGCTTGGCTGTGTGCTTGGTCCCACCCTCCTGGACTTAAGCTGTCCAAGTATTGGGGAACCCATGTGCCTCCTAACAGTAACAGTAACAGTAGCATTGGCTTTCCAGCGATGACTACCTTCTCGTCCTAGTACCACCGCCTAGACCCAAGTCCAGTTCTGGCCCTATCCAATACTTGTGTGGGGAGGTAGCCACCAGCTGGCTGCCTGCCAACGCGTGTTTGTGTGTGTGGCTCTTGTTCTTGCGCGCGCTGCCCCCATGTACACGCCGCATTGTGCTTGCCGCCAAGCAACACACACCTCCCACCCACCCAGCTCCCGTGCGTCCTGGTGTGTGTGTGTGTGTGGGGGGGGGGGGGCTAAGCGACGAGGGGTCACCCGCTATTGGCAGGTGCCCTCATGGAGACCTCTGGAACGATTTTTCTGTAATCTATGTAACGATCTGGAATGTAATGTGTGTGTGTGTGTGTGTGTGTGTGTGTGTGTGCTTTGCAGGCAGGTGCTCACGCCTGTGTCTGGCGTGCTACTCTGGAGACGCATGAACACACACACACACACACACACACACACATTCACACACACACGCACACGAGTGCAGGTGCGCACGCCCGTGTCGGCTGTGCGCTACTCAGGGGACGGCCGCATCATCGCCGCGGGTCTGAACGACGGGTCGATCCAGCTGTGGAGCGTGACGGGCAAGTTCGGGGCGAGTGCGGCGATCGCACAGGTGTGCTGCTGCTGCTGCTGCTACTGCTGCTGCTACTGCTACTGCTGCTACTGCTGCTGCTGCTGCTGCTGCTGCTGCTGCTACTGCTGCTACTGCTGCTGCTGCCTTGTTAGTGTGTGTGCGTGTGTGTGTGTGTATGTCTGTGTGTCTGTGTGTGTGTGTGTGTGTGCAAGAGAGAGATTGGGAAAGAGAGCACGAGTAACAGCCACGCTGTGGAGCGTCACGGGCAAGCTCGGGGCGAGTGCGGCGATCGCGCAGGTGCGCTGCTGCTGCTGCCTTTGTAGTGTGCGTGTGTGTGTGTGTGTGTGCAAGAGAGAGAGAGATTGGGAAAGAGAGCACGCGTAACAGCCACGCTGCGGAGCGTGACGGGCAAGCTCGGGGCGAGTGCGGCGATCACATTTTTTTTGCTTTTGTTGCGACTGTTGCTACTTGCACATAAGCTCTTCGCCAGGAGCTCCCGCCCTGGCGCCGCTCGATGGCGGACAACCGGGACAACTGCGCTTGGTACTGGGCGGCTGAAAATCTGGAAATTTCCCCTGACCGGCTCTGACGCACAGCGCTACTGGTGAACTGGTCCTGATGGGGCGAGGCTATGTGGCAGATGGGGCAGCGGTACGATGGAGAGCACGATGCACGATGGCGAGAATTGCGGCGAGCATGCACCCCCTCTCACAACGATCGGAACTCAAGCAGATTGCGGCTCCTAATGGTTTACTGTGCCTGGATGGAAGAGAGAGACGGATGGCGAGAAATTGAGAAACATGGGAAGCGAGGCACATGCGGCTAGGCTTTGTGAGGAGGTTGCGGCGCAGGGGTTCCCTGCCCCAAGGCGCAGATTATTAGATGGCGACGCGATCGATGCACCAGCCGTGCGGCATGGGGCGAGGCGAGGCCCCACCAGCGGGCGGGCACCATAATGGAGATGGCGGCTAAGAACGGGGAATGCGGCTACCGGGGATGAGGCTACGGGTTATGCATGCCAGGGGACGGCGGACAAGGCTAATGCGTCACGGCGCATGGGTAAAGAACGGGGAATGAGGCTACGGGAGCTGGCGGGCGCGGCGCGCGCACGGCGCGCGCGGCGCATGGGGGTTGCATGGCGGCGCTCTGCGCGTGCATGCATGGAGGAGATTGCTGGCGGGCATGGAGGAGCTTGCTTGAGGGCAAACAGGAGATTGCTCGCGGGCGTGGAGGAGATTGCAGGCGGGCATGGAAGCGGATGGCGGGAAATTGAGAAACATGGGAAGCGAGGCACATGCGGCTAGGCTTTGTGAGGAGGTTGTGGCGCAGGGGTTCCCTGCCCCAAGGCGCAGATTATAGATGGCGCAGCAATCAATACACTAGCCGTGCGGCATGGGTCGAGGCGAGGCCCCACCAGCGGGCGGGCACCATAATGGAGATGGCGGTTAAGAACGGGGAATGAGGCTACAGGGAGAGGATACGGGTTACAGATGCCAAAGGGGACGGCGGAACAAGGATCAGCCATAGGTGTCACGGGGAATGGCTAAAGAACGGGAATGAGGCGGGTGGTACGGGTGCTGGCGCGCATGGAGCGCGGCGCGGCGCATGGAGATCGCATGGCGGCGCCCATGCATGGACGAGATTGCTGGCGGGCATACAGGAGATTGCTGGCGGGCATGGAGGAGATTGCTTGCGGGCATACAGGAGATTGCTGGCGGGCGTGGAGGAGATTGCTGGCGGGCATGGAGGAGATTGCTGGAGCCAATGGCGGCGGCGGGACTAGTAGTAGAACACAGGCGCACACCAACAATGCGTTGCTGTCACTACCTGGGTGGTATAGGGTGGATCTGGGGGCCCAGTGTCCTGTCTAGGTCCAGTGCGTGCGCGCGTGTGGGGGTTTACCCTCACCCCTACCAGGTAGCCAGCCAGTTTCCCACAAACTGAGTTTAAGGTGTCGGGCGCTAGCGCCGACATCGGTCTTATACATCATTACTGGTGTCACACAGACTGTAATATCCATCATCATTGCTGTTGTTGCTGCTGCTGCTGTTGCGGTTATTGCTGCTGCTGCTTTTGCAGCTGCTGCTGCTGCCGCTGCACCTGAGCCCCCTGACCCCGTCCGCCCGCCCCCCCTCCGCACCCCCCTTGCAGGTCATGCCCCCCACGCCCCAGATGATTGAGAAGCAGGGGTGGACGTACGTTTCGCGGCCGTCGCACATTGCGCGCGGCGCGCACACAGCGGGGGAAGAGATCACGAGCCTGCAGGTGTGACCGTGTGTGTTGTGTGATGTGTGATGTGTGGCCGTGTGTGGGTGCAACCAAATAGTTTGCTCCACTCTCTGCACGTGTGTGCGTGCCATGTGCGAAGTTTTCTGGTGCGCACACAGCGGGAGCAGAGAGCACAAGCCTGCAGTTGTGATGCCTGTGATACGTTATGTGTGTGACCATGTGTTGGTGGAAGAGACACACACACACACACACAAACACACACACGCACACACACACAGTTCACACGCGATGGCAACCAGCTGCTGTCCCGCCCTCTGGCACTCTCTCACACACACACACACACACAGTTCACGCGAGACGGCAGCCACCTGCTGTCCCTCCCTCTCTCACACACACGCACACACACACACACACACACAGTTCACACGCGATGGCAACCAGCTGCTGTCCAGACCTCTGGCACTCACACACACACACACACACACGCACGTACACACACCACAGTTCACACACGATGGCAACCAGCTGCTGTCCCGCCCTCTGGCACTCTCACACACACACACACAGTTCACACGCGATGGCAACCAGCTGCTGCCCTGCCCTCTGGCACTCACACACACACACACACACACACCACAGTTCACACGCGATGGCAACAAGCTGCTGTCCCGCCCTCTGGCACTCTCTCTCACACACACACACACAGTTCACACGCGATGGCAACCAGCTGCTGTCCCGCGGAATGGACGCGACGATGAAGCTGTGGGACGTGCGGCAGCTCAAGTCGCCGGTGAGGGGGCGGGGGGGGGGGGGGCGGGGTTCTGACCAGATTGCACACGAAGGGATCGTGTGTGTGTGTGTGTGTGTGTGTGTGTCAATTTCTGTGTCTGACCAGATTGCACACATAAAGGGAGTGTGTGTGGGTGCTTTGTGTCCCCAGCCCCTCCTTTCAGTTGCACGCGTGGGGCGGGCTGCCGCAGCACGGCAGCCCGCCCAACACGATGGCCACCTTCTTGCCCCCCCCTCCCCCCCACCCCACACCCCCCAGAGCGTGGTGCTCACTGATCACTGTATACCCTACGGTTGATAGCCGCTGCCAGGTGACAGGTACGGGCACGGGGGCGAATGAGCGGCGACGCGGTGCGAGTCCCACACTTTTCTCTTCCTGCTCGGGAGTTCACGGCGCGCCCATCGCCGGACCCCTCTTCACGGCACAGTTCACGGCAACCTGCCGTGAACTGTGACGTGAAGTACATTGAGCAGTACGGTATCCTTGAGTCCAACCGAACAACACAAAACTGACCCCCGCCCTCCCCCCCCCTCCCTCCCTTTGCAGGTGTGTGCGTGGGGCGGGCTGTCGCGCTGCTGCATGTCCCTGAACCCTAACAGAAGAAAACGCACACACACACACACACACACACACACATACGCTTGCAGGTGCGCGCATGGGGTGGCCTGCCGTGCTGCGCGGCCAACACAATGGCGACCTTCTCACCCGACGAGCAGGCGAGCAGTGGGGCTGGCGGTTGGGCGTGCTCTCTGTATACGCGTTACGCAATCTCAGTGTCAATTACTGGCCTCAGTTCTTGGTGGTGGGTGGGTGGGTGGGTGGGTGGGTGGTGGGGAGGGGGGGGAGGGGGAGGGGGGGGGGCTGGGAGAGAGTGGGCGAGAGTCTGGTTTTGTGCGCTGAACTGAGAAACTTTGGTGGTGGCGAGTGGTGGGACTGGCGGTTGGGCTTGCTCTCTGTATACATGTTGCACAATCTCAGTGACAATTACTGGCCTCGCTAATTGGTGGTGGGTGGGTGGGTGGGGGGGCTGGGAGAGAGTGGGCGAGAGTCTAGTTTCGTGCGCTGAACTGAGAAACTTTGGTGGTGGTGGCGAGTGCTGGGGCTGGCGGTCGTGGGGCTGGCTCGCTGTAAACGCAATGCGCAATCTCAGGGTCAATCCTGGGCACCGTAACTGGTGGAGGGCAGTGCTGCCTGGACCAAGTTCGTACCGCCCGAGGCAGCGGGGGGGGGGGGCAGAACAAGTGGTTTCAGACCCCATCATCAAAAATCATCCGTTTGAGACGGGACTTCCGCCATTGGACTTCTATGATGAAATCCTTCTCCTTTTTGAAAACAAAAAGGACCTGGGGGACCCCCCCCCTCAACTTTGACCGCTTTAACCGCTGCCTTGCCGTTGACCGTTGACCCTCAAATGAAGGTAATTTTCAAGCTCTTGACGAGCTCTTTCTGATGGGTTCTTCAGAACATCAAGCAACTTGGTTGGTTGAGCTGTGATTGAGGTCAACGTCTTTTACATCTTGGTGTTAGGAAATCTTGGAAACATGGGGGGGTGGGCAGAAAGTACGTGTGTGACACACGTCTGCTTGCTGCCTGCGTTCCAAATCAAGCGGATTTTTTGAATTTGGACACCTGGGGGCCGAGATATGAGGGTCCAAAGTTGGGGTGGGTGAGTGAGTAGGTGGCGGGGGTGGAAAGCTATATATGGGGGGCCGAGAACTTTCTTTCTACTGGGCCAATTTTGATGGGAAGACCACCGTTGGAACAGCCTTGATGAGAGGAGCAGGAATCCACTCTCATCAGGGACCTGGGATAATTAGAGCAGGGGATCTCCGCCTCCTCAACCCCCCAACTCCCCACGTGCTCCCTACGGTGCACCAAGTGCCCACCCAAGGATTTTGGCAACCTGGATTGATATGGGGCCGATGCCATCTGAATCTCCTTGAGCACAGCAAAACACCTCGGGAGAGTCAACCCTGAATCTTCCTGGAAAGTGTGAACAGGAGGGTCCACACTCCTGGTGGCGGCCAACTTGGCCAAGGCATGGCGAGTTTTTTGTGGTAATTTTTTCTATCTTCTGGCAACTTAGACATTGTGATAGACAGCCCTCACTGTAAGAAAGCCATGCGCATCGGTCCCGGCTCCATCGGTCCCGGCTCCGTCGTACTTAGTAGTGAGATAGGGCGGGTGGGTGGGTGGGACCCATAAAAAAAAGTTCTTTCATGTGTGACAAAACTAATTTTACCCGAAAACCTAAAACCCTTAAACCTAAAGCTGGTGTTCACCGGCGTGCAGAAACACACATGCACACACACTCACACGCACACACGCGCGCACACACACACACACACACACGCACACACTGCATCTGATGCTGACAGGTGCAGACACACACACACACACACACACGCGCACACACACATACACACACACGCACACACACACCCTCCACCTGGTGCTCACGGGTGTGCAAACACACACACGCACACGCACACACACGCGTGCACACACACACACACACACACACTGCACCTGGTACTGACGGACGTGCAGAAACACACACACACACAGCACACACACACACGCGCACACACACACACACACACTGCAGCTGGTGTTCACGGGCGTGCAGACACACTCACATGCACACACACACACACGCACACTGCAGCTGGTACTGACGGGCGTGCAGAAACACATGCACACACACGCACACACACGCACACTCACACTGCAGCTGGTGCTGACGGGCGTGCAGACACACATGCACACACACGCACATGCACATGCACACACACATGCACACACACACACATTCCCTGCAGCTGGTGCTAACTGGCGTGCAGACGGGGGAGGCCCACGACGAGACTGGCGCGCTGCTCATGTTCAACAAGTCCACGGGCGAGCTCGTGCGTAAGGTGTGTGCATGTGTGTGTGGGGTGGGTGGCGGTCGGGGTGGGTGGTGGGTGGGTGGTGGGTGGTGGGTGGGTGAGTGGGTGAGTGAGTGGTGAGTGGGTGAGTGGGTGGGTGGGTGGATGGGTGGATGAGTGGGTAGGTGGGTGGGTGGGGTGGGTGGGTGTGGGTGGGTGGGTGGTGGGTGGGTGTGGGTGGGTGGGTGGGTGGATGCGCTGCTCATGCTCAACACGACATCGGGCGAGCCCGTGCAAAAGGTGGATTGCCATTTTCCGGTGTGTGTGTGTGTGTGTGTGTGTGTGTGTGTGTGTGTGTGTGTGCGTGTGTGTGTGTGTGCGTGTGTGTATGTGTGTGTGAGTGTATGGGTGTGAGTGTGTGTGTGTGTGTGTTTCCTTTTCCACAGCTTGCCAGCTCGGTCACCGCCATCCAGTGGCAAAGCAACCTCAACCAGATCTCCACCCTACCAAAATCCCAACGCCTGATTCGCGCCATGGAAGGCGGTCATAACGTCTGAGACGGTCTAGGGTGCGCCTCAGGCGGTGTTGCGCGCCTGAGGCGGTCGGGGTGGCGCCTGAGGCGGTTTGGATAACGCCCAAGGCGACGCCTGAGGCGATCGTGGGTGCGCCTCAGGCGGCGCCTCAGGCGGATGGAGCGCCTGAGGCGCCGCCTGATCCGTGCCATGGAATGGGACGCCTGAGGCGCCGCCTCAGGCATTGTGAATGTGGTTGGGCCACCCCTCCACATCTCCCTCTCATTTTCTTTCTCTCTTTCTTCCTCCCCCCCTCTCTTACACGCACACACGCACTCCCCCTCCCCCCCCCACACACACAGCTCGCCATCCCTGGCTCGGTCACCGCTATCCAGTGGCAGCGCAAGCTCAACCAGATCTTTGTGGGAAGCGGGACGCGCAAGGGCGGCTCGACGGTCGCGCTCTATGACCCAGGGTTTTCGGAGAAGGGCGTCATGATCGGGGCGGCGCGGCAGGTGGGTGCGTCGTGTGTGTGTCTGCTGTGCGTGCTGTGCGTCAGTGCGTGTGTGTGTATGTGTGTGTCTGCTGCTTGTGAGATTTTGTGTGTGTTTGAGTATGCATGTGAGTTTTTTTAGGAAGGGGTGATGTCATGGGCGGCGCGGCAGGTGTGTGTGTTGTGTGTGTGTCTGCTGTGCGTGCTGTGCGTGAGTGCGTGTTTGTGTATGTGTGTCGGTCTGCTGTTTGTGAGATTGTGTGTTTTTGAGTGTGCATGTGAGTGCTTTTTAGGAAGGGGTGATGCCATGGGCAGCGCAGCAGGTGGGTGTTGTTGTCGTGTGTGTCTGCTGTGCATGCTGTGCGTGAGTGCGTGTATGTGTATGTGTATCTGTCTGCTGTTTGTGAGATTGTGTGTGTGTGAGTGTGCATGTGAGTAATTTTTTTACAAGGGGGTGATGCCATGGGCGGCGCGGCAGGTGGGTGTTGTTGTGTGTGTGTCTGCTGTGTGTGTATTTTGTGCGCGTGTGTGTGCGTGTGTGTGTGCGTGCTGTGCATGTGTGAGATAGAGTGCGTGTGTGAGAGAGTGTGCGTGTGTGTGTGCTTTGGGGGGGAGGTGGTGGTGATCGGGGCGGTGCGGCCGGTGGGTGATGTTGTGCTTATGCTGTGTGTTGATTGTGCATGCTGTGTGGTTTGTGTGTGTGTGTGTGTGTGTGTGTGTGTGTGTGTGTGTGTGTGTGCTCACCCACCCTCCCTCCCTGTCCCCCTTACCCCCTTTCAGGTCCGCAAGCCCAACCCAGACGACTGGCAGGCGCCGTTTCTGATGCGGGAATACGCCCCCCCACACACACACACACCGGACAAAACAGAATAAAAAACTCTCCACCACACGCACACACACCCCTCACTCTTATCACCAGGTCCGCAAGCCCAACCCGAACGACTGGCAGGTGCCCCTGCTGATCAGGGAATACCCCCCCCCCCCACACACACACACCTCACTCTTATTACCAGGTCCGCAAGCCCAACCCAGACGACTGGCAGGCGCCGTTGCTCATCCGGGAATACGACGGCACGCGCAAGCGTCGCCGCGGGGACGTCGTCGTGCCGCCGGGTGAGTCAGCATGTGCCGTACATATTGCTTGCCTTTGCGGGGGGGTCGAAACTATAATTGTTTTTTATGCGATTGGGGGGATCGATTTTCATCGATTCTAGTCGTTTGACGCCCCAAATCGCGATTTTCGAGGATCTCTATGAGTTTATCAGCTTCGCGGGGGGGCTTAAAACGACACATATTCGCAAAGGCAAACCGCATGTACGGTATAGTCAGTGTGATTAACTGGCAAAGTCAATGTGTGTAGTGTTGAGTTGACTAACACCAATTATAAGTTGACTACACCAATAACAGTACCCGGGTGCGTCCGCGTTCACTCTGCTCGCGGATGTCAATCCCAAGAGAAATCCTGGGATTCGGAGGCTCTTTTATGTTGGTGTTTTCCTGCTTGTTTTTTTCAGTGCCCTCTTTCGATTTTTTTATGGATCCCTGGTGAGTCTGTAGGGCACCAAGGAGTATGACGATACGCGCATGCGCCGCCGCAGGGGGCGTCGTCGTGCCGCCGGGTGAGTCGGTTCCTGCACAGGACGTGCTTCACACTCACACCTACACACACACCAGGGGTTTCCCTCCCGATTGGGAAACCAAAAAAGCGGGACGCGTCTCTGATGGTTTTGGGGAGGGTGTGTTCGGGAAAACCGCTGTTCGGCGGCAATTTTTTCGGGGGAAAGTTTGAAAATTGTCAATTTTCGCACTTTTCGAAGCAATTCTTCGGGCTCCAGCCCGATATCTCGACGAAACCGGGAACCCCCTCTTCGGAAAAAACGAAAGGATGACTGACCCCAAGGAAACCCCCGACACACACACACACACACACACACATGCACGCACACACACGCGCACACACACGAACACACACGCACACTCCCCACACGCAGGCAAGCTGCGCATGCCAGACCCCGGGTTGCTGATAAAAAAAAACGACGGGAAGGGCATCCAGGAAGAAGATTAGCACGCACACACACACACACACACACACGCGCACACACACACACACACACACACACACACACACACACGCACTCCCCGCCTGCAGGCAAGCTGCGCATGCCAGACCCCGGGTCGATCAAAACCGGCGGGAAGGGTATCCAGGGGAAGATTGGCACGAGCAGCAAGACCATCCTGACGCAGCACATCATGAAGCAAAAGGTGCCTGCGCCTGTTTCTTCGTATTATTATTGGTGACCAGAAGCAGCCGTTCTAGGGCATACAGGCGATAGGCACGATCAGCAAGACCATCTAGACGCAGCACACCATGAAGCCTAAGGTGCACGTGGGTGGGGTGGTGGTGGGTCTTAAGGGTTTTTGGGGGGTCTGCTACCAGTGCTTCTTCGATTGGGCCATCTACCGCCTACAGTACGGTTTGTGGGCGGAAATGATTCATTGATTTTTGCCGTTTTGTCGGTTTTTTTTGGCCGATTTTTGCCCATTTGGGTTTTGGCCGCCAGCGGCCGGGCTGTTATCAATTAATTGAAATCAATTGAAGAAGCACTGTCTCTTGGTGTTTTGGGGCCTCTGCTACAGGGGATTGGCACGATCAGCAAGACCTTCCCGACGCAGCACACCATGAAGTGCAAGGTGCGTGCATGGGTGGTTGTGTGTGCAGTGCTTCCTCGGAGCGGCGGTATAGCGCCCTGGGCGGTATGGCGGCGGGAACAAATGACCGTCGGAAAGCGCACGAAACATGTGAAATGTAATACGTGAGATGCTGCTGCTGCACACACACACATGCACACACACGCGCGCGCACACACACACACACACACATACGAACAGGGCATCCTGGCGGATTTCCACGAGGAGGACGCGCGCGAGATGCTGCTACGCCACGCCGACACCAAGGACGAGTTCGAGGGCTACCTCACAGGCGCGTACGCAAAGACGCAGCCGGCGCCGGTGTGGGCGGAGGAGGACGAGGGCGAGGAGGAGGACGCGTGAGGAAGGGAAGGAGGCTGTTGCTGGCGTGTGCGCGTGTGCGCGTACGCAAAGATGCAGCTGGCGCCGGTGTCGGCGGAAGAGGGCGAGGACGAGGATTCATGAAGAGGTAGCTGGCGCGTGCGTGGGTGGGAAAGCGCACAGGCGCAGGCTGCGCCGGTGTGGGCGGAGGAGGGCGAGGACGAGGATGCATGAGGAGGTAGCTGGCGCGTGCGTGGGTGGGAAAGCGCACAGGCGCAGGCTGCGCCGGTGTGGGCGGAGGAGGGCGAGGACGAGGATGCATGAGGAGGTAGCTGGCGCGTGCGTGGGTGGGAAAGCGCACAGGCGCAGGCTGCGCCGGTGTGGGCGGAGGAGGGCGAGGACGAGGATGCATGAGGAGGTAGCTGGCGCGTGCGTGGGTGGGAAAGCGCAAAGGCGCAGGCTGCGCCGGTGTGGGTGGAGGAGGGCGAGGGCGAGGATGCATGAGGAGGTAGCTGGCGTGTGCGTGGGTGGGAAAGTGCAAAGGCGCAGGCTGCGCCGGTGTGGGCAGAGGAGGGCGGGGGCGAGGTTGAATGAGGAGGTAGCTGGCGCGTGCGTGGGTGGGGAAGCGCAGAGGCGCAGGCTGCGCCGGTGTGGGCGGTTGAGGGCGAGGACGGGGACACATGAGGAAGAGGCTGCTGGCACGCGCACACATGTGTGTGTGGTCGATTTTACAGTCCGTCGGACGCCTTAGATGGCGCTTAAGTGTGTGTGTGTGGCCGTGCATGTTTGTGCCGTCAAGCGACTGTTTTGTGGAGTTTGTCGGACGGCCTTGTAGAAGCCGTGCTTGCGGTGCGGCCTCTTCTCGATGATGCAGCGGGCAAGGAGGGCGAGGAGGAAGTCGTCATTTTTACAGTTTTTACATGTGCGCGCCCGGAGGACCCTGGGGCGTGAGTTAAGGCCTAGACTACACGTCTAGGGGAGCTCTACTAGTAGAGCCCGCAAGGCCACGCAGCGCGCCAGCCTACCAAGGAGTCAGAAGTTGCCCTCCTCCCCCTCTCCCCCCCCCGCCACTACACAAGTACCAGCTAGGGATCAGGGGGTATGTCAGGGTCTCGGTCTTGGTTTCGTTTCAGATGGCTCAAGCTTTCTGGGGAGGGCGAGGAGGAAGTCGAGGACGCACAGGGGGCCGCTTGGCTGGTGACATAGCCCTGTAGCATGTTGCACGTGCAGTCGGCTACAGCTGTGGATCGGAGGCGGGTCCCATTACAGGGCGACAGGCGCGATTGCGATGTCGTAGGTGTCCAAGAGGACGAGGAGGCGTAGTGGCGGAGTTGTTGCACAGGCGAGCCCCTCCCCAAGACACAGTTTATAGTTTACAGTTCGCGCCCTCGAGGCGTGGGATTGAGGGAGCTGCCTAACGAGGCTAGCTACCATTCCCCAAAACACACTCACAATCGCACGCACCCTCCCCTTCCCGCTACCTGCAAATCCATACCCCCTCTCCCCCATCTTTGGTGTTGTACAAGAGGCGCGGTCTGACACAAATGGACACTGCAACACGCCCCCAAACTACGCATGCATCTCGCCCATCGATCCATCACCATCCGCCGGCTTCCATGGGTATAGTATGACGCATAGTGATTGTAAAACCCTCTTGTTGTTGTTGTTGTTGACCCATAGTATTGTTTCTTTCAGACCCATCAACCCAATCGGGATCGGGATCACGATCACGTCATGTTGAGCAGCATGGAGCCTGCGAGCGCACGGTTGAGCTCCTCGCGACTCATGTACGATGGTGGGCCTGCGACCTCTGCATGCGTGTACACAGAGAGAGAGGGAGGGGGTGGGTGGGGGGAGAGGGAGTAAGAGAGTTGCGGGGAGGGGACAGGGGCGGGATCTCTGCGTGCGTGCAGAAACGGTAGTAGGGGGGGGCGAGAGTGGCGGGCAGAGGAGGAGTGGGGGAGGGAGAGGGAGAGGAAAGCAGGAGGAGGGAGAGGGAGAGAGGGGGAGAGAGGGAGAGGGGGAGAGGGGAGAGGGGGAGAGGGAGAGAGGGAGAGAGGGGGAGAGGGGGAGAGGGGGAGAGAGAGAGAGGGAGAGAGGGAGGGAGGGAGAGGGCGGATGCAGCAAGCATCCGCCCGCCGCGCCCCTGCGTCGCCGCTCGTTTGTCCCAAGCGGGTGCGTCGCTGGACCTGGAGCTCTCACCCCGTCACCCAACAACCCTAGGGCACCCCACCACGCCCCTGCGTCGCCGCCTGCTTGTCCCACTCCACTCCACTCCACCCTCCCGCCCAGCATGCATGGTCGTCGTGCACGTCACCGCCAATGGGAGAGGGTCCCTCTCTCTCACACACGCAGGCACAAATTCCCGAGGAACGAAGTGACTCGGGATTGTCTGCAGCTGGAATACGAAAAGGCGTCTGCGTTTCCGAGACCCACGACGCCTTGCCGCCCCCCGGCCTGAGACAGGAAATAACAGGCTCAGCAAGTACAAGCACAGCTGCAGGCAACCCACCGCGCCCCTGCGTCGCCGCCTGCTTGTCCCACTCCGCAAGGGCGTCACCGAAGTCGGACAGCATCTCTGCGTCGTCGCCAGCATCCTGTGCCACGCCCAGCCGCCCGCTCATGTCGAGAAGCTGCGCGCGGTTGGACAGCAGGCTCTGCTTCGCGGCATCGATGAGCGACTGCGTGGTGGGCGGAGGGGGGCAGAGGGGGCGGTGGGGGGTGCGCGGAGGGGCGGAGGGGCGCGCGTGCACGGTGGGCGTGCGGCGGCGGGGTGCGTGGTGGCGTGCATCGCGTTGCTGAGCGTGCGAGGGCCTGGCTGTGATGGCGGCAGCAAGGGGCGCGCTCGCGCGAGGAAGGCGCGTGCGGCTTGTGTGGTGTGCGTGCTGGTTGTTTTGCCGGGCACGCAACGGTGTGTGGGGGTTGCGGGCGCCCAGCGAGCCCACCTGCTTGTTCTGAATGAGCGCCTGGCAGTCGGCCTTGAGCGCGGGGATGTGCCTGCATGCGAGGACGTGCACACGTGCGTGTGCCCCTGGTGCTGCGTGTGCCCATGCATGCACAGCATGCCAAACGTACGCCATGCACACCATGCGGCTGCGCGCCAAGACCATGCATGTCACTCACGTGGACAGCTGCTTGATGCGCTTGGATAGAACCAGAGGGTTGAGCTGCAAGAGAGCATGGTGTCTGTTAGCTGTCGCGTTTAAAGCCCCTCCCCGCGTCCCCCCCGCCGCCCCCCTCACCCCCGTGTTGGCGTAGCGCGTGTCAAACTCTGCGTCTAGCTTGCTCGACACCGAGTCCAGTGCGTGCTCGCACTTCTGGAGCATCCCGTAGAGCTCCTCCGCCTGGAATCTCGTCCGTGCTATTTCATTCGCTGGCGTTAACATGTCACACATCGGCGGTGAGGGTCGGCGGTGTGTGGCCCCGATATAAGGGGGTCTTTCCATTGGGCCGGAAATTGATTATCCGGGTGGAACCATCCGGGCGGTTACTGAATATCCGGTCGTTTTGTTTCCATTGGCGCGTCCGGATGGGTTGCCAGGCCGGAGGCGGGCGCGAGGGTCATCTCGGTCATCTGGGGCCTGTTTGGAGCAGGGGGTTGGAGTGTGGACGCGTATAGGACGCGGACCCCCTGTCATCCGCATGCTCATCGGCGACGACCCCAATTTGCCGGAGATGGATGTCGACCAGTAGTTTGACTGGAATCGAGACCAGCAGGGCGACACGGCTCTCGCCCAAGCGGCGATGGCCCATGCATTGATGACGCACACCGCTGGCCAGAAGCGCACGGCCGAGATGGCGGCAGAGCAATTCCAGCAGGAGCGCCGGCGCGAGGAGCTGCATGGCGGTGCCCGGCGCGGACAGCTGCATGGGGGGCTGCATGCCGGGCTGCAAGCCACGCAGCCCTGATGAGCCCCACACACGCACACACGCGCGCCACAACACGCCCCCAGGAGGGCTCCTCTCGCCAACCATGCTGCCCAACATGCCACCCCCCCCTTTGAATGATGCGGCACAAGAGACGAAGATAGTCTGCCCCACTGGTGCCATGGACCGTTTCTACACAAAATTGCTGGGATGCACCAAAGCTGCCTCTACGCTCACAAAAGCTGCAGATTGGGCAGCTGCCTGTGACGCGAACGTCACCTAGGATCCTCGGGGAGGACTGCATTAATCGCCGAGCACCTGCATCCCGCGGCTGAGCTTCTCTCGCTTGGCCTTCTTCGCGCCTGCACGCACACACACGCACGCACGTCACGTGCACGGGGGTGGTTGTGGGGGGTGGGGTGGTTGTGAGTCTCACCGCAGCTCCCCACTGCGACCACGGCTGCTGTCACTGCGCGTGTGTGCGTGTTTGTGCCCAGGAGTGCAAGGAGGCACGGCAGGCGTATCGAGAGGCCGAGAGGGCGCACGGGGCGCAGTCGACGCTGACCTCAGCAGCGTTCAGGGCGTATAGGCAGACCACGCGACGCGTGCGCCGGGCATGGGGAGGCCCAGGAGTACGACGCTATGCTCAAACACATGCATGGCGCCCCCAGGAGATTCTGGCGCAAGGTTAAACCAGGGAGCCAGGGAGGGGGGCTGAGGGATGAAGAGGGGTGGACGACCTACTTTGAGGGCCTGGTTGGGGCGAGCATGCCCATGGGGAGCTGCAGGAGGGAGGGAACCCGTTTTCGGATGCCTCCGAAGGAAATAAGCAGCGGGCACGAGTACTCAACGCTTGGATCACCGAGGACGAGGTGAGCACAGCCCTCCTGGGCATGGCGGCGGGCAAAGCGCCGGGCGTGGACGGCGTACCGGTGGAATTTTATCAAAGGGCATGGACTGGGGAGGGGGACACAGGGGGTGGGGGAGATGTGGAGGGGAGCGAGCCGCAACACGCGCTGCTTGAACCGATCACACATCTACTCAATCGGGTCTTCCGCGAGGGGTATCCCAAAGCATGGCACATGGGGGCAGTCACGCCGGTGCCGAAGAAAGGCAATCTGGACGAGCGGGACAACTATAGGGGCATCACGGTGGGTGGGGCGCTTGCTAAGCTCTATAGTCTGGTGCTACTCCGCAGACTAGACGACCTTGCTGAGAAGGGCGGCCATAGAGCCGCCGGGCAGGCAGGGTTCCGGAAGGGGCGGGGGACCCCTGACAATGCCTTCATCCTACAGCACATGATTGAGAGGCGCAGCCATGAGCGAAAACCGCTGTATACTGCCTTCATCGACTTTAGAAAGGCATACGACTGCGTGCATCGGCAGCTCATGTGGGAGTGCCTTAAGAGCCTGGGGGTGGGGGGGGCGTTTTTAGCAGCCCTGACATCACTGTACGATGGGGCTGGCATGTGCGTGCGCATAGACGGCACGGTGGGACCAGGCTTCACCACACGCCAGGGGGTCATGCAGGGCGACCCAATGTCGCCGCTTTTGTTTGGGCTGTTTATCGACTCACTAGAAGGGGAGCTTGACGCACAGATGCCAGAGGTCGGGGTCCCCCTAGGGACAGGAGCAAACAGGCGGCTCCTACGGTTACTCTTGTATGCAGATGACCTCGTGCTCATGGCAGAGACGCCGGAGGCGCTCCAGCGCTTGCTAGATGCACTTCACGTTTTTTGCAGGACGCACGCTCTCACTGTCAATGTCCGCAAATCTGAGGGGGTGGTGTTTAACGACCAGTACTGCCCGGTCACGAGCGCCAGGGGAAGGGTGACCCTGAAGTACGCTGGTATGGACCTGCCCATCAATCACGAGTTTAAATATCTGGGCATGCTTTTTGGGAGCCGTCGGGCAATAGGCGCGGGGCTGGAGCAGAGGCAGGGGGCGGGCCAGCGTGCACGCTTCGCCCTAGCGCGCAGATACGATGCCATGGGCCTCCACAACGTGGGAGTAAAGGCGCACCTGTTCAACGCACTGGTGCGACCTGTAATTAACTACGGGTGCGAGATCTGGGGCCCAGGGTTGATGGCGGGGGCGGGCATGGGGGTACAGGGGATCTTCTCGGGGGCAGCCGACAAGTGGGGGTTGGCTGGAGGGGACGGGGGCCCCTCCAAGGCGGCGCGCCGCAAGTGGCGCGCCATGGAAGCCCTGCACTTGCAATCTGTGCGCGAGGCCCTCCGTATTCGCAGGTGTGGGCAACAGCTATCGCTGCTGGCGACGGAGGTGGGCTGGCGACCGCTGTCGACCGACTGGCTGCGGCAGGCGGCGCGCTTCTGGGCGAAAGCGCTACGGCGGCCGGATGGCGATCTGCTGAAGGCGGCAATGCGGGAGAGCTGGGAGCTAGCGGCGGGTGGCGTGCGAGAGAGCTGGGTGGCACAGCTGAGCGAGTGCCTCAGCACAGTGGGGCACACGCTGGTGTGGGGCCAGGAGGCGGGGGGCATCGCCCGCCTGCTAGAGACAGCAGCGGCAGGTTGGCTGGCATCAGAGACCAGCACACCAGAGCTGCCAGAGGACGCCAACCAGCTCAGCGTCGTCCGCTCAGTGCCTGACTCATGGTCACACCGCTTCAAGATGCTTACTTACTTGCGGTGGATGGCAGACGACTGTGGCGGCGCACCAATGCTCTGGACGGGGCTGAACAGCGCCGCCCAGATCACGACACTCGCACGCTTTAGAATGGGGCTGCATGAACTGCAGATAGAGAAGGGGCGCCACACGGCGCAGGCAGAGCCACGCAGCCAGAGGCTCTGTCGCCTTTGTGGCATGCGGGAGGATGAGGCACACGTGATTTTTGAGTGTCCAGCGTATACGGAGACACGCGTACAGTTCCACACCCTTTTCCTGAGCGTCCCTGGGGACGATAAAGGCTTGGATGCGAAGATGCGGGCGTTTATGAACCCCAGCCCGGGGCTACTTTACCCTTGTTTTTGGCGTGACATGGCCAACTTTCTGGTCTCGTGCCTTGATATACGTAACACAAGCCTGGAGATGGTAGAGGATCGGGAGGAATAATTGACCTGAAGCGAACGATGTTTTGAATTAGGAGTCAATGAGGCAGCCACGATAGTGGCGGGGACCCAAGCGTGGGTTCCCGAGGAGCTGCGGTGGACTGTGCCGTTTGCAGTGCACCGCAGCTGGCGCACCTGAGAAATGCCCACGCTGGGTCTCACACGTGAAAGCTGCCTCAAAGATGACGACCTCAAAACGGAGTATGCAGAAGGAACATATTTATCCGCTATAACCGGGGGGCAAGCTTGCTTTCTAACCTATCACCAAATCCCACACTGTTGGTCACTACTGACCGCCTTTTCCAGCCCCTTTCTAGGTAGTTAGGCTTAGGGATGTGCCCCTCACCGAGTCCTTCTGTGCCTCCCCCCTTCAGCAGGGGGGGGGCCTGCGACACGTCCAATGTCGTGCTCGGTGCAACAACAAGGGGTCAGCTTCTGCTCAGAGCCGGGTTAAGGGTAACAGGTTGAGAATCCTGTGAATGCTGGTTGAAATCCCAGTTAGAAAACCCCTTAACACGTTAGAGGTTGCGGCCCGGCTGGATATCCTTTTCGGCCACGTCTTGGCCTTTCTCCCCACGGGGGGATGTCTCTTCTGGCAATTGGCGACGAACCTGCCTTGCGTTTTCCGTTTCCCAACATGCGCTCACCGACTTCAACAAGCGTTTGCTGCCGCTGCGGTAGGGGACCTAGGGGTGCGCCCACGCTCTTTACAGAGTTGGGGTTCCCTACCACCAACAGCCAGCCATCTCAGTAAGGTGCTCGGGCCATATGGCGCCGAGCACGGTCTTATACGCCTTTAGAGGTGTCCCTGACTGTAACATCCATCATCATCAGGTGTGTGTGTGTGTGTTGGGGCTCGATTAACGGAGGCGCGTTCTCGTCGCCGAGCCCTGGACCCAGCAATGCGGCGCTGCTGGTGACGAGGATCTCCGTGCCGCTGACGAGCGGGGTAAAATACGACTGGCCTGGCTCCTGCTAGACTGCCCCTCGGTGGAACACTTCAGGAGCGGCTTGCCCGGCGCTGCCATGGCTTGGCGAGTAGCCGCGGCGCTGCCGCGGCCCGTGCTGGGAGACGGCCCTTATCCTCCCCCCATGCAGGACGCCATGCGGCACCGATCTCGACGAGTTGATCGACGAGCGGAGGAGCTGGCGCCCGTCAATGCATGCTGGACATTGGTCAAGATGGCTGCCCGTGGAGGCGGGCTACCATCACGGCTTCAGCGGTGGCGACCGCCGAGGCAACACAGAGTAAATCCGCTTCACCAATCGCAGCGTTCGTCACCGCGCTCATCCTCGGGGTCGCTCGTCTGCCGGTGACTGGCGTTGGAAGGTCATCAGGCAGCCTCCATGACAACTCTGTCGTCCATGCACCCCTGGAGGGTGGGACCTGGCCATGCATGAGGCATGGGGCGCCGGCTGAGCCCCATGCAAACGAGAGCTGGACAGCCATACACTGCCAGGCGGGGACCGTTCCAGTCAGCGCCAGTCGGCTCTGCCGGCTTGACTGGCCACAAGGCCACTACTGTGACCCTGAGGAAGGTCCTCTCCTATATGCTCCTTGCCAGACATGTCTCTCAGAGACCGCTGTTTGGGGTAGTCTAGCCGGCGGGAGCGGTAGTCTATCGGCCGGGAGCCGGCGGTACTCTAGTACTTAAGTGTGCTGGAGTATCGGCGGGTGTCTCTAGTAGAAGAGTAGCCTGCTTAGCTGGAAACCCCGTGTTACTGTTACTGTTACTGTGTGTGTGTGTACGTGTAAGTGTACTGTATTTTTTCAATACGCACTCACTACGTACGTACGCACTACATACTCAGTACGCACGCGTATGTTAACCCGACTATGTGTCACCCCCCTGATGTCTGCCTGCACGCAAACCCACGTACGCACCAAGCTTCTTCGGCGGCAGCGACTCGGTGAAGAGGGGGTTGCCGTACTTCCTGTCGTGGCAGGGGGTGGTGCAGTGTTTCCGTGAGCCACCCCACAACCCCACAATGTGCGTATGCGGGGTGAGATTGGCAGATTAGGGCCGAGGATGAGGGGTGAGATTGCGCTAATTTCGACCAAAAAAGTGTGAAAACCTACACTTTCACACCTTTCCGCCCATAAATCGCATCCGTCGGGGGGGGGGGGGGCATCGAGAAAATGCGCGTGGGGCTCGGGATGATCCGTCATTTTCCCAAAATCCTCAGCGGAAACACTGGGGTGGTGGTGGTGATCGTCAAAAGCGTAACACCACGGGAGCGCCTGAAGAGACCCCGAGTAAAACCACAAGACCCGAAAAGGTTAAAAGCCAGCGAGGCGATCACACACAGCCCCCCAGCACAGTCCCCCGTTGTGACGAACCGCACAGTAATACTGCCCCACAAGGTTCTGAGAGCCAAGAGCGGGTATACGAGTGGCGGTGGTGGTAGTCACAGGACAAGGGGGCTGATGATGGGGGGAGGAGCAGTGCTTCCTCGGAGAGACGGTATACCGCCTTCGGCATGGAGGCGGTACAGAAAGATTGTCCGAAGGCAGTCTACCGCCGGAAATTGCCACGAAAAGGGCATTTTGCCCACAAAAGTAAACTTGATACAACTCGATTTCAAAATCGTTTCCACTTAAACCAAGCGACAAGAAATTAATCCACCAAGATCAATCCAGGAAGCACTGGGGAGGATCCCAGGACCCAGTCACTGGTGGTGTGTGCGGCCGCGCTCAAGAGTTCAGGCCCGCCGCCTGTGCGGTGTGCGCCACACACGACTGCAACATCCATCATCGTCATTATCAGGAGGTGTGTGCAATGTGATTGTGTGCGTGTATGTGTATGTGTGTGTGTGTGTGTGTGTGTGTGTGTGTTTGGGTGCACACAACATCAGCCTGGGGTGGGTCACCACGTGTGAGTGCATGGCAGCGCATATCTGGATGGGCGCTCATGCAGGCCAAGCAAAGATTGACACTCTACCTGTAGTGCACATAGAACAAGTACCCCACCGCCAGCAGCATCGCCACGCCAAAGAAAATCGCGATGTTCATGCCTGCGCCGCTGGCGTCCGGGATCTGGGGACCCCCCTGAACCACAGCAGCACGGATGGGGCACAGCATGGGGTGCATGCACAACATGCGCATGCCACTTGCAAGCAGAGTGTGGCTTTGCTGGTTTCCTAACAAAACATGCCTGCCATATGATCTCAGACCGCATGGCGCATGCATGCATGGGGGCTGCAAGATCGGTCGACGTGCACCCATCCCCGGCCACACGCCCCCCAAATCGCACGTGCTGGAGTGCATGCGCATGTCATTGGAGGAGGGGCCCCCACGCATGCTTGCGGCGAAGAAGAGGGTTGTCTCCCACCTGCTTGCCCCCTGAGGGCCTGCCCGCGGGTCTCCTTCCCCTTCCCGACATCGGAAGCGGCGCAGACTCTCCTTTTAATAGGGGGGGGGACAGCAGTTTTTGGCGCGAGTTTCACACATTCACACATTCACTTTGGGTGAAAAGGGTGCAACCTCCTTTACATCTTGCAATCGCAGTGGACTGCGTAGCCCTTTGGGTTTGACGAAATCATGGCGGCGCGGAGGAAACGTGCGTTGGCGGCTGGTTGCGCTCTGTTCCTTGCATGCATGCATGCAACTTGCTGCATGCACAGGGGCATGCAGATGGCTCTGGCTCCCACCCCACCCCCCTCTGCACCCCCATGCACCCCCACACGACACCTCCAATGGGTCCATCCCCTCACCCCCACCATACCCGCTCTACAGAGCCCCACGGCACCCACGGTCTTTCCACGACCCCCATGCGCGCATGACGCCATCCCATCTGCATGCCCCTGGCTCATGCTTTAGGCCCCGGAGGCTCGGAGTGGATCGGTGGCGACAACGAGTTCACCGTGCTCCACTGGCTACTGGCATTGTGCATCGTGGCGGGCGGCTTCTACTTCCAGGTGGGGCTGAACCCCAGCGCTCGCTCTCTCCGTCTCTCCGTCTCTCTTTGTCTCTCCCTCTCTCTCTCGCTCTCCCTCTGCCTCTCTCTGTCTCTCTCCCTCTCTGTCTCTTTCTCCCTCTCTCTCTATCTCTCTCAGTTGTTCCGCTACAGCACCCCGCCTTATCAGCATCATCCTGGATTTTACAGTCTGTATGACACCACTAGTGACGTGCAGATGTGTGACACCACTAGTGATGTGCAAGACTTGCGTCGACGCTAGGCCCGTCACCTGACTGAACCTGGCTGGCTACCTGGTCCACCTCGCTGTGAGGGAGTCCCCCATCGCCTAAGGGTGTGTTCCCACTCGGACGCTTATACGTTTTCTAGAAAACTTCTAGGTTTTCTAGTCGCGCTAGAGGGCCCCCGAGCGGGCCCCCAAGCAATCTAGAAAGAGCGTTTTTTCTTCTAGTCACAGTCGACCTTCAGTCAACGTCGCTAGCGTCTCCGACATCGAGAACACTCCAGTCAAAGTTGCTCCCCACCCTTCTACCAGGCTAGAAGGAACTTCTAGGTCGTGAGTGGGGACACACCCTAAGCGACTTCAATCAGGATTCAGGAATCAAGGACAAGGACGTGCGTCCAGATACGCACGGCCCTGTTACGGTTCATTTTGTCAAGATAAGCACTTCGATTTAATTGGGATTCCTCGCGTCCAGATTAGCACGTCAATCAGGATTCCTTGTGCCCTGACAAGCACGGCCCTGTTACAAACGTGGGGCCGGTCACACTGGTCGCGGTTAGCAGAAATCCTAACGTGGGGTGCAAACGCTAACCTGAGCCCCCCAGGATAGCGCCACGTTAGGGCTCCTACCCACCCCTGCCACTGGGTGGCCGCATGGACCCGGGGCGAGCTGTTACAGGGGGAGAGACGGCCGTCCGCGTCGCGAGGGCGCGGGCCGCGGGGCCGTCAACCCCCGTTTTGACCGCCGCGGATCTCTGCACCCACAAGGCCCACGCCCCGGCGATGGCGGTGATGCTGACGAGGGGTCCTGCTGGGGAGGGGGAGGGCAGCGAGAGCGAATCCAGTGCGGGCGGTTTTCCTCACTGCCCCCTAACGTAAACCAAGGGTGACCGGCTGGCGTTTTCACATTAGACTGAAGCTAATGTGGAGGCAAACTAATGCTAACGGCCCTTCAGTGTGACTGGCCTCTTAGGATTCCTTGTATTCGGGGCGCCTTGGCAGAAGTACTGGCAGCTCTGCGCTTTGGTGGTCCCCGTGCCTGCTGTACGTTTTGGCCCAGAGCTGCCTCGATACTGACAGGCAGGCAAGCCAGTGGTTTCGTTTTCAGGATGTTCAGTAAGTTGTTACAAAAGGACAGTGCCCCGCGGGGGATAGCGGGCCCACAAAGGATAGCCCCAGCTGTTTTTTTGCCCCCGCTGTCCTTTTTTACAAAGTGCTAGCGGTGTCTATACCCAATGTTTTTTCACAGCCAGGTTTTGCTTTGACCACGTTGACTGTTGGCCACCTGTCGACCGTTACATATACCTGTTGATCGCTAAATACACCTGTTGACCGTTAAATATATTTAGGTAATTTGAAAGCTGTTGACGAGCTCTGTCTGGTGGCTTGTCAGACCAACACTCCACTGGATGGCTTCAGCTGTGGTCAAGGTCAAAGTCCAGCCGGAATACAGCCGAATGGCTGTGTAAAGCCGACAACAAAATCACCAAAGCAGACTTAGGTCGGGGTGGCTGAGCCTGCTGGCGAATCATGCATCTGCCCCCCCCCACACACACACACGACACTTCATAACAACATGCATCACCGCGGCACGCAGGGCTCCCTCCACGAGCCGATGGTCGACATCATCGGCCGCGCCCGCCACGTGCTGCCATCCTCACTGGGAGGGTGGGCGAGCAGCGGCGTGCGCACTGTGTCACCGCTGAAGGTGAAAATGTGCCGCGTGCTTACCGTAGTTCCGCTTTGCCTTGCCGCCACTTTTATAAAGGGAGTTATTGTTTCGAATTTTGGTGCCTTCCCGCGGGATTTTTTCCCCCTTTTCCCGTTTTGACGTCCCTCTTGGCGTTTTTTGACTTTTTGGGCAATAGTTTCTAGAAATCGACCTTGCCAAGCCGTTTTCCGAGTTATTTAATCGGCAAGGCAAAGCGGTATTACGGTATGCCGAGCACCGTGCCGCACCTTTTAAACTATGATATGGGCTACCCCCTGGTCATCAATGTGACCCTGCACGTGTGCTGTGCCCCCCCCCCCCCCCCGGTCTTGAGCACGCTCGTATACGCCTTTACAGGGGGCGTCTTTGACTGTTGTGCATCGACCCACTTAACCCCACTCATCATCGTCACACTTGCCGCCACTTGTTCGGCGCATTCTTTTTCTAGAAATCAACCTTGCCGCCACGCTCTCCGAATTATTAAATCGGCAAGGCAAAGCGGTACTACGGTACCCACATTGGCCATCCAGGCGCCGAAGATGCTGGACTTGGAAGAGGGCTCTTCTAAGCTCTGGCTGACGCGGAGTACGCAGACAGCCAGCTGTATGGCACACACACACACACACACATGAGCAGGCGCCAAAGATGGACTTGGAGGAGCTGGCCGACACGGAATACGTAGACAGCCAGCTGTGGGGCACACACACACACACACACACGCACACACACACACACACACTCACATACACACACACACACACAAGCAGGCACGAAAGATGCCAGCTGTGGGACACACACACACGCACACACGCACACACACACACACACACACAAGCAGGCACCAAAGATGCTGGACTTAGAGGAGCTGGCCGACATGGAATACGTAGACAGCCAGCTGTGGGGCACACACACACACACACACACACACACACACACACACACACACACACATGAGCAGGCGCCAAAGGTGGACTTGGAGGAGCTGGCCGACGCGGAATACTTAGACAGCCAGCTGTGGGGCACACACACACACACACATACACACACACACACACACACAAGCAGGCACCAAAGATGCCAGCTGTGGGACACACACACACACACACACATGCACACACACACACACACGCACACGCACACACACACACACACAAGCAGGCACCAAAGATGCTGGCCGACGCGGAATACGTAGACAGCCAGCTGTGGGGCACACACGCACACACACACACACATGCACACACACACACACACATACACACACACACTCAGTGAGTGTCACTCACTCACACACACACACACACACAAGCAGGCACCAAAGATGCTAGACTTAGAGGAGCTGGCCGACGCGGAATACGTAGACAGCCAGCTGTGGGGCACCTACCGCTCGGGCCACTACTTTGGGATGCGCACGCGGCTGCCGAAATCCCTCATCACCGGCGTGATGTGGTTTGACCCAGACTCGCCATCAACGCTCAATCAGCGGCGCGTGCGACACACGACCGACCCAGACGATGACCTCAAGGTTGGCCAGTCAGCCTGTTGTGTCAGCAGATGCGTGGCCGGCGCATTTAAAGTTGATTTTTTTCAACACGACCGACCCAGACGATGACCTCAAGGTTGGTGAGTCAGCCTGTTTTATATCAGCAGATGTATGGCCGGCATATGTATAGCCGGCACATTTAAAGTTGACTTTTTTTCAACACAACGCCTAGTTGGCGCTTGATCATCGATGTGTACAACCTTTTTTGTTGTCTATGCTTTTTGGATCGCTGGCACACTTACCGTCCATATTGTTTGCCTTCGCGGGGGTGTTGAAATTGTAGTTGTTTAATGACTGCTGGGGTCGTTTTTCGTCGTTTTTCGTCGTTTTGACGCCCCTGATCGCGATTTTCGACGATTTATATTAGTTTCTCAGCTTCGCGGGTGTGCAAACAACGGTACTTATTCGCAAAGGCAAACCGCACGGACGGTATTGTATCCAATTTAAGTAACGCTGCCGTACTGAGGCATTTGCCTTTGCGAATCACTATCGTTGGAATCTAGCTCGTTAATCCCGCAGGACAAGCAAACGACCCGGACGACGACCAGTGATTCCCTTTTTGGCTGTACTCAGCCATTTGGCTGTATTCCGGCTGTACTTTGACCTTGAACACAGCTCAACCCATTCAGTGGATTGGTAGTCTGACAAGCCCGCCAGGTAGAGCTCGCCAAGAGCTTTCAGATGACCTGTATGAGGACTTAAGGTCAATGGGAAGTCAACGGGAATTCAATCCGATTATCCGGCGAAATCCGGCTTTGGAACAATTGATTAAAAATCCTGACAATAAAATAACTGTCGGCAACCCAACCTAAGGGCAGGCTTTGCAGCCTGCGCGGCGAACCAATTATTTCACCAATCGCCCAACTTGATCACCTTCCCAACCGCCCAACTTCAGCAATCGACCACCTTGCATGCCGTGCAGCCGTGCGGCTGGTGGCAGCCCCGCGACGGGCGCAGTTACAGTTGCAATTACATCGGCTTTCCAGTAAAGACTACCTCAAGTCCTAGTAACACCGCCTAGACCCAAGTCCAGTTCTGGCCCTAACAATTACTTGTGAGGGGCGGTAGCCACCAGCCGGCTGCCTGCCAACGTGTAGTCCTAGAGCAAAAAGGAGAGCTATTACGACGGGCGCACATTGCCCAAACCAACCGCACCTCATCAAGCATGGACTATCCACAATAGCCGGGCACTACCTGCCTGCCTACCTGCCTGCCTGCCTGCCTGCTGGTGTGTGCCCTGCAGACGTATGCATGGGTGCAGTGATTTCCTTTTCATAATTTTTCATTAATTCTTCTTCAGCCGGATTTTGCTTTGACCGCGTTGACCGTTGACCTCCCGTTGACCGTTTGTCCTCCCACATAGGTCATTTGAAAGCTGCTGACGTGCTCTGTCTGGCGGGCTTGTCAGACTAACAATCCACTGCATGGGTTGAGCTGTGTGCAAGGTCAAAGTATAGCCGGAATACAGCCAAGTGGCTGTGGAGAGCCGAAAAAAAAATCACTGCATGGGCGGCAGCGCCGCGACGGGTGCACGCATCCGAACAACTGCGTCACATACGACCAGTGCTGCTTCGCCTGGGCGGTTTAACGCCTACGGCGGTTTCTGGGCGGAAATAATCAATTAATTTTTTTGGGTTTAACGCCGATTTTGGTCATTTTTTGCCGATTTTGTCATTTTTTGTTTGATTTGGGCCGGTTTTGGTCACGGCCGCTGGCAACCACCAGCGGCCGGGCTGTAAGAATTAATTGTTTGAAATCAATTGAAGAAGCACTGCATACGACTGCGTCGCATCATCACCAACATCATAGACTACCCACACACTGCAGGCATGGACAATCCATACGAGCCGAGCCCGCCTGCCTGCTGATGCCCCCCACTCACCCCTCACCACACACACACACACACACACACACACACACACACACACACACACACACACACACGACACACACACACAGACTTACGGGTGGCCGGAGCCGCCGGTCTGTTTGATGCCCCCCACCACCCCTTTCACTCACACAACACACACACACACACACACCACACCACACACACACACAGACCTACGGGGTGCCGAGGCCGCCTGCCTAGTTGATGCACCCACCCACCCCTCAACACACACGCACACACACACACACACACACACACACACACACACACACACACACACACACACACACACACACACACACAGACGTACGGGTGGCCGAGCCCGCCTGCCTGTTGATGCCCCCCACCCACCCCTCACCACACACACACACACACACACACAGACGTACGGGTGGCCGAGCCCGCCCGCCTGTTGATGCCACCCACCCACCCCTCACCACACACACACACACACACACACAGACACACACACACACACACAGACGTACGGGTGGCCGAGCCCGCCTGCCTGTTGATGCCCCCCACCCACCTCTCACCACACACACACACACACACACACACACACAGACGTACGGGTGGCCGAGCCCGCCTGCCTGCTGATGCCCTTCACCCACCCTCACCACACACACACACACACACACACACACACACACACACACACA
>VFSX01000559.1:92500-100000 GCA_016618255.1 Chlamydomonas sp. UWO 241 | reverse complement strand
AGGATTCTCAACCTGTTACCCTTAACCCGGCTCTGAGCAGAAGCTGACCCCTTGTTGTTGCACCGAGCGACATTGAACGTGTCGCAGGCCCCCCCCCTGCTGAAGGGGGGAGGCACAGAAGGACTTGGTGAGGGGCACATCCCTAAGCCTAACTGCCTAGAAAGGGGCTGGAAAAGGCGGTCAGTAGTGACCAAAAGTGTGGGATTTGGTAATAGGTTAGAAAGCAAGCTTGCCCCCCGGTTATAGCGGATAAATATGTTCCTTCTGCATACTCCGTTTTGAGGTCGTCATCTTTGAGGCAGCTTTCACGTGTGAGACCCAGCGTGGGCATTTCTCAGGTGCGCCAGCTGCGGTGCACTGCAAACGGCACAGTCCACCGCAGCTCCTCGGGAACCCACGCTTGGGTCCCCGCCACTATCGTGGCTGCCTCATTGACTCCTAATTCAAAACATCGTTCGCTTCAGGTCAATTATTCCTCCCGATCCTCTACCATCTCCAGGCTTGTGTTACGTATATCAAGGCACGAGACCAGAAAGTTGGCCATGTCACGCCAAAAACAAGGGTAAAGTAGCCCCGGGCTGGGGTTCATAAACGCCCGCATCTTCGCATCCAAGCCTTTATCGTCCCCAGGGACGCTCAGGAAAAGGGTGTGGAACTGTACGCGTGTCTCCGTATACGCTGGACACTCAAAAATCACGTGTGCCTCATCCTCCCGCATGCCACAAAGGCGACAGAGCCTCTGGCTGCGTGGCTCTGCCTGCGCCGTGTGGCGCCCCTTCTCTATCTGCAGTTCATGCAGCCCCATTCTAAAGCGTGCGAGTGTCGTGATCTGGGCGGCGCTGTTCAGCCCCGTCCAGAGCATTGGTGCGCCGCCACAGTCGTCTGCCATCCACCGCAAGTAAGTAAGCATCTTGAAGCGGTGTGACCATGAGTCAGGCACTGAGCGGACGACGCTGAGCTGGTTGGCGTCCTCTGGCAGCTCTGGTGTGCTGGTCTCTGATGCCAGCCAACCCGCCGCTGCTGTCTCTAGCAGGCGGGCGATGCCCCCCGCCTCCTGGCCCCACACCAGCGTGTGCCCCACTGTGCTGAGGCACTCGCACAGCTGTGCCACCCAGCTCTCTCGCACGCCACCCGCCGCTAGCTCCCAGCTCTCCCGCATTGCCGCCCTCAGCAGATCGCCATCCGGCCGCCGTAGCGCTTTCGCCCAGAAGCGCGCCGCCTGCCGCAGCCAGTCGGTCGACAGCGGTCGCCAGCCCACCTCCGTCGCCAGCAGCGATAGCTGTTGCCCACACCTGCGAATACGGAGGGCCTCGCGCACAGATTGCAAGTGCAGGGCTTCCATGGCGCGCCACTTGCGGCGCGCCGCCTTGGAGGGGCCCCCGTCCCCTCCAGCCACCCCCCACTTGTCGGCTGCCCCCGAGAAGATCCCCTGTACCCCCATGCCCGCCCCCGCCATCAACCCTGGGCCCCAGATCTCGCACCCGTAGTTAATTACAGGTCGCACCAGTGCGTTGAACAGGTGCGCCTTGACTCCCACGTTGTGGAGGCCCATGGCATCGTATCTGCGCGCTAGGGCGAAGCGTGCACGCTGGCCCGCCCCCTGCCTCTGCTCCAGCCCCGCGCCTATTGCCCGACGGCTCCCAAAAAGCATGCCCAGATATTTAAACTCGTGATTGATGGGCAGGTCCATACCAGCGTACTTCAGGGTCACCCTTCCCCTGGCGCTCGTGACCGGGCAGTACTGGTCGTTAAACACCACCCCCTCAGATTTGCGGACATTGACAGTGAGAGCGTGCGTCCTGCAAAAAACGTGAAGTGCATCTAGCAAGCGCTGGAGCGCCTCCGGCGTCTCTGCCATGAGCACGAGGTCATCTGCATACAAGAGTAACCGTAGGAGCCGCCTGTTTGCTCCTGTCCCTAGGGGGACCCCGACCTCTGGCATCTGTGCGTCAAGCTCCCCTTCTAGTGAGTCGATAAACAGCCCAAACAAAAGCGGCGACATTGGGTCGCCCTGCATGACCCCCTGGCGTGTGGCGAAGCCTGGTCCCACTGTGCCGTCTATGCGCACGCACATGCCAGCCCCATCGTACAGTGATGTCAGGGCTGCTAAAAACGCCCCCCCCACCCCCAGGCTCTTAAGGCACTCCCACATGAGCTGCCGATGCACGCAGTCGTATGCCTTTCTAAAGTCGATGAAGGCAGTATACAGCGGTTTTCGCTCATGGCTGCGCCTCTCAATCATGTGCTGTAGGATGAAGGCATTGTCAGGGGCCGCCATGCCCAGGAGGGCTGTGCTCACCTCGTCCTCGGTGAGCCAAGCGTTGAGTACTCGTGCCCGCTGCTTATTTCCTTCGGAGGCATCCGAAAACGGGTTCCCTCCCTCCTGCAGCTCCCCATGGGCATGCTCGCCCCCAACCAGGCCCTCAAAGTAGGTCGTCCACCCCTCTACATCCCTCAGCCCCCCTCCCTGGCTCCCTGGTTTAACCTTGCGCCAGAATTTCCTGGGGGCGCCATGCATGTGTTTGAGCATAGCGTCGTACTCCTGGGCCTCCCATGCCCGGCGCACGCGTCGCGTGGTCTGCCTATACGCCCTGAACGCTGCTGAGGTCAGCGTCGACTGCGCCCCGTGCGCCCTCTCGGCCTCTCGATACGCCTGCCGTGCCTCCTTGCACTCCTGGGCATACCATGTGTTGTGTGGTCGCACTGATGCGCCCCCTTCCCCCTGGTTTTACCAGCACCGCCCCAGCCGCCCCTGACGCGTGCAGCGCCCGCGCTGCCCGCTCAACCGCCCCTTCTAGGAGCGCCTGCTCCTCATCTACCGTGGGGGCCTCCCGCGCCCCCTTGATCTCTGCCGCCACCCCCTGCAGCTCCCGTGCGTAGGCACGCTCCCCCCCCTCAGGCCACCTAAATCTAGTTGGCGTGGTGCATGGCATGGTAGGGTGTGGCGTGGCGACCGCCTCACCGGCCGCCTCGCCCATGGTCAGCACAACTGGGCAGTGGTCAAAGGACCCCTTCCAGCCTGGCAGGGTGGGGATCGTATGCACCCTGAGCGTGGCCCCCTCCCGCGGGGCCCCCGTCTCGCTAAACATGAGTGCCGGCGATGCAACGTGGTAGTCAACAACGCTGTGCGCATTCCTGCCTGTTGCGTGTAATGTGTGTGCTCCCCCCTCATCCTCTGGCAAGCGCCCGTTCAGAATCACCATCCCGGTGTCTCGGCACAGTCTAATCATGTCCCTCCCGTGCGCGTTCTGCGGCCCGTGGTCGGCAGACGTCCGCTGTCCTACCCGCCCAGCCCGTGTGATGTCCCAAGCGGTCAGCGCGAGGGCGGGGTCACCCCCCTCGGCGTCGTGCCCCCCCTGTCGTCCGCTTGGCCGGTGCGGGCGTTGAGGTCCCCCAAACTAGCACCTCCCCCAGCTCCCTGTACTTGGCTATCCCTTGGGCGAGAGCCAGCATGTGGGCTTCCGCCGACAGGCTCCCGCCCTCCCGCTTCAGGTACGTGGAGGTGGGGGGGGGGGGGAGACAGCGCACGCGTACACGTCCCTCCCCCCCTTGAGCCTAATCCTGAACCAAAGCATCCCCAGCGCTGGGGTGTCTTCCACCACCTTGACGTGGCTCGCGATCGTGGAACGCACGTGAAGCGCCACCCCCCCGTGTTTAGCGGTGTATGGGCGTCGGCTGCATGCTAGGCACTTGAACCCCCTAATAGCCCCGGGAGCCTCGCCGGTATGCCCAGTTTCAGTGAATGCGATGATGTCCGTTGTGGCCCAGAGCCAGTTACGGACGTCGGCGCTCTGGTCTATGTGATAGTGTTGCCCTTTAACGTTCCACGTCATTACGCGTAACCCGACATGACCATTACGCGTAACCCGACATGACCAACTGCGACGACGTGTCTGATTTGGCGATGCTTACAGCCCTGGTGAGCCTGAGGAGCCTGGGCATCAGCGACTGCAAATCAGTGTCTGACCTGGCGCCCCTCACAGGCATGGTGAACCTGCCGCGCCTCGACATAGCAGGCTGCGATGATGTGTCTGCCGTGGCGCCCCTCGTAGGCATGGTGAACTTGCAGCGTCTCAATGTGTGTGACTGCACCTCAGTGTCTGATCTGACGCCGCTGGCGGCCATAGTGAACCTGCCGGGCTTGGACATACCCCGCTGTAGACACACCACGAGCTGCGTGGTGTGTGTGGGTGTCTGGAACCTGAAGAGCAGCCCCACGCCCTGTGAACCTGCAGAGCCTCACCCCAATGGACATTTCAGCCCATGCCCGACCTGGCGGGCCCTGCCCTCTAGCTTGAGCAGCGAGGTTAGGTCTAGGTTGAGAGTCCTTTGTAACATCATTCTGGGTGGACAGTGGAAAGCAGGACTGGACACACCTCATCCTTCATTCCTCATCCCGGAAACCGTCTGTACGCCACCCCCGTGCACGCGCCAAAGCTTCACCAGTAGAATGCGGGTAGCTGGGGTTGCACTCTGCCACATGTGCTCCGGCCTGGGGATAACCGCCTGTGGCAGTCGCATGGTGCCGCCACGACCCACAGTCGCCAGCAGACTCGCGTAGCAACTCTTGTTAGTTGACGCGGTCGGTGACTCTACTGCGGATTATAATTAATTACACTGGTTCTTCTTCTCATCCTCCGACAGGGCCACAACCCTCATCAGGCGGCTGCCCGCCAGAAACCCGTCGTCACCCCATCTGCATGCTGTCGACGCCCACCGCCGCGCCCTCCACGCGCCACAGCTTGACCAGCCCATCGTCCCCAGCCGATGCGAGCAGGGTCCCGTCAAGTGGGTGCCAGGCCACGCAGTTAACGTCTGCGGTGTGCGCGGCCTGCGGGGTGGCAGAGAGGGAAGGAGGGAGGGGTGTGAGGAGGAGGGATGGAAGTGTGTGTGTGTGTGTGTGTGTGTGTGTGTGTGTGTGTGGAGGGATCGGGGGAGGTGTGTGTGGGGTGTGGGGTGTGGGGAGGGATAAGAGGAAGGGGTGTGGGAGGGAGCGAAGAGCGAGGGACATGAAGCTTAGGGAGGGAAGGAGGGAGGCCTCCCTAGGGAGGGAGGGGCGTGAGGGAGGGGCGTGCGCGGCCTGAGAGGCGGCAGAGAGAGATTGAAGGAGGGAAAGAGGGGCGCGACGGGGGGGGCGAAGGAGAGAGGGGCGTGAGGGGGGAAGGATGGAGGGATGGGTGTGTGGGGGGGGGGGTGGGGTGGGGTGGGGGGAGGGGGGAGGGAGGGAGGGAGAAAGGGAGGGAGAAGGGGAGGAAGGGAGTGGTGTGATGGGCGAGAGGGAGGCAGGGGATGTAGCGACCGGCTTGGCTCAGAACTCTCTCAAGAGCGCCCTGGTCCACACTTACGTGTTCACACTTACTGATTGCCACACCATCCTAGATAGACTATCCAATGCTTCAGCATCAACTCAACAGGTTGCTCCTGTGCATCGCAAAATCCCATCGTCTAATCCGAGCAAGTGAATGCGGTCTCAACGCCTGAGACGGTCTGGGTGCGTCTCAGGCAGTGGTGGGCGCCTGAGGCGATCGTGGGTGTGCCTCAGGCGGCACCTCACGGCAGTCGGAGCGCCTGAGGCGCCGCCTGACCTGCGCAAGTGAATGCGCCGCCTCAGGCGCCGCCTCAGGCGTTGTGAATGTGGTAGGGTTATGCATCGCACACACGTGGCTGTAACATTCGTGAGAGAGGGAGGGGCGTGCGCAGTGATTTCCTTTTCGGCTCTACACAGCCATTTGGCTGTATTCCGGCTGTACTTTGACGTTGCACACAGCTCAACCCATGCAGTGGATTGTTAGTCTGACAAGCCCGCCAGACAGAGCACGTCAACAGCTTTCAAACGACCTATGTGTGAGGACAAACGGTGAACAAGGAGTCAACGGTCAACGCGGTCAAAGCAACATCCGGCTGTGGAACAATTCATTAAAACTCCTGAAAAGGAAATCACTGGGTGTGCGCCGCCTGAGGCGCGCCCGCAGGAGGCGATTCCTTGGAGCGCAAATCTCGCGATTCGCCCTCGCAGTTCCCCTCGATATTTCCCGCTTTGCCCCCGCAACGGAGGCTGCGGGGGCTGCGGGGGCGCTAAGGACATTACTGACACACATACACCCCCCCACACACCTCGGCTTCCGCCACCAGGCACCACAAGGATGGGCCGACGACGGTGGTGGCGTCGGCGGGCGTGCGTCCGTACACCTGCAGTGAGTGTGTGTGTGTGCGTGCGTGCGTGCGTGCTTGTGTGCATGTGTGTGTGTGGGGTGTATGTGTGTGCGTGTGTGCGTGTGCGTGGTCGAGTTTACAGTCCATCGGGCGCCTTCTGGTGCGTGTGCGTGTGAGTGTGTGTCAGAGGTTTCCTTGGGGTCAGTCATCCTTTCGTTTTTCCCGAAGAGGCTTTCCCAGTTTCGTCGGGATTTCGGGCTGCAGCCCGAAGCATCGCTTCGAAAAGTGCGAAAATCGTCAATTTCACACTTTTTTCTCGGGAAAATTGCCTCCGCACGTCGGTTTTCCCGACGAGCCCTCCCGAAAACCATCGGGAACGCGCCCTTCAGGCACGATTTTTTTCGTTTCCCGATCGGGAAGGAAACCCCTGGTGTGTGTGTGTGTGTGTGCGCGCATATCTGTGTCTGTGTGTGTGTTTGTGTGTGTCTACACACATCACAAGAAACCCCCCCGTGCCCGGTCGTCCCGCGGCAATCAGCCTGCCGCGCCCCCACTCAACCATGTAGACCTCTCAAAAAACAACTAAACAGTCAACACCCAGTGAGCACTCGGTCAACGCCCGGTCAACGCCAAGTCAACACCCAGTCAGCCCACCGGTTGTCGCCGTCCCCCACCGAAATCGGCCCGCCAAGCCCCCAATCGACCGAGTCAACCTTACAAACAACAAACATAAACACAGTCAACGCCCGGTCAACGCCCGGTCAACGTTCCCGTACCCGGTTGTCGCCGTCCCCCACCGCAATCAGCCCGCCGCGCCCCCAATCGACCGAGTAAACAACATAAAAAAACACAGTCAGCGCCCGGTCAGCACATGGTCAGCACTCGGTCAACGCCCGGTCAAAGCCCGGTCAACGCACCCGTATTCGGTTGTCGCCGTCCCCCGCGGCAATCAGCCCGCCGCGCCCCCAATCGACCGTGTAGACCGCACGGGAGTGGTGGCCGGAGAGTGTCGTCTCCAGGCTCCACGGGAGGCCCCTGCCGCTGGTGCTGGCGTCTGATCGCCCACACCGCCACACCTTGAGAGGGTGGGATAGGGTGATGAGGTGTGTGCATGTGTGTGTGTGTGTGTGTGAGTGTGTGTGTGTCTTTGTGGACGCCTGGCTCCACGGGAGGCCCTTGCCGCTGCTGCTGCTGCTGCTGCTGCTGGCGGTGTCGGCAGGCCCACACCTTTGGAGGGTGAAGGGGTGGCGTGTGTGTGTGTGTGTGTGTGTGCACTCCAGGCTCCACGGGAGGCCCCTGCCGCTGCTGCTGCTGCTGGCGGTGTCGGCAGGCTCACAGCGCCACACC
>VFSX01000559.1:67500-87500 GCA_016618255.1 Chlamydomonas sp. UWO 241 | reverse complement strand
CTTGTGCACCTCAGACGATGGGATTTCGGTAGGGCTTGTTGGCTTGTGACGCCACGCCCTTGAGTCCCGCCACTTTACCACCATCCGTCCCCATGCCTACGTGGTATGTCTGTGTGATGCACGAGTTTCGTGCGGGGCGTAGGCAGCTTTCCACATTCGCCCCACACTTATGCTGCCTGAGTTGAGGCTACGTCACGGGAGTTGCATCCTCGGCGGTGCAAGGGTAGTTCTTTGTCAACATTAGACGTATCGTCGTCGTCGCATCGTCGGTTGAGCGCATAGTAATGCTGATGTATGCCGACGATTTATGTTTGTTCTCGCATGACCCAGCTCAATTGGCGCTTATGCTGAGAATCCTTGACAAAGTGTCATCTAGCTTTGGCATGCAAATCAACGCCGCCAAGACAGAAGTGATGATTTTGCCAGCAGATTTTGACGCGGATCTGCCCACGTTTGCGCTGACTGGTGGTGAAGTGAAGACCGTCTCTGCATTTAAGTATCTAGGGAGTTGGATAACCCAGAGTGGTGGTGTGGAAAAGGAGATCGGTGTGCGTGTCGGTCGCGCGCTGGGCGTGTTTGCGTCTTTTGATAAGATTTGGGCCAGCAAGAAGATGCAAGTGCAGTCTAAGATGCGGGTTTACAACACTTTCGTGCTGCCCCACTTTCTGTACGGCTGCGAAACATGGGCCCCTACTAAAACACAACTGACTCGATTGGAGGTTGCCCACTCTAACTGCCTTCGTCGCATTCTGGGTGTGCGCCTGGTCGACCGGCACAGATTAACTTATATTCGGCAGGCGTGCGACACTGAGCCAATTGAGAGCCTTGTGGCAAAGCGATCAATGCAGTGGCTAGGCCATGTGATGCGCATGCCGGCTTCTCGTCTTCCTCGTACGACTTTTGACTGCACAATGGATGTGGCTCGGCAGCAAGGCCGGCCTCCAGCCTCCTCCCGACACTATTTTCTTAAGCTACTGATTCAGCAGCTAGGCGAAACTAGTGGCACTCGTTCTGATTGGAAGACTTTTTTGGACACGGCGTTTGAGCGTGCTCAGGATAGGGTCGGGTGGAGAGCCGTGGTGTACGGTCCGGCTGCCCCTCAGGCGCCGGCCCCTCCACCACGGCGGTCAAGTAGATTGGCAAGCGCCACTTGACCCCCTATCCCCTAGAAGCAGTTAGGACCTATTTTGGAGGCGTCGCACAATAGCTCTCCTCTTTGCTCTGGGACTACACGTTGGCAGGCAGCCGGCTGGTGGCTACCGCCCCTCACAAGGAATTGTTAGGGCCAGAACTGGACTTGGGTCTAGGCGGTGGTACTAGGACTAGAGGTAGTCTTTGCTGGAAAGCCGATGTAACTGTAACTGTATTAGACGTAGGATGTTGGAACGCGCGAAGTACCCAGCCCCGCCACTATCCGCCACTCCCCCCCCCTCCCCCGGCACAAAACGAGCGCCAGCTATCTAGAGGACTTCAACAGATGCAGGGACGATCACATTAGCAGCAGGTGGAGGAAGTGGGAGGTGGTGGGAGCGGACGGCGGCAAGCCAGGGAGACGAAGAGGTGGTCGGCCAACCTACACCGACCGCGGCGACACTAGGCCAGTGCGCATGTAGTTAGGGTGCGACTTCTAGTAGTGGGTTTGGACAACTAGTGGACTAGTAGTGGGCTGTGGCTGGCTCACGCTGTTGTCAAGACCTGGTGTTGCGTGCTGACTGGCACCTGCAACACCATTCTCACCACCCACCGCCCCTGTAAACGTCCTCCAGTTAGTTCGGACTCCATTTCCGTCATCTACTGGCGAATTGTGCCCCACCATGGCGGACGCCACGCTGCAGCTGGGGTCCCTCGATTGTGAACTCATCATCATATTGAATTCCCTGGACACCTTGACCCACCCCCGGCCAATCAGAGGCCTTGGAGCACGTCAACGGCACGTTCTGAAGCTATCTCCGGTGTTCGAGTCCCTGGGCCACGGTAGGGACAAAGTCACACTTACCTGCCAGAGTTGTCTCTGTCCAGGGGCCCTCCCTCCTGCCACTATTGCGTATTGCGTCCGCAATACGGATAGTTCCGAGGCTTCGTGGAGTTTGGGCACCTCACACTCCAGGTTCTCCCATTTAAGCTACTACCACGCGATATGCATGACATCGTGTGCCTACCCACCCGTTGCTCAAGCCGCGTAACGCCTTAGTCTAGCCCGTCCCCGCGACGGCTGCGACTGACTTAGACCATCTAGCGGAATCCACAGTCATGGAGGCTCTGGACGCCGATGCCGACAACATGGGCATGGCACCGCAGGATGAGGACGACGACCGCTTTTACTGCCCGGTAGGATGCAGGGGGTAGGATGCAGGGAGCTTGTCGGTGCTCGGGTCAAGCTCGTCATCCTACCATGGGTGGTAGCCCGCGCTGTGGCACGCGGCCCACTGCACCGCACCACTGACATGCACCCTACCATCACCAACACTGTCGCAGTACCCTTCATGCAACCGGAGCTTTGTAGAGCTGTGGCGCCTCAAGGTCCACCACCGCGCGCCGCCCGACGTGCGCGGCAGTGGCAAGGAGCGCGGCCACGGCGTCGAGCTGGACATCTGCCCCAAGTGCAGGGAGGAACTCAAGCCGGGCCGCCACCACGTGGGGTGCATCGCGGGAAAGTACGCGCGACCACACGCCAAGAAGGCGCGCATGGTGAGACAAACACGGGTTTCGTGCCTCGCATGCATGCGGCAACCGCATGCTCCGGCTTTGCATGGGGGTGGGATCAGGCATGGGGGGGGGCTGCATGGGCGCCGTGTGGGCATGGCGGTTGCATGCAGTTTTCGAGCCGGTGCAGGGTTTGCTCACCACCACCACAATCTCATGCCCCCTCCCCCCCCCCCCCTACTGTGCAGATGGCCGACCTGGCGCGCGGACTGGGCTACCCGCCAGGCACCATCCAGGTCACGTTCTCGCCACAGGTGGGTTCATCGCTTTCTGCACGACTTCCAACAAGGGAGACCCTGTCGACGTCAGATGGAGAGCGCAGCAAGGCTGTGTATGATCTTTATTGATGGGGTGTGCAACCGCCTGGGCTCTTCCATCGCTCGTGGGCGCCGCGTGAGGAGCCGGGTGCGAACTGCGTGCGTGCGTGCGCGTGCGTGCACGCGGGCGTGTGCGCGAGCTGTGTCTGCCCCACGCACCCACCCATCTCAGCCGCCCCATGCAGCCACTCACCCCCCCCCCCCTACACACGCACACACAGACACACGCACACACGCAGGGTTGCGACCTCGTACCCATATCCGCTCGTGACCTCATCATGCGCTCTCAGCAGCAGCAGCAACAGCAGCAGCAGCAGCTCACCCACGCGCACACCATGCGCGTGTGCGACAACGGCCACGCGCCCAACAGCGGAGGCGCCGGCCCGTCGCACGGCATGCCTGGAGGGCCTCCGTTGATACAGTCAGAGGCGCTGCCGCTGACATACTCGAACATGGCGCTTTCGGCACCCCTCGCCCAGGTGTGTGCGTGCGTGTGTGTGTGTGTGTGTGTGCGTGTGTTGGGGGGGGGGGGCAGCAGCAGCGATGGCGTGTATGGAGGGATGTCACCAGCAACACCAGGAGCACCAGCAATGGCGCTCTCGGCCCCGCTCAGGTGAGGGGCATAGGGAGAGAGGGAGCGCGGCCACTAGCAGCAGCAGCAGCAGCAGCGCCAGCAGTACCAGCAGCACCAGCGACGGCGCTCTCGGCTCCGCTCAGGTGGGGGGCATAGGGAGGGAGGAAGCGCGGCCGCTAGAAGCGCCAGCAGCAGCAGCGCCAGCAGCGGCGCTAGCAGGGCCGGCAGCACCAGTGCGCTTGCAGCACCAGCAGGGCCGGCAGCACCAGCAGGGCCGACAGCACCAGTGTGCCAGCAGCACCAGCAGCGCCAGCAGCACCAGTGCGCCAGCAGCACCAGCAGTGCCAGCAGCGCTAGCAGCACCAGCGATGGCGCTCGTCTCTCTCAGCATGCACCAGCACCGATGTGCATGCGTACGGAGTGTGACGCTCTCGGCACCGCTTTTCAGAGGGGAGGGAGGGGGGGGGGTCATAGGGCGGGTGGGAGGGAGGCCATTAGAAGCGCCGGCAGCGCCGGCATTGGCGGCCGCACTCTCGATATGCACCAACATCAGCACTGTGTGTTCTCGTGCATATGTATGTTTGTTGGGCGGCTGGAGAGGAGGGCAAGTTTGGTAGCACGCTCCACCCTTTGCCTTGAGATGCACCCAGCATCCGGCATCCGGTACTCACATGCGACTCTCATCATCCTGCACCCCTGCTGCGACCACACCCATGCTGCTCGCATCGTCCCGCATCCCTGCTGAGACTCAATACGCGCTCCTCTGCCCCCCGCTCTCTCGCAGCTTCCGTCCAGCTCCCAGTCGATGATGCTCGGCCGCGGCGTATCCATGGTCGGTGTGGCCGACCTCGGCAACCACTCGCACAGCCACGCGGCATCGCTGGCTGCGCAGCAGGTGGGGCTAGCACTCTGATGGGGTGATCTGATTGTGCTGTGTTAGAGTGCTGTTGGCGCAGCCGGTGGGGTAGCACTCTGATGGGGTGCTCTGATCGTGCTGCGTGCGAGTGCTCTGATGCTCTGGTGGGGCTCTCAGATTGTTGGGGGTGTTCTGATCGAAGTTTTTTTTTTCTTGTTTGGGCGCTCTGGTGCGCGGGGTGTGCATGGGGTGCCCTGATCGAGTGATCTTATGGGACTCCTCTCTTGCGTGTGTGTTGGCCGCTGCCGTTTGCGGGCCGTGTGTGGTCGATTTTACAGTCTTGTTGGACGCCTTTAATGGCGCATTAGACTTGTGCTTGCGCACTCAATCCCTGAGGCAGGCAGATACTATCACCCGCACTAGTCCACTCAGTGGATACACATTGACTGTGTCCATCCCACTGGCTTTAGTACATCTGGTCGCGCCATGCGTCTCAGTTCGGGCAGCCAGCCTGGCCACCCTCCTCCTCCTCCGTTCATCATGTGGCGCACGCCCGACATGCCGCCAGCCTCCATGCATGGCGCTTGCGCTGCGAGGGCGCTTGCTGCCAGTGCACCTCCGTCGTCATGTGTCTCATGCAAGTAAGATTCGCCATGCATGGAGAGACCCTCCATGCAGGTCACTGAAGTGCCCCGCGATTCGTGCCATAGCTGCAGTCCGTAGGCCGAAGCCGTCGCCGCAGCCGATGTAAGTAGCCGTGGCCGATGCAGATGCAGATGCCCTGAGGGCGGACGTGTAGCCGATGCGATGTGAGTGCAGATGCAGGGTGTCCCTGGCCATAGCCGAAGCCTTAGCCGATGTCAATCAATAGCCGATGCCCATAGCCGGTGCCCTGGCTGTAGCGTAGCTGCAGCCTCTGCCCGGTGCCGGTGCCCGTGGCTGCATGGGGTACCGACGATGGCGGCGCCGACTCCTGCCAGCAGCCCGCCCTCCGTCCCCGCATGTCTCGCAGTTGCCTGCCGTATGACGCCGTGCCTCAAACAGCCACTAGCGCTCTGGATCAGGGCAAATCGGCGACATAGCCGATTTTCCCAAACCCAGAATCGCTCACGCTGCAGCAGCACCCTGTCAGCCCAGTTGGTCCGCCATTGGCGGCGTCGGGGCGGGAGCCCCCGACGATTTTGACACCACTTGAAGTTTTTTTGTGTGTGTGTGTGTGTTGAGTTAGCTCGTGCGTGCGCGGGTGCGCGGGTATGCTTCACTCTGCTGATCTGTGATGAATAGCATACTGTCACGCTGTGTGCCCATGCACTGCCATGCCTGATCCAATACGGCTACCCAACCAGGGACAGTCCTCGCCCGAGTATTGGTGCTTCTGAGTCGGGCGTGATGCTGTCAACATCTGCTAACCCCTGCCCCACCCACTCACCGCCCGCAGCTGTCGCTCTCGGTCCCCTCGCACGCCATGCCCGGCATGTCCGGCCTCTCTGCCCACCACAACCTCCACCTGAGCTCCGCCGGCGTCCCGCAGCTGCACCTCAGCGGCCGCCCTCCCCCCAGCGTCAGCCACCTCTCAGTCGTGCACACAGACCACATGGGAGCTGACCCGCATGGCGTCACGGTGTCTCAGCTACTGCCAGACCTCTACCACAACGGGGGCACCGGCGGGTCGTCGTCGGCCGCGGGTGCGAGCCTCTCGACGTCGATGTCATCCGGGTTTGCGCAGTTCTCCGAGTCGGGCGGAGGCTTCGTGGGCGCGGGGATGACGCTGCCGATCGCAGGTGTGCTGGGTTTGGGGTCAAGGGAGGAAGCTTGTGACCAGCTCTGTGTCCCGTCTATGTCCCTTGGTTCCGTTGTTTGTCCAGCGGCTCCATCTCTCATTTTGGGGCATGTCGTGTGTCTTGCGGTGGGCGTGTGTGCGCTCCACACGCGCGCGCGCCTCTCAGTCCGGAGGCACCCTACCCTCTCTCTAGTTGCCCGGCAGTTGACCCAGCGCGTGCGCCTCTTCAGTCCGGAGTCACCCTACCGTGTCTCGTACCCTCTCTCTAGCTGCCCGGCAGTTGACCCAAACGCAACACTTGTTTCTTGTTTGCAGGGATGGCTCTTGCGAGCGGGCCTCTGCTGGTTGGGAGCTGCGACCCGCTGGCTGGCAGCTCACCTGTGTATGGGCACGGTAAGAACAGAGAGGGAGAAAGAGAGGGAGGGAGAGTGCATGCATGCGTACCATGGTGCGCAGGGAGGGTGCATGCGTGTACGGGCACGGTAAGAACAAGGAGGGAGGGAGGGCAGAGAGAGGGAGGGAGGGTGTATGCATGGCACGGTGCGAGGGAGGGGGCATGCGCGAACGGGCACAGTAAGAACAGGGAGGTAGGGAGAGAGGGAGGTAGGGAGGGAGTCGGTGAGAGAGGGGAGGGAAAGTGCATATGTATGGAGGCCGTCCACAAAAACTCCGCTGCACCTGCCAACTCCTGACCTTGCCCTCACTCCCACTTGACCGTGCTGACCACGCCTCTGCTCTTGCATCCCACCCAGGCCTGTCGTCACTCAGCGGCCCCCTCGGTGCCGACTCCCTACCAGCGGGCTTCTCTCAGTTTGCGCTCGACGACGACGGCGAGATCATCCGCCTACTCACGGCGAGCAACGGCAGCACAGAGATCCACCGGACGGAGGGCGGAGGCTTCACGCTGCTGCCAAGCGGGTTCCGCACGGGGGACTGGCAGGTGCGTTGCTGACCTTCTCTGCCCTGCTGTGCCTGCAGTGTCTGCCCTGCCCTGCCACTCCCCTCGCGCTGCTGCCAAGCGGGTTCCGCATGGACGTCCTGCAGGCGCGTTGCTGCCCCTGCAGGCACTGCCTGTTGTCCTGCGCTGCCCTGCCTGTCTGCCCTGCCTGCCCTGCCTGCCCTGGCACTCCCCTCCCTCCCTCCCTCCCTCCCTAACACTCCCAATGCACCATCCCTCCCTCCCTGACATTCGCAGGCGGTGCAGGCGTCGGCGTCGCACCTGCAGCATGCAGCTGCAGCGCAGCTGCATCTTCAGCAGGCGCAGCTGCAGCAGGCACACGCACAGGTAGGGCAATGGTCCGATTAGGCTTCAGCCGTCACAGTACACAGACACCAGCACAACATAATACACAGACAGATGCACGCTACACATGCCGCATGGCCACGCGACCATGCGCCCCTCTTGCCCGGATCCACTGTCTCCATGCATCAAGGCGCGTGTGCGGTGCAAATCACGTACTGAACAGCATCATGAAGCTCTGCAGCACACACACACTCACATTCACCTACCCACTCACACGCAGGTCCAGGCTCTGCAGCAGCAGTTGCACGCGCAGCAGCAGGTGCAGGCAGCTCAGGTGCAGGCGCACCAGGTGGGTGGGTCGCATGGGCAAAAACATCGGTCCACAGCCGTCTCCATGCTCTCTTTTTCGCTTTCTCCCTCTCGCTCCCTCTCCCGCCCTCTCTGCCTCTTCCCTCTCTCTCTCCCTCTGTCTGGGGCGATGATGAGTCTGTGTGCTTGACACGCACACAGAGTTGCGTCATGGCTTGCATAGGAGGCGATCATCGCAAACAGTCGGACGCCATCAGCTACCTAACCGCACTCTAAATCCTCACACCTCGACCCCGCAGGCACAGGCGCAGCAGCAGGCGCATGCACACAGCCAGGCTCAGGCGCACCAACAGGCACAGCACGAGGCGCAGCAGCTGGTGCGCCAGAAGCACCAGGTGTGTGTGTGTGTGTGTGCGTATGTGTGAGTGTGTGATGTCATCAGCGGACACAGCGCTAGCACCAGCAGCAGACGCAGCAGGAGCCCCTATTGTCGCTTTCTCTCACCCACCGCCCCCCTTCTTGCTCTTTCTCACTCCCCCACTCTCACTCCTGCACTCTCCCTGACCAGGTCCAGCACCTGCTCGCACAGCACGACCACCAGACAAAGCAGGAGGAGCAGGATGAGCAGTTGTTGGAGCAGCAGGATGAGCAGGCGCAGGCGCAGGTGCTACTCATGCTGCACGAGGCACCCTCGGCCGAGGCGCCGAGCGAATGACGCTCTGATGAGTGACCACCTGCTCTGATGAGTGAGCTGCTCTGATGGTCTGATGAGTGATCGCCTGCTCTAATGAGTGAGATGCTCTGATGCTGCTGCACGAGGCGCCCTCGGTGGAGACGCCGAGTGAACGTCGGGCGAGCACGCTCTGATGAGTGACCACCTGCTCTGATGCTCTGATGAGTGAGCCTGCTCTGGCGAGTGAGCTGCTCTGATGCTGCTGCACGAGGCACCTTCGACAGAGGGGACGAATTAGTGCCTCTCGGGCGAGCACGCTCTAATGAGTGACCACCTGCTCTGATGCTCTGATGAGTGACCGCCTGCTCCGATGAGTGAGCTGCTGTGATGCTGCTGCATGAGGCGCCCTTGGCGGACACGCCGAGTGAATGACTATCGGGCGAGCCCCTGCTCTGAGTGGCCAGCGGACGCGCGCTCTGATGAGTGGGTATCGGCTGGGATGAGTGGGCACCGGCCCATGGGATGCGTGACCACCTGCTGAGGATTGAGCGCCTGCTCTGAGGAATGGGCACCAGCTCTGATAAGCGGTTGCGGGCACAGCGTGGCGCCAAGGTGCTGCGCACACACGGTGCCAGCGGGCGCGTGGCCCATGCTCACACGACGCTCTGCGCATGGGCAACAGCTGCGCGGTCGCGGGGCGCTGCGCGGGTGCCAGCGCGCCGCACGCACGCGGTGCCTCCAGGTATGGCTTGGCCTACGTGTGCGTCGTAGCAGCACGTGCCGCAACGACGCGTGTGTGTGGACAGACCACGTCCTTACTGCGGCTTGTGGCCGCAGCATACTGTCTGAGGCCAGCGCACCGCGCGCCACACGGGGGGCCTTCGTGTGTGGCTAGGAGCGCGTCTTCTTCCCTGGACCTCTCCTGGGTGCGGTTAACACCGAATAGGCGTCTCCGGGCTGGCACATCCCGCACGGTCCCCGCTTCATCGGTGCAACACAGTCGCATAACAGTCGGCGCTACGTGGTGGCCGTGTCCTCGCCCTTGTCTCGCAGCAGCCCCGGCTGCGAGGGGGTGGGATGCAGGCGCCGTGGTGCTGTGGGCCTGCTGTCTATGTATATATTCTCGTCAACAGTTCTTTTGTGACGAAACACCAAGCCTCTCCCCCCCCCCCCACGCTACTAAAAAGGCAGCACTGTTGCTGTGCACTTGTGAGATGGATGAGTCGCGCGGACGATGAGTGGAGTGCGACGAGAGCTACTTTAAACAACCAAGTAAAAACAAGAATTTGACGCTTTCCCCTTTTACGCGAGTCCCCCTGTGGGGACGCACCGCCTCGCCCGGCTCTCCAAAAACAAACGTTTTCATCTCTTGACATCTCGTTACTGTTGGCCCGACACAATGTGTGTTAGTGTCGGCAAAGACTAGTAAAGCTCGCCAAGAGCCCAGAGCATAGTTTTTTAGTCACTCACCGTTGTGCTAAATAGTCATCAGGGTCGGGCCGTGCTGGCTGGCAGCTGAGTGGATACAAGCGGGTCGGGGGTTGTGGTCGACGGATGGTCGCGCACCCGGCACCCCACCCTCCTGATAGCCACCATTTGTGGCGTGTGTAACTAGAGAGTGGCCTCTCCTTCTGCCCAGTCGTGTGTGCGCTTGGCGTTCTCTACACCGCAGTGGCGGTCACGCTTGTGGCGCTGCCCGCTGTCTGGGTCGAGGTGGCAGCTGGCGGTGCTGCCCTCGCGGTGCTCCGCCCACTCCGCCAGCTCAGCTCCCTCCCCCAGACGGGCGAGCGCGCTGCTGCGGTCGAGATCCTCCGCCTGGTCGGCTGCCGGGTGTCGTCACGTCAGCCGGCTGGCAGCGTGCGCGGCCTAGTCTCCGCTCCACAGCCGCCCAACCTGCTCCCCTGCCTGCAGGGGGGCGGCGCCGCGAGCGATTGAGCCTCGATGGGTGTGGTTTGCGCACGGTCCGGACGTGGTGGGGAAGCTGACACAAAAGCTGGCGGTGGCGCTTGAACTGTGGGTCGTCGCGGACGAGCGGCGGTGCGGTGGACGGCCACGGTGGAAGCGGCACTGACGCTGACCATGTCGTCCGCGCGGGCTTGCGCGGCCCGGAGGCGGCGGTACAGGCACTGTGGCGGGTGCCGATCCTCAGCGCCCGCAAGGAGCCCATCTGGCGGCTGAGGGTAGGTGGTTTTTACAAACAGGCTGCACTGGGCGTGCCCGAGTGTCCGTGCGCACTGCTTCTGGGGGTGCCCGGTGGCGGCAGTGTTGGTGGTAACTGTTGCAGCTGCCTTCCCTGCCCCTACTCCGGTCGTAACATGCTGCCAGGAGTGGCTGTTGCAGCCTCCCGCAGGGGTGCGGGCCGGTGTGTGGTGGTAGCCGCGCTCGTGGTGGACACAATGGAACGCGGCCGCCGCCACCTGTGGCGCATCACGCGCCCGCGCAATGGTGGTGCCCCCTGCTTGCTCGTTGGCGGTTGATTGGGCGGGGGCGCTGGCGTCCCACGCGTGAGCTGGCGGGTGTGCCGTGGTCGCAGGGTAGAAGTGCTGCGGCGGGTATGCTGCTCGCCCCGCTTCCTGTGGTTTGGGGGTTAATACTTTTATGGTCCCTTCATGGTTATCTCGGCCCCCCCTTTGACCACTGGAGGGGTTGAGTGTGGAACCTGCACTGTGGTGTCGCTTGCTTGGCGCCCGCCACTGTGCGTGTGTGTGTGTGTGTGGCGTTTACCGTGAGTTTCCCCCCTATTCTTTGTTGCTGCTTGTTGCTGCTTCCTCTAAGTCCTGTTGCTGCTTGTTGCTGCTTCCTCTTAAGTCCGCCAGAATTTGATCTCACACTCTCACTCTCTCACACTTTGGTTCAAAAAAACAGTCCATCCAGGTGCGCTGCGTCTGCCTCTGCGTGCCGTTCGACTGGGCTCGAAAGCCCTTCTGTCGAACGCGCGCGTGCACGTGTTGCAGTCGTCTGATTCGTCCTCGCCCGAAGAGTAGCGAGGCCTCCATGCCACTCGAGGCTCGCAGCGCTAATGGCGCCCCGCCGCAGAAGACGTTCGTGCGGAGGTCGAAGAAGGTGGATACCGCCGTGACGCACATGCCAGCACGCGATGAAAGCGGTGCATGCCATGCACACGCGCATGCACCCGCATGCCCATGCACACGTTCACACGCACAACGCAAGCACACACACGGCACATGCACACAGACACAACGCACACGCACAACCAGCCACAAACGCACCCCCCCACGTGCACCCACGCACGTCCACTGCATGCCTTGCAGGGCGCGGGTGCAGCTGACCAGGCGCCAGCCTCACGCCGCGACGCCTCTCCACCCGACTCCCCGCTCCCCATGGAGATGGAGTCCTCGCCTCAGGAGCAGTCGCGCAGCGAGGGACGATACTCGCCCCCATCAGGAAGTGAGGGTGGCGACGTGGGCAGCGGGGGCGCTGACCAGGGCGCGGCGCGGCAGCTGTGGCAGGGCGCGGCGGGCAGCGAGGGCGGCGGCCGCTCCAAAGGCGGGGCAGGAGCAGCATCAGGAGCAGCAGCAGGAACAGCAGGATCGGCAACAGGGGCGGCAACAGCAGGGGCAGCAGCAGCAGCAGGAGCAGGGGCAGCAGCCGGGGCGTACCCGTACCTACGCACTGGTCTCAACCGCCGCCGCACGAGCGTGCTGCTGCCGCAGACCAGTGTGGGCGGGTGGGTGGCGGGTGCTTCTCAAATCCTCACACCCATTCACACTCGTACGCACACGCACACACACACGCACACACGCACACGCACAGGTTCACGCACCCCCCCCCCCCCCCACACACCCACACACCCACACACCCACCCACACACCCACACAAACCCACACACAGGTGGGGCCTGCCTGGGCTGGGCGGTGTTGGCGCGTTCGCTGGATGGGGGTTCGCTGCCGGTGGCGGTGGCGCTCGCGGGCGGCGTGGTGGCGGCGGGGGCCGGAGCGAGCAGCAACGCGTGGAGGACCTGCGTGCGATGATGAGCGAGATGGCGCTGCACTATGCAGAGGTGGGTGGTGATGGTGGATTTCGCAGTTGCAGTGCTTATGATCCGTAGTGCTGATGATCCAGAGAGCTGATGAGTCGTAGTGCTGATGAGTCGTAGTGCTGTTAAGTCGTAGTGCTGATGAGCCGTTGTGCTGATGATCCGTTGTGCTGCTGAGGTGAACATGGTCGTTGGTAGTGGCGTTGGTGGTGCTGCGTGCTCTGCATGTGCTGTGTAGGTGGGTTGTGTCTTGAGTTGTAGCTAGTCTTGGTGCTGCTGCTTCTCATGAGGTGCAGATGGGTGATTGTGGTGGTCGCGAGGGCCGGAGCGAGCAGCAGCGCATCGATGACCTGCGCGCGATGATGGGCGAGATGGCATTGAACTATGCAGAGGTGGGTGGCGATGGTGGATTTCGCAGTTGCAGTGCTGATGGGCCGTAGTGCTGATGATCCATAGTGCTGATAAGCCGTAGTGCTGATGAGTCGTAGTGCTGATAAGTCGTAGTGCTGATGAGCCGTTGTGCTGATGATCCGTTGTGCTGCTGAGGTGAACATGGTCGTTGGTAGTGGCGTTGGTGGTGCTGCGTGCTCTGCATGTGCTGTGTAGGTGGGTTGTGTCTTGGGTTGTAGCTAGTCTTGGTGCTGCTGCTTCTCATGAGGTGCAGATGGGTGATTGTGGTGGTCGCGAGGGCCGGAGCGAGCAGCAGCGCATCGATGACCTGCGCGCGATGATGGGCGAGATGGCATTGAACTATGCAGAGGTGGGTGGCGATGGTGGATTTCGCAGTTGCAGTGCTGATGGGCCGTAGTGCTGATGATCCATAGTGCTGATAAGCCGTAGTGCTGATAAGCCGTACTGCTGATGAGCCGTTGTGCTGATGATCCGTTGTGCTGCTGAGGCGAACATGGTCGTTGGTAGTGGCGTTGGTGGTGCTGCGTGCTCTGCATGTGCTGTGTAGGTGGGTTGTGTGCTGGGTTGTAGGTAGTCTTGGTGCTGCTGCTTCTCATGAGGTGCAGATGGGTGATTGTGGTGGTGGCGAGGGCCGCAGCGAGCAGCAGCGCATCGATGACCTGCGCGCGATGATGCGCGAGATGGCACTGCACTATGCAAAGGTGGGTGGTGATGGTGGATTTCGCAGTTGCAGTGCTGATGGGCCGTAGTGCTGATGATCCATAGTGCTGATATGCGTAGAGCTGATGAGCCGTAGTGCTGATGATCCGTTGTGCTGCTGAGGTTTAGATGGGCGTTGGTAGTGGCGTTCGTGGTGCTGCGTGCTCTGCGTGTGCTGTGTAGGTGGGTTGTGTGCTGGGTTGTAGGTAGTCCTGGTGCTGCTGCCTCTCATGAGGTGCAGATGGGTGATAATGGTGGTGACGGGGGCCGGAGCGAGCAGCAGCGCGTCGATGACCTGCACGCGGTGATGGGCGAGATGGCGCTGCACTATGCAGAGGTGGGTCCTAGCTAAGGGCATTTGGTTTCGTAGATAGCAGTGCGTTTGTTTTGCAGTACACACAGCTGCATTGCACACACGGCACCTTTCAGAGGTGGGTCATGATGCTGGATTTTGCAGTCGTGTGTGCCGCGAGGGCAGTAAATTTGGCCCGTGTGTGACTTGGGTCGGTTGCACAGACTCTGCGCGCACGATGATAGGCGAGATGGCACTATGCAGAGGCCCTACCACAGCCCCCTATAGTGTTCCCCCGGGGTTACACTCTACCCCCACAGTGTAATACTTTTGTTACAAGGCTCTACAAATTTGCGCAAATTGTAGAGCCTTGTAACACAGCCATTACACTGTGTGTGTAGAGTGTAACCCCGGGGGAACACTATAGGGGGCTGTGGTAGGAAGCAGTGATTCCCCTGCGAGCCGTGTACCGCTCCGAGCCGGATTTCCCATTTCCCAGAAAACCACCGCACACTTAGTGGAAGAGGGCGTGGAGCAGTGCGTTGGAAAGCTCGTGCCGAGAGCAGCCCAACGGCATGCGTTGCGTGTAATACCCGCTGTGTATTGTGCCTGGTATGAGTGGTCAAAGTTGTTGGAGCCGGCAAAAAACTAATGGCTAAAATCCTTCCCAGGGACCACTGGTAGGGAGGTGGGTTGTGAGTGGTGAGATTGTTGCTGCTGCTTCTGATGATATGTTTCTTGTGGTGGTTTGTACAATTGGCCCACGCGTGACTTGGGTGGTTGGCACATACTGCGTGCGCGATGCTGGGCGAGATGGCGCAGAGAGATGGCCATGGCGCAGCACTGTGCAGAGGTGCAGACGTGTGGGTTGACTGCTTACGGTGGTGCTTTGCGTGCGATGCGTGTGTTATGGTGCTCTGATGAAGGAGGGAGAAGGCGCTGCACTTTGCAGAAGTGCAGGGGTTGTATGCGTGCGGTGGTTATTATGGTTATGGTGCCGCTGCTTCTGATGAGGTGCACGTGGTGGCGGTGGTGGTGGCGCGTGCTTTGCTGGATCAGCCCCACGCTCAACCTTCCCTCACCAACCCCTTCCCCAGCGTTTTCTCCCATCTCTTCAACCACCCCTTCCACGCCTCTAACGTCCGACAGGTGGACGAGCCTGAGCTGATCGAGCAGAGCCCGGTTGCAAAGCCGACGCGCATGGCGGGCGCAGCCCCACTCTCTCGTCCCACTCTCACTGCCTCCTCCCCGTCCGCACTCCATGCCCTTACACACCCTAAACCTCCAATGCTCAGGTGGCCGAGCTTGAGCTGATCGAGGAGAGCCCGGTGGCCAAGCCGGCGAGCAAGGCTCTCTCTTGCCCACTCTCTCGCCCTACCCTCCCCAGCCCCTTTCCCTTGCCCCTACTAAACACCCGTAATCACCACAACAGGTGGACGAGTTTGAACTCATTGGAGAGTCCCCGGTGGCCGAGCCCGTGAGCAATGCGGCTCTCTCTCGCCCACTCTCTCCAAACCCGCCCCCAGCCCCTTCCCCCACTCCACGCCCCCACTCCACGCCCCAAACCTCCCACAGGTGGACGAGTTTGAGCTGAGCAAGGAGAGCCCGGTGGCCAAGCCGGCGCGCGCTGCGGCTCTCTCTCACCCAATCCTCTCCAGCCCCTTCCCCCACTCCACGCCCCTCCCTTACACCCGTAACCTCCACAGGAGGTGGCCGAGTTGAACTCGTTGAAGAATCCCCGATGGCCAAGCCGAAGCGCAAGGCGTGACAGCCCCACTCTCTCGCCCCACCGTCACCACCCCTTCCCCAGCCTTTTTCTCACCCCTTCCACACCGTACACGCCCTTACACTCCATAAACCACCAATGCTCAGGCGGATGAGTTTGAGCTGATCGAGAAGAGTCCGATGGCCACGCTGGCACGCAGGGCGTGACAGCCCCACTCTCTCGCCTGACCCTCACCGCCCCTTCCCCATCCATTTTCCCCACCACTTCCACACCGTACACGCCCTTACTTACACTCCATAAACCACCAATGCTCAGGTGGATGATTTTGAGCTGAACAAGGAGATCCCGGTGGCCAAGCCGGCGAGCGATGCGACCCTCTCTCACCCACTCTCTCGCCCCTCCCTCCCTCAGCCCCTTGCCTCATTCCACGCCCCTACCAAACACCCCAAACCTCTCACAACAGGTGGATGAGTTTGAGCTGATCGAGGAGAGCCCGGTGGCCAAGCCGGCGCGCGATGCGGCTCTCTCTCGCCCACTCTCTCGCCCCACCCTCCCCCAGCCCCTTCCCTCATTCCACGCCCCGACCAAACACTGCAAACCTCTCACAACAGGTGGATGAGTTTGAGCTGATCGAGGAGAGCCCGGCGGCCAAGCCGGCGCGCGATGCGGCTCTCTCTCGCCCACTCTCTCGCCCCACCCTCCCCCAGCCCCTTCCCTCATTCCACGCCCCTACCAAACACTGCAAACCTCTCACAACAGGTGGATGAGTTTGAGCTGATCGAGGAGAGCCCGGCGGCCAAGCCGGCGCGCGATGCGGCTCTCTCTCGCCCACTCTGTCGCCCCACTCTCTCCCAGCCTCTTCCCTCACTCCACGCCCCTACCAAACACCCCAAACCTCTCACAACAGGTGGATGAGTTTGAGCTGATCGAGGAGAGCCCGGTGGCCAAGCCGGCGCGTGGGACGGGAGCAGCCTCACTCTCACTACACCGCGGAAGCTGCGGCGGAGGTGGCGGAGCGCTCGCAGCTGTCGCATCTGCTGCTGCCGCTGCCGCTGCCGCCGCTGCCGCCTCGGCAGCGCCTGCACGGCCACCCCCCCTCGCGACCGCGCCCGCTGCCGCCGCCGCTGCTGCTGCTGCTGACTCAGCAACCGCGGCGGCCGAGGCAGGACACGGCTCGGGCACGGCAGGGGTGGGCAGGGGTGGCGCGCCTGCGCCCTCTCCTATGGTGGTGGAGTCGCCCGCTGGTGGCGGTGGTGGTGGCGCTGCTGATGCTGCCGATTCGGCTGCTGTCGCGGTGTCTTCTGCTGCTGCTGCTGTGGGTGTGTCTCCTGCTGCTGCTGCTGCTGTGGCGCTGTCTCCGCCAGGCACCCCGATTGCTTCGTCCTCTACTGCTGCCACGGCGATTTCCCCTGCTCCTGGCACCCCGCTGTGGTCATCCGCTGTTGCTATGACCATTTCCCCTGCTGCCGCCATGGCGGCATCCCCTGCTATTGCCATGGTCATGTCCCCTGCTGCTGCCATGGCGATGTCCCCTGCTGTCGCCATGGCGATGTCTCCTGCTATCGCCATGGCGATGTCCCCGACTGCTGCAGTGCTATCGCCGCCAGGGACCCCGCTGTCGGCGCCTGCCCGCAAGGCGAGCGCGCGCCTGCCCGCCGTGTGGGAGGGAGAGGAGGAGGAGGACGGACAGGAGGTGCGGCGTGTGGGGCATGCAGGGGTCTTCGGGTTGCGAGTTGAGGGGGTTTGTCTGCCCAAATCTCGTTCCCTCATGCAACGAGGCTGGCGCCTGAGTGCGTGCGGGTCGGCTGTGGCACAAGGGACGCATGCGCCTGCCCGCAGTGTGGGAGGGCGAGGAGGCAGAGGGGCAGGAGGTGCGGCGTGTGGGGCGCACCGGGGTCTTAGGGTCATTTTGTTTTGCTGCTCAAATCCCCCTCATACATCAAGGCTGGCGCCTGAGTGCGTGCGGGCAGGCTGTGGGAGGGCGAGGTGGAGGAGGGCGAGGGGCAGCAGGTGCGGCGTGTGTGGAGCTTACCGGGTTTGATGGGCTCAAGGATTAGGGTTTAGTCTCCGCCAGGGCTCCCTGGTGTCGGCGTCTGCCCGCAAGGGGAGCGCACGCCTGCCTGTCGTGTGGCATGGCGAGGAGGAGGTGCGGTGTGTGGGGAGTACCGGAGTCTTTGGGTTAAGGGTTCGAGTTTTTTTGGCTGCCCGAATGTCCCTCCCTCATGCAACAGGGCTGGCGCCTGAGTGCGTGCGGGCAGGTAGGGACACCGGGGGGCGTGTGCCTGCCTGCCGTGTGGGCGGGCGAGGAGGAGGACGAGGGGAAGCAGGTGCGGTGTGTGTGGAGCTGACTGCGTTTGAAGTTCTCAGGGTTGAGGATTAAGTCGCTGCCAGGCACGCTGTTGTTGTCGTCTGCCCGCAAGGGGAGCGTGCGCCTGCCTGCCGTTTGGGAGGGCGAGGAGGAGGAGGACGCGGGGCAGGAGGTTCGACGTGTGTGGAGCTCACCGGGTGTGAAGGGATCTCAGGGCTTAGGGTTGAGTCTCCGCTAGTCACCCTGGTGTCGTCGTCCGCCCGCAAGGGGAGCGTGCGCCTGCCTGCCGTGTGGGAGGGCGAGGAGGAGGAGGAGGACGCGGGGCAGGAGGTTCGACGTGTGTGGAGCTCACCGGGTGTGAAGGGATCTCAGGGTTAAGGGTTTAGTCTCCGCTAGTCACCCTGGTGTCGTCGTCCGCTCGCATGGGGAGCGTGCGCCTGCCTGCCGCGTGACCAGGGCGAGGAGGAGGAGGTGAGGCAGCAGGTGCGGTGTGAGGGGAGTACCGGGGTCTTAGGGTCTAGGGTCAGGTTTTGGGGGGCTGCCCGGATATCTTTCCCTCATGCAGCAAGGCTGGTGCACAAGTGCCTGCGGACAGGAAGGGACACCGGGGGCGTGCGCCTGGCTGCCGTGTGACCAGGGCAAGGAGGAGGAGGGCAAGGTTAGGGGATGTAGGCGGAGGGTAAGGGAAAGTCCAGGCACACAAGGAGGACATGGCAGAAAAGGGGAGTCAGCAATCAGTGAGGGGTGCGCCATGGGTGTGCCATGCTTGGGATCACTGACCAAGCAAGCACAGCCACCGATGGCTAAGTCCCAATCAGTGATTCCCCTGCGAGCCGTATACCGCTCCGAGCCGGATTTCCCATTTCCCAGAAAACCACCACACTTAGTGGGAGAGGGCGTGGAGCGGTGCGTTGGAAAGCTCGTGCCGAGAGCAGCCCAACGGCATGCGTTGCATGAATACCCGCTGTGTATTGTGCCTGGTATGAGCGGTCAAAGTTGCTGGAGCCGGCAAAAAACGAATTCTAAAATCCTTCCCAGGGACCACTGGTCCCAATCCTTATTATTCAGCAGAAAGGCGAGTTGAACCAGCTCGGGTTCACCCGACACCAGTGATCCTTGCTATGGCAGTAAACTGCTCGGGGCGGAATCTGAGCGAGTTTTATTATTATTAATTGCTTTGTAGGCTTTTCCGCTTTTTCGCTGTTCCGCTCAGGGAAAAAAACAATTGTGCCGAGATAAAACAGGAAAAAATATTTGTGCTGGGAAAAAGCCGTGAAAAGCAGAATAATAATTAATTAATTTAATCCTTCCCAAGGATCACTGCCCGACACTCTCTCAACTCCGCATCCAGTCAGTAGTCTGCCCTCCCGCCGCGGCTCGCCAACGCGCGCGGACATACCGTGACAAAAGGATCGCGCCCCGCGGGGATAGCAGGCCCACAAAGGATAGCCCCCAGCTGTTTTTTTTCCCCCGCTGTCCTTTTCTACAAAGGGCCAGCGGTGTCTAGGGGGGGGGGGCGGGATCTGCAATCTTTGGGGGTATAAAATCCCCCATATCAGTTTTTCAGCCGTAGGCGCTGCTAGGGACCCTTTCCTTATCCCCTCTCCAGTAGAATCATAGATCACACATATGTGAAGGCCTGGTAGTCTTTGCTGGAAAGCCGATGTAACTGTAACTGTATGTGAAGGCCTCCAGAGGTGGGGAGTCAAGACAATGGCCGCCGCAGCTGAGATTACACTACACAAGAGGAGCATTTTTGCCTAGGAAGATTTGGCACCCCGGATTCTTGCCTGGGATTTTTCCGAGAAAGTTTTTTCCTTGTATAGTGCAGTTTTCACACTTTGAATATCACAATGAAACCTGGTAGGATCATAGATTATAGTAAGGGGTACCTCCACCTGCAAGGGCAGATTGTAAAACAAAGAGATGCTTCAATGGTAGCAATCCCTATAAACCATGGGACATTTCATACCCCGCCCCCCCCTCCTATGCCCGAGTCAATTTCACAGTCCGTCGGTCTTATCCAACACTCCCTCAACTCCACATCCAGTCAGTAATCTGTGCATGCTTGTCGGTAGTAAAATGCCAGTCAGAGGTCGGTGCATGCACCCA
>VFSX01000559.1:20000-62500 GCA_016618255.1 Chlamydomonas sp. UWO 241 | reverse complement strand
GTTCAAACACCAACTGACGTATTCAAAGCGACTGCTCCCACACCACAGACCGTGCTGACCCTGGCGGTCGGCGAGGCGACGGTTGAGTTTGAGCACCGAGACCTTCACTGGGGCAACCTCTGGCTGCCCTTGACTAGACTCCCAACTGACAATTGATTCAACCACAACTGACTTATTCCATCTGGCTGCTCCCATCATTCCACAGACCGTGCTGACCCTGGCGGTCGGCGAGGCGGCGGTTGAGTTTGAGCACCGAGATCTTCACTGGGGCAACCTTCTCATTGCACCGGCACTCACAAGGTCAATCGCGTTCAGGCTGGATGACGTCGACATCATGGTGTGCGTGTAGAGGGGGGCGTGTGTGTGTGTGCAAGTGTGTGTGTGTGTGTGTGTGTGTGTGCGCGCACTGGGGCAACCCTCTCATTGCACCGGCAGTCACGAGATCAATTGCTTTCAGGCTGGATGACGTCGACATCATGGTGTGTGTGTGTGTGTGTGCATGTGCACGTAGGGAACCCTCTGATTGCGCCGCAATCGCGTTCAGGCTGGATGGCGTCGACATCATGGTGTGTGTGTGTGTGTGTGTGCGTGTGTGCGTGCGTGCGTGCGTGCGTGTGCACATATGGAACCCTCTGATTGCGCCAGCAACAACGAGATAAATCGTGTTCAGGCTGGATGACGTCATCATCGTGGTGGTTTTATGTGTGTGTGTGTGGCGCATAACTGCCCAGCTCAAGTCCGCCATCGCACGCGCCACCAACAAGCACTGGGACAGTGTCGCTCAACGCGTGCAACACGATTTTGACGACAACAACCCCCACTCCGCCCACCGCATGCTGTCCAAACTCGTTGACCGCCCCCCTTCCGCCGCCCTCCCTGCCCTCCGTGTCGGCGACCACCTGTGCTTTGGAGCTCAGGCGGTGGCAGACGCGTTTGGAGAATATTTCCGTGTCCTCCACACTCCACTCCGCTCGGAAGTCGACGAAGCCACCCTCGCCTCCCACCTCATCTTCACACCCACCACCCCCGCACCGCCCCCGTCTCCCTCCCCCTCCTCCTCCTACACTACCCCCGCTCCGCCTCCGTCCCCCTCCCCTCCCCCCCTCCCTCCCCGTCCCCCCCCCCTCCCCTCCCCTCCCCCCCTCCCGTCCCCTCCCTCCCTCCCTCCCTCCCGTCCCTCTCCTCCTCCTTCCCACTTTCGCCCCCCCTCCCCCTCCCCCCCTCCTCTTCCCCCCCTTGCCTCCCCTCCCTCTCTGAGCGAGGTGGTCTCCGCGATCAAATCCCTCAGAAACTCTGCCCCCGGCTCTGACGACATCACCTCCCCCCTCCTCAAACACGGCGGCACCGCAACCGCAACCGCCCTCCACCAGATCATCCTTACCTGTTGGAACTCCACCTCCATCCCCGCCGCGTGGAACCAAGCAGACATCTGCCCCCTCTACAAGGGCGCATCCTCGGGCCCACCCACGCGCAGCAAGTCCTACCGCGGCATCTCCCTCCTGCCCGTCGCTGGCAAGGTCTACACTCACATCCTCCTCAACCGCCTCAAGCTCCAGCTGGAGCCCACCCTCCACACTTCCCAGTTTGGCTTCCGTCCGGGCCGTGGCACCTCCGATGCCATCTTCACCCTACGACGCCTCCAAGAGGAGTCACACCGCGCCCGCGCCCCCCTCCATGTGGCTTACGTCGACCTGTCCAAGGCGTTCGACAGTGTCAACCACGCCGCCCTTTGGAAAACCCTCCTCCACCGCGGCGCGCACCCTGCCCTCCTCGCACGCATCGAAAGCCTCTACTCTGGTGTCACCGCCAGAGCCCGAGTCAACGGTGCATACTCCGCCCCTTTCCCTCTCAAAGCTGGCGTCAAGCAAGGCTGCCCCCTCTCCCCCCTCCTCTTCAATGTCTACATCGACACAGTTGTCCGGTCCCTGATTGCCCAGCTCCCCAACGGTGGCATTCAAATTGGCTACATGATCGACGGAAAACTGTACACCCCTGAGTCCCGCAAGGACTTTTTGACTACCATACTCCCCCTCCTTCTCTACGCCGACAACCTCGCCCTGCTCGCCCCCTCCGAGGAAGACCTCCGCACCATGCTCACCCTACTCGACCGCATCTGTTCAGACCTGGCCCTTGCGATCAACTACGACAAAACCGTGGCACAATCCCTCGGCCACCCTTCTGCCCACACCGTCCCCTCCGCCCCTATCACCATCCCCTCCAACTCCTCATCTACCCCCCACCTGGTCCACTCCACCTCCAAGTTCAAATACCTGGGAAGTATTCTGTCCTCCCCCGCCGCCCCTTCTGATGACGCTCCCAACACGTCTGATTCCGACATCCTCGACTCAGAGATCTCACGCCGGATCGGAAGTGCCTGGTACGCCTTCAATCGTCTCACTCCCCGGTTCTGGAACTCCAACTCAATCTCTCCCACTACCAAGATCCACCTCTACAACGCCTTTGTGATCTCTGCCCTACTGTATGGCTGCCAGACATGGACGTTGAACAAGGCCCACATCCACCGACTGGAAGTAACCCACAACCGCTTCCTCCGCCTCATCAAGGGCATCCCTCCTCACACCACAGAGCACACCTCCACCACCACGATGCATGCCTCCCCCCCTTACGTACGTTCCCCATCATCGACACGATCAACAAGCACCGTGCTACGTTCATCGGCTCCCTCATCCGCCGCGTCCCACCTCCCCCGTCCCCCCGCCCCTCCATCTCCACACACCCGCCCGTCCCTTCTCCCCCCCCACTCCCTCCCGACATCATATACCCCCCCACTGCCGCCCTTTTCGCGTACCGCCGACCGGACATGACTTCGCTCTATGCCGGCGGCGCCATCACATCTTACCGGCTCAGCGCCGGCGACTTTTTCGCCCACTCCGTCAAGTTCCGTTCCTCCGCAAACACCCACTTTTCCAACTTCAAACGCGACATCTCCAAGCACCCCGAGTTCATGGACCTCTTGTCCAAGCAAGTCACACCCGAGTGGATCCTCTTAGCGAGATTTCCACAACTGTGGAGGTCAATCTGCCGAGACCTAGTTGAAACTCAGTCGAAGCGGAGTAACGAACACAGCCGTCAGTGACCCGCATTTGCCCCTTTCCCCCACTGCTTTTTGAATGAGGTTATTCACCCTCTTGTTGGCGCACGGTTGGTCACCCGCCTCCAAATGGAATCTCCTCAATGATGACCAGAAACAGCCTATCTAGGTCTGCCGTGCAGAGTTCTCTGTAACGATCTCTCTCTCTCTCTCTCGTGTGTGTGTGTGTGTTTGCGTGCACTGGGGCAACCTGCTTATTGCACCGGCAACTACGAGATCAATCGCGTTCAGGCTGGATGGTGTCGACATCATGGTGTGTGTGTGTGTGTAAGTACGTATGCGTGTGTGTGTGTGTGTGCATTTTGTGTGTGTTTCTCTCTCCCTCACTTTCAGGTGGAGTCCACGGATGTATGCGCGAGCCTGATTGACGTATTTGCATCTCCTCGCATTGATGCGGACGGCACCATTGCACACACACACACACACAACCAACCAACCAACCAACCAAGCGTTACATGAGGCCGTCCGCATGCACCGGCAATGCCTGTACTACTAACAGCAATACACCCCGGCAATTGTTACGAAGTCTGACCCGTGCACTGGGATGTCTTTCGAATAGCGGGTGACCGACCAGCGCCTGAATCGAGTGGATAGTATCCTTGGTTTGGGGGGGTCTGGGGGGGGCTGCCACTCTGGCCAACCAACTTCAACTAGGGTTGCCACTCTGGCCAACCAACTACAACTTGGGTTGCCACTCTGGCCAACCAACTTCAACTTCAATCGCAGCGTATCATCTCCCCATGGGCCGATTAATTCCATGGGCGATAGTCGGGGTTGTCCGTCGTGCAATGTAAACGTCGCCGCAACTACTAGATCCGTTCGGCCGCGGCCTACTAGACTGAGTTTTCGTTGGGCAGGCCATGAGGACGTCGGATCAGCTCCTTGGACCGATGAACTCGATGGCGCGACGGACGAAGGCAGGCGGGCCTGGGATAGGGGCTCGGTAGACGGGAAAGGGGGGTTTGGAAGGGGCGTGGGAGGGGTCAGATGAGGCATCGGGGGGGGTCAGGTGAGGGTTCATCAGGGGTATCGGAGGAGACGTGGGAAGGATCAGGGGAGGCATGGGAGGGATCAGGGGGGGCGTGGGGGGATCAAAGGAGGCGTGGGAGGGATCGGAGGAGGCGTGGGAGGCGAGGGGGGAGAGGGAGGGGGGTTGGGAGGGGTCGGAGGAGGCGTGGGAGGCTAGGGGGGAGTGCGCGTGCGCGTGTGCGCTCACGGATGGGGGGGGGTGGGGTGAGGAGGGATTGCCAGCCTGGATTGCCAGCATGGGGTCAGCGTGCGCGGGGGGGCTGGGGAGGTGCATGGGGCGGGGGTGCATGGGCCTGCATGGCGCGCACATGGGACGGCGAGCTCCATGTGGGGGTGAAAGCGTGGGTGGGTGGTCGACTGTGGGTGGGTGACGGTGGGGAAGAGTTGGACTGTGTAGTTTGGAGCGTGCCAGGGGGAGTGAAGGGTGCTGAAGGGGGGATCATGGCAAGGTGAGGTTCTCTGTGGTGCATGGTGTCGTGGCGCCGCAGTGGGTCGCGGCCAAGAATCTGCTCGGCGTCAGGCGGTGGCGGGGCGGTCCATGATGCGGTCGACAGTCTGCCGAGGAGCTGTTCGGCGCTGGCGAGGGCATGGGACTGGCTCTGCGACAGGATAAGGATTGGGACTGTGGAAGAGGTTGCTCGGCTCGCTGAGGCTGCCCCCTTCGGGCGGTGACGATGGTGGATAGTCCAGGGTGGGCCGCAGTACATAGGCGGCAGTCGACGGGGGGGGGCGGGGCGATGAGGGGGGATGGGCGACGGCGACTCACATGGGCCGCCCAGGGAGTGGGCCGCCCAGGGAGCCGCCCAGGGACACACACACACAAACACACACACACACACACCTCAGGTGGGGTCCGCGGGTGTCTGTGCGAGCCTGATTGACTTCTCCGCATCGCGTCTCTTTGCTACGGACGGCACGCACGCGTGCACACGCTCAAGCACACACACATGCTTGCTTGAGATCCTCCCCTTACTCCTTTTCTCAGGTTAAAAGCGCAGGAGTGCACGCAAGCCTGATTGACTTCTCAGCAACAACGTCTCACCGATACGGACGGCACACACACACACACACACACACGGGTTGACACCGCCCTACTGAACCCCCTCGCTCGCTACTTTCTCTCTCTCCCTTGCTTTTAGGGGGAGTCCGCAGGCGTGCGCGCAAGCCTGATTGAATTCTCCGCATCTTGCCTCATCGATACGGACGGCACACACAAACACACACACACACACACACACACACACACACGCACACACACACAAATCCAGGTTGACATCGCCCTACTACAACCCATGACTTGCTCCTTTCTCTCACCCTCTCTCTCAGGTGGAGTCCGCCGGAGTGTGCGCGAGCCTGATTGCCTTCTCTGCATATCACACACCGAGAAAGACACACACACACGCACACGCACACGCGTTGACACCGCCCTACCACAACCCCTCACTTGCTCCTTTCTCTCTCCCTCTGTCTTAGGTGGAGTCCGCGGGCGTGCGCGCGAGCCTGATCGACTTCTCCGCATCTCGTCTCATTGCTGCGGACGGCACCCTTGCTTTCTGCGACCTAAGCCAGGACCCTGAGATCTTTGAGGGACCCAAGGGGCAGATCCAGGTGTGTGTGTGCGTGTGTGTGTTTGTGTGTGTGAGCAAATGCCACGCTGGACTTGAGCGAGGACCCTGAGATATGTGAGGGGCTCAAGGGTCAGGTGCGTGTGTGTGTGTATGTATGTGTGTGTGTGTGTGTGTGTGTGTGTGTGTGTGTGTGTCGAAGACGACATGCCCCGCCGCACACACACACCCTCTCCGCACACCGTTGGACACTTGCCGACACATGGCCATTACACAAACACCCACACACACGCACACAAAAACATATGCATACACGCACACACACATGCACACACACACATGCACACACACATACACACACGCCATTCGACAAACACGCCCCCCCACCCACACACAGTTTGACACCTACAGCTTCATTGCCCTTGAACATGCTCACGCATACACACACGCACTCGCACACGCGCACACACAACACACACGCACACACACACAGTTTGACACCTACAGCTACATGGCTCTTGAGCATGCACACACATGCACAAACACACACACACACACACACACACACACGTGCACACACAACACACACACACACACACACACACACACGCACGCACGCACGCACGCACGCACGCACGCACACATTTTGACACCTACCGCTACATTGCCCTTGAACATGCACACACATACACACACACACACACACACAACCAACACACACACACACACACGCACACACAGTTTGACACCTACCGCTACATGGCCGCACTCACTGGAGGAGACTGGGCGACGCCCACGCCAGGTGTGAACACAGTGTGAACTTCAACAGTGTGAAGAGTGTGAGCAGAGTGCACTTCAACAATGTGCAAACAGTGGAACCGCGGTGACACACAAACAAAGTGCACACGGCGCGAACACAGTGTGACTCAGTGTGAACAGTGTGAACACAGTGTGGAAACCTCAACGGCCTCCACATGACTTCTCAACCTCCCAACCACCACCACACACCAGACACCAAGTGCCTAGGAGTGGTGGTTTTCTATTGAACCGCTTGTTGATTAGAACACTGGAGTTTCTGTCGAAGAGACTTTCCAAGTGTGAAGTGAGATTACTGAAGGTGCTAGCACCCCAAGTTTCCTATCCGTCTTCTTGGGTCGCTAGCACCACTCCCTTTTGCGGCTTCCCGCTCCTGCAGCCTTTTGGAACCCACCCGCCCACCCTGTTGAATCGTGGTGACCCACTGATTTTTAAGCTGAAGCGAGTTAGGGAGAGTGGTGCTTAGCTGCAGAGTCCGGCCGCCCGACATTGGTCGTGTGTGGTGACTGCCTTGCCTTGCGGCGGGTCACTATCTGCGGCCGGTGGAGGTCTGGCTCTGCCTGGAGCCGTGACCTCCGTGGTCACGCGTGACTGTAATCAAACAAACACTACTGAAAGTCTGAGACAGAAATTCATTGGTCTTAGGAGTCTCCTGCTTGTAAATTCCCCAACTACCGCCCAACAACCATCAAACAGCCTCCCAACAACCACCCAGCAACCACCCAACAACCACCCAGGAACCACCCAACAACCACCCAACAACCTCCCAACAACCACCCAACAGTAACAGTAACACGGGGTTTCCAGCTAAGCAGGCTACTCTTCTACTAGAGACACCCGCCGATACTCCAGCACACAAAGTACTAGAGTACCGCCGGCTCCCGGCCGATAGACTACCGCTCCCGCCGGCTAGACTACCCCAAACAGCGGTCTCTGAGAGACATGTCTGGCAAGGAGCATATAGGAGAGGACCTTCCTCAGGGTCACAGTAGTGGCCTTGTGGCCAGTCAAGCCGGCAGAGCCGACTGGCGCTGACTGGAACGGTCCCCGCCTGGCAGTGCATGGCTGTCCAGCTCTCGTTTGCATGGGGCTCAGCCGGCGCCCCATGCCTCATGCATGGCCAGGTCCCACCCTCCAGGGGTGCATGGACGACAGAGTTGTCATGGAGGCTGCCTGAAGACCTTCCAACGTCAGTCACCGGCAGACGAGCGACCCCGAGGATGAGCGCGGTGACGAACGCTGCGATTGGTGAAGCGGATTTTCTCTGTGTTGCCTCGGCGGTCGCCACCGCTGAAGCCGTGATGGTAGCCCGCCTCCACGGGCAGCCATCTTGACCAATGTCCAGCATGCATTGACAGGCGCCAGCTCCTCCGCTCGTCGATCAACTCGTCGAGATCGGTGCCGCATGGCGTCCTGCATGGGGGGAGGATAAGGGCCGTCTCCCAGCACGGGCCGCGGCAGCGCCGCGGCTACTCGCCAAGCCATGGCAGCGCCGGGCAAGCCGCTCCTGAAGTGTTCCACCGAGGGGCAGTCTAGCAGGAGCCGGGCCAGTCGTATTTTACCCCGCTCGTCAGCGGCACGGAGATCCTCGTCACCAGCAGCGCCGCATTGCTGGGTCCAGGGCTCGGCGACGAGAACGCGCCTCCGTTAATCGAGCCCCAACCACCCAACCACCCAACCACCTCCCAACAACCACCCAACAACCACCCACACAACAGGAACCATCTGCCTGCGGATGGCCTACCTGGCAGTGCCCCCAACAACCCTAAAACAACCTCTCAACAACCTCCCTACAGTCACCCAACAATCTTCAAACAACCTCCGCTCACCAGGCGCCGACTGCCTACCTCGCAATGCCCCTAACAATCCCCCAACAACACCCAACAACCACCCAACAACCACCCAGCAACCACCCAACCACCCAGCAACCTCCCAACAACCACCCAACAACCACCCAGCAACCACCCAACCACCCAGCAAACGCCCAACAACCACCCAACAACCACCCAGCAACCACCCAACCACCCAGCAACCTCCCAACAACCACCCAACAACCACCCAGCAACCACCCAACCACCCAGCAAACGCCCAACAACCACCCAACAACCACCCAGCAACCACCCAACCACCCAGCAAACGCCAAACAACCACCCACACACCAGGCGCCAACTGCTTGTGGATAGCCTACCTAGCAGTGCCCCCCAGCAACCACCCAACAACCACCCAACAACCACAAAATAACCACCCAACAACCACCACGTGCCAGGCGCCCGCTGCATACCTGGCAATACCCCTGACACCCCCAACAACTTCTCAACAACCTTTAACAACAGGCACCAACTGCCTGTGGATGGCCTACCTGGCGGAGACTCTCGCAGCGACGAAGATTGGTGGCATCAGGTGGGCGTGTGCAGCGCAACACACACACGCACACACACACACACACACACGCACACACACACACGCACACACACACACACACACACACACAAACGCACGCACGCATGTGCGTGCACACATGTTCATGCACATACACACACACACAAACACACACGCCTGCACACATCCAGAGACACATGCACACATGTGTTGTGCTGAGCACAGGCGTTCACACACACACACACACATGCGCACATACACAAACACACATGCACACACACACACACACACACACACACAAACACAAACACACACGTCCCCCCCCACACACACACATACACACGCGTCCACATACACACACACACACTCTCACACACTTGTTCACACGTGTTTCCACAGACGCACGCGCGCACACGTCCCACCACCACCCACCACCCCCACCCCACGCAAACACACACACACACACACAAACACGAGCGCACGATGCCACATCAGCGTACGACCCCCCTCCCCCACCACCCACCAGTTTACAGTTTACAGTTTACAGTACGCACCCTCGGGGCGTGGGATTGAGGGAGCTGCCTAATGAGGCTAGCTACCCCATCCCCCCCCCACACACATACACCCAAACACCCCCACACACCCCAACACACACGCAGCCGAGCAAGTGCTGCCAAGCGCGCGCTGCGTGAGTTCAAGAAGCGCTGCGTGGATTACAGCTCGTGCCGCGACATGCTGCAGGACGAGCTGTTTGAGGGGTTGTGGGCGCGCGCATAGATGATGCACACGCGCACACAAAGTGGCACATGCACACACAGTCCTGGGGGGGCTGCGTGGGGTGCCTCTGCTCATGCAGCTTTATCAGTTTTGCGTGATCGTGCCCGGAGGACCCAGGGCCGTGAATTCTGGCATATACTTCACGTCTAGGCGCCCCCCCCCTTGAGGGGCTCTAATAGGAGAGCATGCAAGGCCACACCTCTGTTCGTGCGACATTGTGCTGGACGAGGTGTTTTCTGTCTCTGCTTGCGCAAGCGTAGAAGAGAGTCTTTTGGCACAGCTCCCATCAATGTGGCAGCCTGGACGATGTGCACGCGCGCGCGTAGAAGATGTACAGAGATACGTTTTTCTTTTTACAGCTTTTACACGTACTCGCCCGGAGGATGCCGGGGCGTGAGTGAAGGCCTAGACTACACGTCTAGGGGAGCTCTACTAGTAGAGCCCGCAAGGCCACGCAGCGCGCCAGCCTACCAGTACAGAGATACGTGTGCTTCTGGTGCATCGCTGCTGCCACGACCTGCGACCTGGCGCTGTGCTTTCTGTAAGGGCTGTGGGCACGTGTGTATATGCAAGCTGCGCAGTCTACAGTTTACAGTACGCACCCTCATGGCGTGGGATTGAGGGAGCTGCCTAACCACGCGCACACAAACACAGCGTGTTGCTTCGGGGCACCGCTGCTGCTGTTTGTTGTGCTGTTTGCGGGGCTGTGAGTGCGCGTGTACGAATCAAGAGACGCATAGGCACACCCACAAAAGTGCATGTTCTGCGCGCCCACTGCTGCCGGGAAATGGCGTTGTGCAAGGGAGTGTGCGCAAACGCTTCGTGTGCGCGTGTCTATGCTCAACTCGTGTGTGGTGCTTTGACGGGTCGCTCTTAGTTGCAGGTGTGTGCACGTAGAAAGAGATATTTAGGGTTCACCAGGCCAGGATCCCCTTCACATCCTTGGGACCAACACAGGTTGTTGAGAACATCTACCAGGTGTGAAGTGCATCAATCAGGTGGGGCCAGTTATGTGTTGGGCCACCGGCCAGTGAGGGTGTGGCTGGGACCGCTCCCGCCACACCGCGCATCTACTTTCAGTGCCAACCCACAGGCGAGTGTGGGCGCATTCCAAGGACGCCTACCGCAGCTGTAGCAAACAATATGTGAAATGAGTGAATTTGAAGTAGCTCCGTGTTGGGGTTCATCAATGCCCGAATCAGCGCATCCAAGAGTTCGTCATCATCTCAGGAAAAGGGTGGTGGTCCGTGCCCGTGCCTCGGCATAAGCTGGGCACGAAAAAACCATGGGTGTCTCGTCCTCCTGCTGGCCGCACAGGCAACACGGCCTCTCGCTGCGTGGCGCTGCTTGCCCCGTGTGGCAAGGCGTGCCAAGGGGGGGTTGAAATCGGGTCGTGGAGTGAGGCTCGGGCAGGGTCTTGACCCTGCTTGCCCAGTGATCACTAGGCCGGGATGGCATGCACACACATGCAGCTCAAACTGCAGCAGCCGTGAATGTCGAGGTGCTTCAGGTTCACCATGGCCGCCAGCGGCGTCAGATCAGACAGTGAGCTGCAGCCACACAAATGGAGGCGCCGCAGGTTCACCATGCCTGTGAGGGGCGCCGGGTCAGAGACCCTCATATAGCCGCTTTGTCCAAGCTCTGCAGATTCAGCAAGGCGGTGAGAGGCGCCAGGTCTGACACCTTGTCGCAGTAGCTGATGTCCAGGCTCTGCATGTTCACCAGGGCTGCGAGGGGCGTCAGATCCGACGCCTCGCAGTAGCTGATGTCCAGGCTGTGCAGATTCACAAAGGCTGCAAGGGGCGCCAGATCGTCAACTGAGCTGCATGTTCAGGCTGTGCAGATTCACAAAGGCTGCAAGGGGCGCCAGATCGTCAACTGAGCTGCATGTCCAGGGTCTGCAGGTTGGTTAGGGCTGTGAGGGGCGCCAGATCAGACACTTCCTCGAAGTAAGGCAGCTGAGGCTCTGCATGTTCACCAGGACTCCAAGGGGCGATATATCAGACAACCCGGAGGTCTCGTTTGCCGTGCACAGGTTGATGATGATGAGTTTGGTTACAATCCACTTCTGGCGGTCACACGTACGGTTCCAAAGCTCCAGTGGGACTTAGAGAAACAAGGCTCAAGGCCCACAAAAGGTCAAGCTACAAGTAGCCCACGGTAACGCCATCCACACTTGGTGGCGGGCGCCAAGCAAGCAGCACAACTGTGCAGGCTGCACACCTAGCCCCTCAAATGGCCAGAGGGCGGACCCAAGGTATAAAACCATGAAGGGACCAAAAGCCCTCCCCCAGACCAGCAGAAGCGGGGCTAGTAGCACACCCGCCGCAGCACTCTACTCAGCGACCACACCGCACCCGCCACCGCACGCGTGTGGCGCCACCTCCCCTTCAAAAACACCCCCAGAGGGAATGCCATCTAGCAAGCAGGTGCAGGCACCCGCTCGCCGTCAACGACGAGGCGCGCGCGGTGGAACTGCGCCCGCTTCCCCGCAGCCTTGGCGGCGAGGAAAGCGGGCCACAGCGCCCGGTGCTGCGCCTCCTCGCGGTCACTGAGGACGTCGAAGACGGCAGCCGACGGGTCCACGTCGCGCAGGTTGCGGCGGGAGCGCACGACGGTGTCGGCCACAGCGTCAGACGCCACGGTAAAGAGCACACGTAGCACGCCGCCCCGGCGCGGCTCCACACCAATGCCCCCGACGGCAGGCTTGGCGTTGAGGAACGACGCGGACACGACCCCGCCACCAGCCGGCCTATCCCGGCCAGAGACGTCGTGCACAAAGCGCACGAGATTCATAGCCAGGCAGACGGGCAGGCTGACGCCGTCCACGGCGGCTGCAGCAACCCGCACAGCCGCCGCCGCCACCGCCGGCTCCTCGGAACCATAGCAGTCACAGAACAGCCGCCTCACATGCCGCGGGGACCCCAAGTAGGAGGCGTCGCGCAGTGCGCCGCGCACGATCCCGTCGCGCGCCATCTGGCCTTCAGAGCCACGGCCCGCTATGAGCCTGGTGGCGGCTGCCACAGGGATGGACAGCACGTGGCTGCGGCACAGGTTGAGGCTCCGCAGGTTCACCAGGGATCGGAAAAACGCCAGATCTGACACCCCGTCAACATTCACGTCGAGGCTCGTCAGGTTCGCCAAGGACCCAAGGGGCGCCAGATCCGACGCCTCAAAGCAGCCGGTCATGTTCAGGGTCTGTACGTGCACCAGGGCTCCGAGGGGCGCCAGATCAGAGGTCCCACAGTCAGTCACGTCAAGAGTCTGCAGGTTCACCAGGGCTCGGAGCGGTGCCAGGTTGGTCAGCTTGTAGCACTTGGGCAGCCGTAGCCTCAGAAGTTGGGTGCCGGTTGCTAGTGCGGCCACGTCCACAAGGAGCGAGGGGATTCCCCAGCTCATGTCTGCATGTTCATGCCTTGGCTTCTCCACATCATCTGCACAAAGGGCCAGGTCCTCCAGCTTGCTGCATGCCGCCAGCTTTCCGCATGCCGCCTGTATGCCGCCAGCTTGCTGCATGCCGCCTGTGTGGCGGTTCACGGTTTTGCGTTGCGCGCTGCTGCCAGCCACATATCCCAAGTGAGAATGCAGATTGCCCATGCTACTCCCGGTGCAGAGGAGTGAATTGCATTCATGCTCGGGCGACAGCTTCAGGCCCGTAAGTGAAATTGTGGGCGCAGCGACACAGCCACACAGACCTGCAACACCGCAACCCTAAAAAACAGCGAGGCAGCCTGCCTGTGGTGATAACGTGCACGTGTCGACTCCCACATGCAGCAGCGCACGAAATTGCATCGGGCATGGCCGTTCTTGAGCATGCCTCGCTGCGATGCGCTGGATTGCTGGTGGGCTGCAGGCTGGTGGAGTGTTGCTCTGGAGCAGTTGGCAGAGAGAGTTTCCAGCTCAAAATGGGGAGAACAAGTTCCTTAAGTCTTTTCATCCGCTCCCCCCGCATCCCCACCACTACCTGTGCACAGCCGGGGCACAGCCGGGGCATCACAGAGGCGGTCGCACTTCTGTATGGTTGCTGTGTTTCGCTGAGGGCAAGGGGGCGGTCGAGAGACTTACAGGGCAAGGTCAGCGTGTCCAGAGTTTGGCTTGATGCAGGGAGAGGGGGAGATGAGGAACCGTCTGTTTACAGTGTTTACAGGACGCTCCCTCAGGACGTGGTATTGAGGAGGGCCGGCCGAACAAGCTAGGGATCTCTGTCCATCTAGTTGCTACAGGTCAAAGCCACTATGCATGGGGTAAAGGCCACCATGCGTCCCGCCAATCTCCATGCATGCATAGGCCGACGTGACAAAATCCCGCAGCGGTCGTGTGCGGCACCTAGCCCGTTGTTGCTGGCCGAGGGCGTGCCAGTCCTGGTACTTGTAGTCCGCTCCACAGCGGAGAGCCGCCGGGTAAGCGGAGGCGACTCCACCCGCGCCCTCTCTTGACCGTCGAGGACTGACGTTTGCATGGTCGCATGCAGCGCCAGGCCGGTTGTTTGTGGGTAGGCCACCCCCGTGAGGAACCGTCTGCCTCTTGGAGCACCCTTGATCCCCACAGCATGGACTCGCCCCCCCCCCCCCCCCCTTCCCACCCATCCCCAGCCCCTACCCACCAACCCCCCCCACCCCCCCCCCCCCCCCCCCCCCCCCCCCCCCCCCCCCACCCACCAGCCAGCCAGCCAGCCAACCAGCCAGCCAGCCAGCCACACACACACACACACACACACGCACACACACACACACACACACACACGCAGCCCGTGCAGTCACATTGGCTGCACACGTATTACTGTGTACGCTGTCACATATCGTTGTTTGCGCTAGTCCTGACCTGGTGTCTCGGGACCCAGCTGTGTGCCACCTGGTGTTAACTCTAGCTCTGATGAATGCGTTGCATAGCAGCAGACTGACTTCACCGACCAGCGCGCCCGATCAGCAACGCAGCACTTGGCACGCTGCCGTGCTGTGTCATGTTATGATGCAGCACTGTGCTGTGAAAGCGCAGCGGCTGAACGACGGGCACACACACTGACGGGCAGTAGTAGAAAGCTGAAACACCGTTCCAACGCCAAGCACCGAGGATGAGGCGATCGCGACCTGACACACGGCAGCAGGACTACCTCATGCTGATGATGGTGGATTTAACAATACGGGGATGGGAGCATAGTCAAGGCGTGGCCCGCAAGGATGCAAAAACGTGTTTAGGGGATTTTCTACTGGGTTTGCAACCCAATTTGTGTGGCACTTGGCGTGGCTCAGAGCATAAGCTCACAACTCAAGTCTCTTAGCTCCGGAGGGTGAGGCACGCCGGGTCAGGCGTCGGGATTTAGCCCTGCTACAGTCCCAACTCCGGAGGCGCGCAAGTGAAGGTGGTCATAACGCCTCAGGCGGTCGGGGTGCGCCTCAGGTGGTCTTGGCGCGCCTGCGGCGCCGCCTGATCGCGCCAGCGAAGGTGCCGCCTAGGTTGCCGCCTCGGGCGTTGGGATCGTGGTACGGTAGGCCCGGGCAGGGTCACAGGGTCGGGATGGCGCGCTTCAGATTGATCGCACCCACACAAACACAGCTCGGATCGTGGCAGCAGCGAAAGTCGAGGCCCCGAAAGTTCACCATGAACCCAAGCGGCGCCACATCAGACACCGAGCTGCAGCCGCACAACTCGAGGTGACGCATGTTCCCCATGTCTCCAAGGGGCGCCAGGTCCGCCACGTTGGAGAAGCTCATGTCGAGGTGCTGCAGGTTCGCAAGGTCCCGAAGCGGCGCCACATCAGACACCATATGGCAGCTGTTGATGCCCAGGCGCTGCAGGGCCATCATGCCTGCGAGAGGCGCCAGGTCCGACACCCCGTCACAGCCGTTGATGTCCAGCTCTTGCAGGTTCACCCTGCCTGCGAGGGGTGTCAGGTCAGACACCTTGCTGCGACTGATGTTCAGGCTCTGCAGACTCGCCATGCCTGCGAGGGGCGCCAGGTCAGACACCGTGGCGCACTCGTACATGTCAAGGTGCTTGAGGTACACCATCGTTACGAGGGGTGCCAGGTCAGACATTTTGCGGCAGTTGCTGATGTCCAGGCTCTGAAGGCGTAGCAGGGCCCCGAGGGGCGCCAGGTCAGAGAGGTCCAAGCAGTCAGTAATCTTCAGGGTCTGCAGGTTCATCAGAGCTCCGAGGGGCACCACATCAGAGGCCTCGCAGTCGCTCATGTCGAGGCCCCGTAGGCTCAACAAGGCTCGGAGGGGCGCCAGGTTGGTCATATTGGAGCAGCTGGGCAGCCGTAGGCTCAGCAGCTGGGTGCCGGTTGCCAGTGCTGACACGTCGGCAAGGTTTGAAGTGCCTCCCCTTACAAAGGAAAAGCCCTCGACAGTCTGAGGAAGCTTTGCCGCATGTGAGTAACGCACCAAAATTGCCAGGTCCTGCAGCTTGCTGCATGCCGCCAGCAGCGAAGCCATCTGCTGCGGCAGCGCGGTGGCGCTGGCTGGAAGTGAGTAGCTGAAGTGGGTGAGCCAGGGCGCGGCGCTGGCAATGGCCTGGTAGTCTGCGGCACTCTCGATGACAGCGTCGTCCTGCAAGAGGGGCGCACACGGGTGTCGGCATGGCGACGGCAACGAGAGACGAGGCCATGCATGCGAGAGCTGCCCTGCTGCATGGGGCGCATGCATGCAGGTCGTGTGCATGCCATCACTTCCCCCCCTCCCCCCTGCATCACCCCCCTACCTCGAGCAGCAGGCGCAGAGACTGCAGCCGAGGGAATGCGCCAGGATGCAGCAGCATATCGCGCATGGGCCGCATGGACCGCAGCGTCATCGTGCGCACGCCGCACAGGCGCGCGCATGCGGCGGCAGACAGCACATCATTGTGGAGTGCCGGCTGCTTGGGGCACTCAAGGCTGACGAACTGCGCATCCACCGCGTCGCGCATGGGCTTGCAGCATGCACGCATTGCGCGCCTCTCGTCTGGCATCAGGCTGCTCCACAGCGCGTCCATCACGACCGCGTGCCCCAGGTCCAGTTGCGCGTGTTGCATCGCCATTGTTGCTGCTGGGCTGGCGACCGGCTCGGTTCGACAGGTGAGTCAAGTGCTCGAATTCAAATGCCCGGTTGGTCAGGGAGGTATGAGAGGCGGTGCTGCGGCTGTGCTTCATGTTTATGTGAAGCATTCTTACACTTTTCGGTGTGAATCTGCAGATTCACACCATCGAGTTATTGAGGGACAGGGGCCCCTGGTGAGGGAGGTGGCCGCCCCAGATGTGCACGTTGAAAAATGGCAGATCCTGATAACCGCTCTCCCAAGGGGGGGGCACACGAAGGATGTGTGGCGCATTCTCAGGGCCATTGGTCTTCTCCGGGCCCTGCTCTGCCACGCGTGCTGGAGATGGCCTCAGAGTGCCTGTGATTCCAAGCTCACACATCCTGGTCTTCCATGATTGTCCTCTGCAGGGCTAGGACCCCCTCACCGTGGAGATCGTCATTGTTACACCCACCAGATCTGAGAGGAGCGAGCCGAGCCGAGCCGAGCCACGCCAGTGGCAGTCATCATGCAACACCCCTCCTCTGCCGCCTTCACCCAGCTAGAAGCTACCACACAGCTTCCAAGTAGTTACAAACCCAGCTTTGCTCCCCCTGCTGATGCTGCTGCCACAGAGCAGCGCACTCAACCATCATGGGTGTACGCTGTGGATGACTGCAGGATTTAGGCAGCGGAAGCGGTACCGGTCTCTCCGTCAGTCACAAACACCGCTTGGCTGCGCATCACCTTGCCTAAGCAGCGGCACGGGTGAGCACACACACACACACACACACACACACACACACACACACACACACACACGCACGCACGCACACACACACACACACACCGTCGCCACTGCCCCCCCCCCTCCCCTGGGGAGGGAGGGAGGGGCTCTACTAGCCCTCAAGGAAAGGCCACGCAGCGCGCCAGCCTACCAGGGGTCGAGTGCATGCGGGAGACTTGGAGTAGGCGACCCAGGCTCTGGGGGCGCGCGGTGGTCGGGCTGAGGCTGCTCAGGCTCGGAGGACAAAGGCGAGGCGGGCGGAGGTCGGGAGTAGGCTGCTTGGGACAAGCCAGTCGGGCGATTTGTATCTCCGTGTAACACATGTTCTTTCGATCGACCAAGGCCCGAGGTGCCTCTTACTAAAGACTTAGCCCCTACACTGCGATGTGGAGTCAAACAAGTGTGGCGTGCAGCAATGAGGTGTTGGAGTGCATGAATCAGGTGTTGGAGTGCATCAATCAGGTGCAGATCCGGTGGGACCAGTGGCCTGCCATAGGGCAGGGTCCAGTGAGGGTGTGGCTGGGGCCGCTCCCGCCACACCGCGCATTCAAGTGCCAATCGACAGCAGAGGGTGGGCGCATCCCCATGCCTCCTACCGCATTGGCGGCAAACTAGGTTAACTAGGTGAACTGATGGTGATGGATGTTGCCGTCAGGCACACCTTTAAAGTGTACCCTGCCGTGCTCGGCGCAGAGAGCCCGAGCACCTTGCTGAGAAGGCTTGCTACTGGTGGTATGTGACACACCCAGGTCCCCTCCCGCAGCGGCAGAACTGCTGGTTGAAATATGTGTGAGCCTATGAAAAGGAAACGAGAGGCAAGTGAGGCATTGCCAACCACCAATCAATACATCCCCCACACGGGGACAGTGGCCTGCAAAAAATGAAAAGCCGGGCCGTAACCTCTAGGATAACGTGCTCACAGTGTCTCTTACTGGAATTTCAACCAGCTTGCACAGGATTTCTCACCTGTTACTCTTAACCCAGCTCAGAGCATATGCGCGACCCTTGGTGTTGCACTGAGTACGACTGTGTACGTGTCGCACGCCCCGTCCCCTGGCAGGGGATGAGGCACACGATGCTCGTTGAGGCGCACATCCCCAAGACAACCTAGGCTGGAGCGTTGCGTGGCCTTGCGGGCTCTCTGAGTAGAGCCCCGATACATGTGACGTCTAGGCCTTCATTCACGCCCCAGGGTCCTCCGGGCGCGTACGCGCGTGTAAAACCGGTAAAACCCTAGACAAACTTAATAAGATGGAAAAAGGCGGTTAGTAGTGACCAGCCAAAGAGGGGGCAAAACAGTTTAGTCAAAGGCCGTCTCAGCTTGAAGGATGCTTGGCCCTACCAAAATCCCAACGTCTGATCCGCGCCATGGAATGCGGTCACAACGTCTGAGACGGTCCGGGGTGCGCCTGAGGCGGTGGTGGACGCCTGATGAGGCTGTCGGGGTGGCACCTGAGGCGGTTTTGATAACGCTTGAGGCGACGCCTGAGGCGATCAGGGGGGCACCTCAGGCGGCGCCTCAGGCGGTCGGAGCGTCTGAGGCGCCGCCTGATCCGCGCCATGGAATGGGACGCCGAGGCGCCGCCTCAGGCGTTGTGAATGTGGTAGGGTGGGCAGAAACGCGTGGGATAGAGTAGGCGATTTGAGAGCAAGCAAGTGTGCCCCCCCGAAGGAACTAGGTGTTGACGCAGCCGCAGACTGGGTTCATCAACGCCCGCATCTGAAAATTAAACAATTCATCATCAGCAGGGACAGGGTGTTGGTCCGTGCCCGAGCCCCAACATAATCTGGGCACACAAAAATCACGTGTGCATCGCCCTCCCGCTTGCTGCAAATGTGGCGCAGCCGCTGGCTGCGCGGCGCCGCCTGGCTGCGCGGCGCCGCCTGGCCGCGCGACGCAGCCGCCTGGTCGCGCGGCGGCGCCGCCTGGCCACGCGGCGCAGACGCCTGACTGCGCGGCGCCAAGGCGTGCTAGGTCAGCTTGAGTGAGGCCCCGACAGGGTCACAGGTTCGGGATGGCGCACGTCAGCTCCCTTACAAGCACACACACGCAGCTCGGATTGTAGCAGTCGTGTATATCGAGGCCTTGCAGGCGTACCATGGCTGCCAGCGGCGCCAGATCAGACAGTGAGCTGCAACCACACAATGCCAGGCTCTGCAGGTTCACCATGCCTGCGAGAGGCGCCAGGTTCGACACCTTGGCACAGCGCCTGATGTCAAGGCTCTCCAGGTTCTCCATCTCTGCGAGGGGTGCCAGGTCAGACACTTTGCGGCAGCCACTGATGTCCAGGCTCTGCAGGTTCTCCATCTCTGTGAGGGGCGCCAGGTCTGACACGTTGTCGCAGCCGCCGATGTCCAGGCTCTGCAGGTTCTCCATCTCTGTGAGGGGCGCCAGGTCTGACACGTTGTCGCAGCCGCCGATGTCCAGGCTCTGCAGGTTCACCAGCTCTGCGAGGGGTGTCAGGTCGGACACTTTGTAGCAGTAGCTGATGTTGAGCTCCCGTAGGTTCACCATGCCTGCGAGGGGCGCTAGGTCAGAGATTTTGTCGCATTTGCTGATGTCCAGACTCTGCAGGTTCTCCATTGTTGCGAGGGGTGCCACGTCAGACACGTTGTCGCAGTCGCTGATGTCCAGGCTCTGCAGGTTCTCCATCTCTGCGAGGGGTGCCAGGTCAGACACTTTGTGGCAGCCGCTGATGTCCAGGCTCTGCAGGTTCTCCATTGCTGCGAGGGGTGCCAGGTCAGACACTTTGCGGCAGCCGCTGATGTTCAGGCTCTGCAGGTTCACCATGCTTGCGAGCGGCACTAGGTCAGACACCTTGTCGCAGCCGCTGATGTCCAGGCGCTGCAGGTTCACCACGGCTGCGAGGGGCGCCAGATCAAACACGTCGCAGCAGTCGCTGATGTTTAGGCTCTGCAGGTTCAGCATGCCTGCGAGGGGCGCCAGGTCAGAAACACCCTCGCATTCCATGATGACAAGGCTCTGCAGGTTCGGTAGGGCTGCAAGCGACCTTAACTCAGAGGCCGTACAAAAGCTCATGTCCAGGTGCTGCAGGCTCTGCAGACTTTCCAGGGGGACCAGGTCCTCAACGTTGGTGTGGGTCAGCTCCAGGGTCAGCATGTTGGTAAGGGCTGCGAGGGGCTCCAAATCAGACACATCCCAAAAACCGTTTGTGCTGAGGCTCTGCAGGTTCACCAGGTCTTTAAGGGGTGATAGGTCAGAAATCTTGATGCCTTCTGCTCCCGTGCACAGGTTGAGGCTCCGCAGGTTCACCAGGGATCGGAGAAACTCCAGATCAGACACTCCGTCAACGTACACGTCGAGGCTCCTCAGGTTCACCAGGGATCCAAGGGGCGTCAGGTCAGACGCGTTCATGCGGCCAGTCTTGAGGGTCTGCAGGTTCACCAGCGCCCCGAGGGGCGCCAGATCAGAGGCCCCACAGTCGTGCAAGTCGAGGCTCTGCAGGTTCACCAGGGCTCGGAAGAGATCCAGGTTGATCAGGCTGGAGCAGCTGGGAAGCCGCAGGGTCACAAGGTTCAGCAGCAGAGCTATCTGCTGTGGAAGCGTGGTGGCGCTGGTCGGAAGTGGCAGGTCGAGGTGGGTGAGCCAGGGAGCGGTGCTGGCGATGGCCTGGAAGTCTGCGTCGCTCTCGATGACAGCGTCGTCCTGCAACAGGAGGCACACAGGTGTCGGCATGGCGACAGCAACACGAGTCGCGTCCATGCATGTGAGGCTTTCCGTGAGAGTCCACGCATGCATGCATGTGGGGCTTTCCGTCCATGCATGCATGACAAGGCATGGGGCGCGTGCCTTGCAGGTGGGCATGCATGGCATCAGTTGGAACCCCCCCCCTCCCCTGGCATCAGCCACCTACCTCGAGGAGCAGGCGCAGAGACTGCAGCCCGGGGAACGCGCCGGGCTGAAGCAGCATGGACTCGCGCATGGGCTGCATGGACCGCAGCGTCATCGTGCGCACGCCGCACAGGCGCGCGCATGCGGCGGCAGACAGCACCCCCTGATCCTCGTTGGGGCACTCCAGGCTAATGAACTGCGCGTCCACCGCGTCGCGCACGGGCTTGCAGCTTGCACGCAAGCCGCGCCTCTCATCTGTCCCCAGCCTGCTCCACAGCGCAACCATCACGCCATCCCCCAATATATTCTGCTCCGCGTTGTTCATTGTTGCGGTTAAAACAAGTGAATTGTCTATGTTCGAGTGGGCGGGCACCGTAACTCCACACCCCTATTCCCGCAACCCGTAACACCCCTTCCCAGCAACCTCCATTAACACCCCGTAACTCCCGTAACTCGGGCGTCTGGGTGTGCCAGTTGTGGTCGACCGTGGGGGTCTGAAGAAAAAGACCCTCCCTGGCCCTTCCAGAGACCAACTTGGCCTGATACAGGCACACTGTGGTGACTCAGAGATCTCACTCTCAGAGACACACTAGATGATGAGTTTGTTACAATCCACTAGATGATGATGTTTGGTTGCAATCCACTAGATGTGACTTACGTGGGGGGGCGGGGGGCAGAAAATGAAGTTTTGACACACACGATATAGTTTTTGGGGGGGAGGCCTGACCCCAAGTCCCATGGGCCAATTGGCCAAGACCACCCACCCACCCCAAGTCACTCAATACGCCATGCATGGAGCCGGGACCGATGTGCATGGCTTCCCAAGAGACGGATCAGATCAGATATGCAGGATGAAGGGGCAGGGCTTCCTTACAGTGAGGGCTATCCATAGCAATGCCTAAGTTGCCGGCCGAGGTGTCAGCCAAGTGACTGGGCAGCGCACACCGCTGCCCAGTCGCCATCTGCCGCACTCATCCAGGTGCCTATGGCAGACGAGTAGGGGACATCGCGTGTGCTGTGGCGGACTGTGATTTCTGCTGATTCCTGCTGCTGCAGTGGGCGCCGTGGGCTTGCAGGAGGACCAGAGCCGCTTCCGCCCGCGCCGCGTGCGTGCGCCAAAGCCACGTGGTGCACCGGTCCCAGAGCGTTCACGCACCTGCAACTCCTCTCTCCGACATGCGCGCGACACGCGACCCACTGTTGCTCCTCGACTTCCAACAGTCAATTCGAGTTGGTTAGTGCCACGAGCACCTGCTCCATCTGCTGCACTGCTCGTTGCTGCGGCGGACACGGCAGCAGCGGGCCAGCGTCACGTGTGGGCAGCAGGCTTGGGGGTAGGGTAGACCAGGACTATCCAGCTGGTGCAGAGAGTGTGACTGGCGGGGACAGCCACTTGCTGCGCGGGACGCGGGACGCTGCGTCTGCAACTGACCCATGCTCATCCCGCATCAAGCTGCATGTATGCCTGCCTGAAGCTGCCTCAAGCTGCCTCAAGCTGTCTCCACGGGGGGCGGGGGGCGGGGGACGGGGGGCTCGGTTCGGGTTTTGGGACAGAGCGAGATTCAGCAAAGGATTCAATTGCTCGGTTGCCCAGCGATGAATAACACGGGGACGAGGCAGTGTGTTGTGTCTGCGCATCGAATGCATGGCGTTGACACGGTGTGGATCTGCAGATTCACACTCCACTCGTTCCTGACGGGGCCATCTGGAGGGTCGCCCCAAGTATACTATATATGGGTGATGGGGATGCTATAGCACTCCTATCACCCATCTCCATATCATCGTCTTGAGGAAAGGGAAAAGGAAGTGTGGCGCGCCCAATGGTCTTCTCTGCTCTCCAACAGGGAACATCATGCAGCACCCCTCCTCTGCCGCCTTCGATACAACCCAGGTGGCAGCTGGTTAGCAGCTACCGCACAGCTTTGTTCCCCTCCCCGCCACATGTACGCGCTGCTGATGCCGCCCAAGGCAATGCATGGCATGCGCTCAACACTCGTATGCATCAGTGACACCGCTGCAAGCCGTATACCACTCCGGATTTCCGATTCCCCAGGAAACCACTGTACACTTGGTGGGAGAGCGTTGGAAAGTTCTTGCCGAGAGTTCTTGTCGAACATTCTTCCCAGGGGTCACTGTTTTGCATGCAGGCCACGCCCATCCACCGTGAGCACATCGTGCAGCAGGACGCGCGGAAGTGGTGGCTCTGTCAGTCACATGTTACACAAACATCGTAGGCGGCATGACAACAGGCACAGTGCTGCCATGCTGCATCGCTCCAACGGGAGCACAGACGCACACACACACATGCACAAAAACACACGCATGTGCACACACGCACTCACACACACCAGCGCCGCACTCCCCCCTCGAGCTCCCCCCATCCCCTTCTCCCTCCAGGTTGCAGCGCGCAGTTTCAGACCAACTGTCGATCCATGGATGGTGCGCGCAGGATAGTTACAAGTCACGCTACGCTACTGCGCAACATCCGCGCCCCACTAGGTGCCGCTCGCCCCACTCTCAAGTGATTCAACTGTCAGTTGCCAAAGGGGGGCGCGATCGACATCGCCCCCAGTGGTGGTCGCTTGAAAACAACAGCCCCTGCGGTGCCTGCGGAGCGCCCGGCAAAAAGCGCGCCCGCGTGTCCAACTGTTTCCCAAGTTCAAGGGGGCACGCGCGCCGCGCCCCCCCCCAAACACATTCGCAAAGAAGGAGGTCACGTAGTCGTCCATGCCGTCGCGGCTAGCAGCCAAACAACTGGCCAGTTAAAGTAGTCGTGTGTGTGTGTGTGTGTGTACCAGGAGGGGTCGTACGAGGGCGAGGGGGGGAGGCGGAAGACGAGGAGGCTCTGGGCGGCAGAGAGAAGGCTTCTCTTTGCGCTGCCCCCTCCCTGCCCCCCCGCCCCCCCCCTCACACCCGCGCCTCGTGTCGGGACTGCCCTCCCCTCTATAATGTGTGTGTGTGTGTGTTGTGTCCAAGTTCCCCCACCAATTCACCTTCCCCTAGTGTGTTTGTGTTTTCACAGAACACCCCGAATAAATTCCAAACCGAGAGTCTGCGCGCGCGTACGCGCGCCCATTCATTGGCCTCGCCCTCCCCCGCGTGTGTCTTGTGGTCGCGTGTGCGTCGTGCGTTTACGTTGAACTCGGAATTCGAATCCCTCTCACTGGTGTGCAGCCACGCACGCATTGATCGGCGGGGAGGGGATCGAGCCTTCATCAGCCTCTCCCTAACACACACACTGTCGTGTGCCGTGTCGGCACACGCATGTCCCGCCGAGAGCCGGCCATTCAAATGATGGACACGCCAAAAGTCCCATCTCATGATCACATCGCTGCGGGCGCGCACACGTCGATCGGCGGCGCTGCGTTGAGCGGCGGGAACGTTGGCCCGTGTTGTGTGCCGTGGTCACACCCGTGCGCCAAGCACGCCACCAGCAAAGGCGCGCCGAATGGATCACATCGCCGAGGGCACGCACACGTTGAGCGGCGGCGCTGGGTTGAGCGGCGGGAACGTTGCGTCGTGGTACACGAGTCGGTTGTTTCCCGACTGGGCCTCGAGGCGAAAGTCGGAGTAGCAAAGGAGGCCGGCCTGCACATGTGTGTGTGTGTGTGTGTGTGTGTGTGTGTGTGTGTGTGTGTGTGCGTGTGGGGGGGTGCCGTGCAAAATGCGTGAACGAGCTGATGGTGCGCAGCCAATCGCGTCCACCGGTGTCGCACACACACACACACACACACACACACACCTGCTGTGTAAACTGCGTGAACGAGGTGATGGCGCGCAGCCAATCGCGCACTGGCACGTCAACCGGTGTCGCGTATTCGAGTGACAGCTTGTAGTAGAAGCCGCGCTGAACAAAGTTGTCGGTGGAGAGGCGGCGGCCGGGCGCAGTCGTGGAGTAGGAGGCGTCAGTGATCTGCGTGGGAGTGTGATGTGTGATGTGTAAGAGTGTGTGATGTGTGGAGGTGTGTGGTGTGTGATATGTGTGGTTGTGTGGAGAGGCGGTTGCCGATCCAAGTTGTGTAGCAGGAGGCGTTGGTGATCTGTGTGTGTGGGGGGGGGGAATTGTGGGAGTGTGTGAGGGGAAGTGATATTGGTGTGATGTGTGAGTGTGGTTTGTCGTCGTGAGGAGAGGCGGACGGTTGCGGTTGTGTAACAGGAGGCGTCGGTGATATGTGTTAAGAGTGTGATGTGGCAGCATGATGTGAGGTTCATGTGTGTTGAAAGTGTGATGTCTGATCGAATGTGACGCGTTTGTGCCGCAGGAGGCGAGTCGGTGGTCTGTCTGGGAAAGTGTGACTGGGAAAGTGTGACTGAAGAGTGTGATTTGAGTGACTGGGAAAGTGTGATGTGAAGAGTGTGATGTGAGTGACTGGGAAAGTGTGACTGAAGAGTGTGATGTGAGTGATAGGATGTGATGATGATGGATTTTACAGTCGTGTGTGACGCACCTAACAGGCAGCGTATTCGACCTTGCTCAGCGTATATCGCCTGAGCACTACAGACGGGCGGCTGACTACTAGTGGTGGGGGGCTTGTGGGTCGGGGCTGGACCTAGAAGGGGACCTAGACAGATGTGAGTGGGGTGTGACTGCATGTGGGACAGGGGGGGTCATGAGCCTGCAAGGTCTTTTCTCCACAACAGTCAGTCTCCACAACAGCAGGCGCACTACCTTACCCGACTGTAACATCCATCACCTTGCACCGCGGATCATCATATGATTACATTCATTCTTGCTGCCGCAGCGGTAGGGGACCTGGGGGTGCGCCCACGCTCTTTGCAGAGTGGAGTTTCCCTCCCACCAGCAGCCAGCCATCTCATTGAAGTGCTCGGGCTCTACGCACTGGGCACGGCCTTATACGCCTTGAGAGGTGTCCCTGACTGTACCATCCATCATCATCAATGCACTCTCCCAGCTCCAGTCGAGCCCCTGGCTGAATCGAAGCCAGCACACCACACCGCAGCCCGTCCCACAGCAAACCACCCACATAGCTGCATAGCCCACAGCAGATTCTAGTTGCCTCATAGCGTCCTCAACTTGCACTCCGGATCGCCATTCTCCCAGTTCCAGTTTGGGCCCTGGCTGCAGCCAAGCTCTCCTAACCAGCACACCACACCGCACCCTGTCCTACAGCACACCCTGACACATCACAGCACAGCCCGACACAGCACAGCATATTTGGCCTACCTTGCACCCCGGATCGCCATTCTCCCAGTTCCAGTTTGGGCCCCTGGCTGCATCCAAGCTCTCCCAACCAGCACATCACACGCAGCCCGCCCCACAGCAAACCACCCACATTTCCGCACAACCAACCAACTAACCACCAGCATGGGAGCGACCTAAACGCCTCTTAGAACGCTCACCTTGCACCCCGGATCGCCATTCTCCCAGTTCCAGTCGGGTCCCAGGTTGAAACCAAGCTCAGTCATCATTGAGGTTACGGCGACGCGCATCTGATTGCACAGTACAATCTGCGAGCGTATTTGGTGGGGTGAGTGTGTGTGTGTGTGCGTGTGTGTGTGTGTGCGTGTGTGTGCGTGCGTGTGTGTGTGTGTGTGTGTGTGTGTGTGGAAGTGTATAAGCACGTAACCAAACTGCACGTAGCCAAACTGGATATCGATGCCCCCGACAGTATGCTTCGTGAGGACGACGATTCGGCGGCGCAGCGGCAGCGGCAGCGGCAGCGCACACACACGTACACACACTCTCACACACACACACACACACACCTGCACGTATCCAAACTGGACGTCAATACCGCCAACAGTGTGCTCCGTGAGAACGACGATTTGGCGGCGCAGCGGCAGCGCGGGGTTTGTGGGCGGAGGGGGGCTGGGTGGGCGCTGGGTGGGGGCGTCTTGGTGGGGTGGCGGGGCTGGAATGACGTAGGGGTCCGGAGGGGGGGAGACGCGGCGAAGGGGTCAGGCGGGGCGGGGGCGGGAGGTAGGTGGAGAGGGGGAGGGCGTGGTAAGTGGCGGTGGCGGTGGGCGGGAGGGGGCGAGGGGGGCGGGGGGACTGGGACGAGCCCGGGGAGGGTGTGAACGGGGGGGAGGGGAGTTGGGGGGCGGGGGGAGGTGCCGACGGGGGGAGGGGAGGTGAAGAAGGGCGGGGGCGGGGAGCGGGTGCCGGCGCAGCATAGGAAGGCATATTGGAGGCCACAGTTGAAGACGTCGGTGGAGACTGGGTCGATGACGACGATCGTGGTGTCGCAGGGGATGCCGAGCAGGTTGGTGAAGAGCGCGAGGTTGGTCTTGAATGTGGTGGTGAACTGCGTGTGGGCAGGGAGTGGCAGGGCAGACGAGCAGGGTGAGCTGCTGACAACAACAGCGCATCATTGCGGGATGCGTCTAGTGTCGTATGGGATACTGAGGAGGCTAGTGAACTGTGGAAAGGAGAGAGTGAGAGTGAGGGTGAGTGAGAGAGCGGGAGAGAGTGAGAGAGCGGGGAAGAGTGTGAGAGAGAGAGCAGGAGAGAGAGAGAGACACGCAAAGCACAAACTTTGCACCCTGCTATTGCTGCCCCGCGTGTAGAATGGGGTGCTGCTGTGTTAAAGGGCCAGCCCACGCGCGCCCTTGCAGGGGCGCCTGCGGGAAGGCCGTCTGCAGTCAATGTCGTTGCTGACACGTACACACGCAAAGACTCGCACTCGCACATGCACACACACACACACAAACACACGCGCGCACACGCACATGCACACACACACACACGCACACACACACACACGTACGCACCTACGCAGACACACACACATAGACACACAAGCAAGCACGCACACACACACACACACACACACAAACACACACACACACACACGCACGCCCCCCCCCCCCCACACACCTGCGTCGCATCCGCCTGCTGTGAGAACCCCATGCCAATTTCAATGTCCTTGGGTGTCGCGTAGACACACACCGGACCAGAGTATGGGTCGCCCTGTGGGGATGGGGATGAAGGGGGGGAGTCAGGGGAAGGGAGGGAAGGGGAGAAGGGAGAGCCAGGGGTGTGTGTGTGGCTTGATGGGTGGGTGGTGGGTGGTGGGTGGTGGGTGGGTGGGTGGTGGGGGTGGTGGGTGGTGGGGGTGGTGGGTGGTGGGTGGTATTATGGGAAGAAACAAAAGCCAGGGGGGGGGGGGGATGGGGGGGGGCCCACCGGTGGGGCGGGGGAGATGAGTCACATGTGTGTTTGCATGGGTGTGCATGCATGCATGCTGAGTCCCATGCTGCCTGGCCTGCAGCCCCAGCCCCATGCTCCAGCCCCAGCCCCAGCCCCAGCCCCACCCCCATGCTGCTTGGCCTGCAGCCCCACTGCTACCGCGTATCTCGGTGCACATTGAGCACAGACTGGGTGCAGATGTCGGTGCAAATTACCAACCTGGATATTGAGCACACCCGTGAGCGCCGCCACTATCACTGCACACTGGTTTGGCGGGAACACCGCGACCGCGGAAAACGTGAGGAAGACCTGGGGGTGGGTAGGTGTGAGTGTGTGTGTGGGAGTGTGGATGGCTGTGGTGGTGGTGTGTGTTTGTGTGTGTGTGTGTGGGGGGGGGGGGGTTGACTGCGGAAAACGTGAGGAAGACCTGGGGGTGGATGGGTGTGAGTGTGTGAGTGTGTGGTGACTGACCAGCGCCTGAGTCGAGTAGATAGTATCCATGGTTTGGGGGACACACACACACACACACACACAAAACTCACCCACACACGCACACGCCCCCACCCCCAAACACACACACACACACACACGATCGTTTGCCGACAGCGTCGGCGGCGTCGGCGGGCGAGGAGGATTGAACGGAACCCCCGGTCCAGGGGGGGGAGGCACGCACACACGCACGCGCGCGCGCACGCGCGCGCGCACACGCACACACCAACACCCACACACCCACACCCCGCCACAAACACACACGCACCCGATCGTTCGCCGGCGGTGCCGGCGGCGGCGGCGGCCGCGGCGACGGCGGGCGCGGAGGAACGCCCGGCCCGGGCGGGGGAGGCGGTGGGGACGGCGGCGAGGGCGGCGTAGGCATCGGAGGCGGGGGCGAGCGCGGCGGGGGCGGCGGGGGCTTGGGGCCGGGCGGCGGCGGCGGGCAGTTGACGGTGATCAGGTTTTTGTTGTCCCATGCGAAGCTGGGCGGGTCGATTGAGCAGCCCTGGGCGTCGGCCGTGATGGCGACGCCGCAGCTGGAGGGCGGCATGTAGGCCGAGACGAGGAGGGATGCGGAGACGGAGCCGGTCGCGGTGCTGTTGAAGTTGGTCATGAACCTCTGCATACAAAAAACACGGGTGATGGTGGGGGGTCAGTTTCTGTGGGTATGGCAGTGGGGGATGGCAGGCGTTAGTTGTTACATATCTTTTCGTTTTTCCTAGGCACTAGCGGCATGCAGGCGGAGACGGGGAGGGACGCGGAGACAGAGCCGGTTGCTGAGCTGTTGAAATTGGCCATGAATCTCTGTGGGGATGGCAGTGGGGGATGGCAGGTGTTTTGCAGGGATTTTCAGGGTTTTGTTGTTAAGGGGCACCAGGGGTCATGTCGGCGGTGATCCCACACACACCACACACACCCCGCTCAGTTAAACCAGTTGCTTACAAGTAAAACAAGGCCTATGTGCACGTCTTGTTTGGGGCCGTCGCCTCACCTCTGCATCACGCGGCGCCACCATCACAGCAGCGAGCACGAGATTTGACGTGGCAATGCCGCCCGCACCCACCCCACAATTGTGTCAATTGTATTGCGCTGAAAAGGCGAGCAGGCATCTGGACAAACGCCTGTGTATTTATGGCCTATGAATCCCACCTCTGCATCCAGAGGCGTCACCATCACAGCAGCGAGCACAAGATTGGTCGTGTCAGTGCCGCCGACACACGTAAACGTCTGCACCGTGTTGACGCCTCGGAGGTAGAGGCTGTTCACCTGTGTGTGTGCGTGCGTGTGTGTGTGTGTGTGTGTATGCGTGTGTGTGTGTGCGCGTGTGTGTGTGCGCGTGTGTGTGTGTGTGCGCGTGTTTGCGTGCGTAAACTCCCCCCCCCCCCCCCCCCCACCCCCCCCCCCCTCCACCTGGAACGGTGATGCAGGCACGTCTGTGGCGTGAAGTGGGGACTGACACACACACACACACACACACACACACACATGCACACACACACACGCACACACACACGCACCTGGGATGGCAGCTGCAGGCACGTCTGTGGCGTGAAGTTGGGGTTGACCGGATTGGAGAAGGACATGTAGACGGTGCACGGGGGAGGAGGGCTCGGGGGACGAGGCGGCGGGCTGCGGGGAGTGTGTGTGTGCGGGTGGGTGGGCGGGGTAAGAGCGTGTGTGTGGAGGTGTGTGCGTGTGTGTGGGTATTTGCGTGTGGTGCATGAGGGAAGAGGAATCGGGGGACGAGGCGGCGGGCTGCGGGGAGTGTGTGTGTGTGTGTGTGTGTGTGTGTGTGCGTGTGTTTGTGTGTGCATGTGTGTGTGTTTGCGTGGTTGGGGGGGGGGTGAGGGCGTGTGCGTGTGGAGGTGTGTTTGAGTGTCGCGGTTTGTGTGCTTGTGATGCATGGGGGAGGACGGCTGGGATGGAGAGGCGGCGGGCTGCGGGGAGGGGGGGAGGGAGCATTCGTGCGAGTGAGTGGGTGCAAGGGTATGTGCTGCTGTAGGAGCTCCTATGTGTTTGCTGCATGTGTGTGTGTGTGGGGGGGGGGGGGCGTGCGTGTGAGTGAGTGCAAGTGTATATGTGTGATGCTGAATGTGCGTGCGTGTGTGTGTGGGGGGTACGTTCACAACATTGTACTTGGGGACAGCCCTCACCCTCACCCTCACACACACACACACACAGCCCCCCCCCCACACACACAAACACACACGCACACGCACACACCTCGGCGGCGGGCTCGGCGGCGGCGGCGGCGGTGGCGGCGGCGGCGGGCGCGGCGGCAGCGGTGGCGACGGCGGCGGGGTCGGACGGGGACGGGGGAGTGGCGGAGCGGCGGGGAGGGTGGGGGCGGGGGGCACGCGAACATGGGGGGGAGGCCGTAGATGCATCCGTCACCGGGGGCGGTTGCTGACGCGCAGAAGTCGTTGGGGGCGGGGGTGCCGTCCTCGAGGGTGACCTGGGAGTGCAGCAGAGAGGGTGTGGGGTGTGGGGATATTAGCCAGGGCTTGGGCTTTGGGTTGTAGGGGAGCATTTGTTTTCAACTGTTGCTGTGATGCGCAGAAATTGTTGGGGGCGGGGGTGCCGTCCTCGAGGGTGACCTGGGGCCGCAGCAGGGAGGGTGTGGGGGTTGGGGTTATAAGCCAAGGCTTGGTTTGGGTTTTTACGGGGGCATTTCTTTTTTGAAAACTGTTACTATGATGCGCAGAAATCGTTGGGAGCTTGGGTGCTGTCCTCAAGGGTGACCTGAAAGGGGTTCAAGGTTTAAGGTAGATGCGGTTGGGGGTTGTAGGGTATATGAGGTGCAGGTGCGGGGGGGTGGGGAGGGGGGTTAAGGGGTAAATAATTTTTTTATTGATTTGTTTTAGCAGAAACACTGTTTTGATGACATGCAGAGATCTTTGGGGTGGGGGTGGACATGTGCATGAGGTTTGAGTCAGGGTCTGGTAAGATTTCGCGCATGGTTGGTCCTTGAGGGTAAATTGGGCTTGATGGTAAATACATTTATTTTCTATTCGCACTTCAGGCCCTTCCCAGGCTAGCATGTCAGAAAAGAGCATGGTTTGGTGCCAGACCCAAAAAACCAATTTTGAATCAAGTCGTGTGGAGCCCACGGTGCACCAGGGACTCACCCCCGCAGTGTACACCTACTGCTTTTTTACTGCCACCACCGGCAGCGATGCACCCATCCGACCGTTCATGGCATCACTAAAAATTTCCTCAAATTACCGCACGGGGCCCGAGCCTTCGCGGGGGGTGGTCGAAAAAAAATGTTGTATTGCTCAGCTGGGGTGTTTCATCATTTTTAGGCGATGTGATGCCAAAAAACGCGATTTTCGGCGAGTTTTAATAGTTTTGAGCTTCACAGGGGGCTCCAAAGCAATGCGTATTTGCGAAGGCACAGGCCCTACGGCATAACTCAAAATTGAAAATAAACTGACCTGATCGGTGTATGTGCCGACACACCCGCATCCACACTGCAGCGCGACGGCGACGTTGGACCACCTGTGTGTGTGTGTGTATGTGTGTGTGCGTGTGCATGTGCGTGTGTGTGTGTGTGTGTGTGCACGTGTGTGTAAGTGTATTGGCGGTGGTGGTGGTGGGGTGGTGGGATGGGGGGCTTTAGTACGCGTGTGCATGGGCACATCGCACTGCGGCATCATTGCGACACTTGGCCACCTGTGGCGGAGGAGGGGGGTACAAGTTGAACACAGCATGGGTATGGGAACCAGCAGTGGCGACAGCAGCACACCGCCCTCCCCACCCACCCAACCAACCAATCGACCAAATGGCAATTGCGAGCGACTGTGTGCGATGTAAACTGCATGGGGACCAGCAGCGGCAGCAGCGGCAGCGGCAGTGGCAGCAGCCGCAGCCGCAGCCGCGACAGTGGCAGCGGCAGCGAAGGCAGCGGCGACCGCAGCAAACCAACCCAAACGGCAGTTGATAGCGACTGCGTGATGTACACTGTACCGTAGTCAAGAAAAGTCCCCTGCGGGATTCGAACCCGGATCAACACTCTACAGGCCTGCAAAAAGCTGCCGCAAAGGCAGCGCCAAGTCGAAATTCAGTCGAATTCCCTCCCGCAAAGGCGAAAACAGTCTAAATAAATTGGCCTTTAGCGGACTCCCGCAAAGGCAAAGCGTGACTACGGTAGTCTGGCCAAACAAAAAAACAGACAACCAACCAACCGAATAAGCAAAAAAAAAACAAAAAAATGACAGTTACAGTTACAGTTACATCGGCTTTCCAGCGAAGACTACCTCTAGTCCTAGTACCACCGCCTAGACCCAAGTCCAGTTCTGGCCCTAACAATTACTTGTGAGGGGCGGTAGCCACCAGCCGGCTGCCTGCCAACGTGTAGTCCCAGAGCAAAGAGGAGAGCTATTGTGCGACGCCTCCAAAATAGGTCCTAACTGCTTCCAGGGGATAGGGGGTCAAGTGGCGCTTGCCAATCTACTTCACCGCCGTGATGGAGGGGCCGGCGCCTGAGGGGCAGCCGGACCGTACACCACGGCTCTCCACCCAACCCTATCCTGAGCACGCTCAAACGCCGTGTCCAAAAAAGTCTTCCAATCAGAGCGAGTGCCACTAGTTTCGCCTAGCTGCTGAATCAGTAGCTTAAGAAAAATAGTGTCGGGAGGAGGCTGGAGGCCGGCCTTGCTGCCGAGCCACATCCATTGTGCAGTCAAAAGTCGTACGAGGAAGACGAGAAGCCGGCATGCGCATCACATGGCCTAGCCACTGCATTGATCGCTTTGCCACAAGGCTCTCAATTGGCTCAATGTCGCACGCCTGCCGAATATAAGTTAATCTGTGTCGGTCGACCAGGCGCATGCCCAGAATGCGACGAAGGCAGTTAGAGTGGGCAACCTCCAATCGAGCCAAACAAAAAGCCAACCAACCAAGCAACTAACTAACCAAACAAACGACACAAAAAACAAAGAAATAGACAATCCAACCCACCAAATGTCAGTAGACAGCGATTGCGCGATGTACTCCATTCCAGAGAAGAACGGGAAGGGGTCGGTCGTGTAGATGACAAACTCAATGCGGGAGTAGGCAGCGGTCTGCAGAAGGGAAGGCAGGGAGGGGAACAAGGAGGTGAGGAGGGGGAAGGGGGATATCATAAACGTGTGTGTGTGTGTGTGTGTGTCAAGGGTGTACCCGCCGATCGGATTCCGATGAAAAGGGCGCCCGAAGGGCGCAAAACCGATGGTCTCTTGGGGGCGGGATTGGGAAAAAGTGTGAGGGCCCGGAGGGCCTCTCATCTGCGTCGCCGATGACCACGCCAAGCCGATCGTGGCGTTCGGCTTGGGCTCCCCCCACACTCCGACTCCGACGCAAAAGCACACAATCCCTCATTTCTGAAGCGTTTCTGCGGTTTGAAATCGCAACGTGATTCTGGCTTCCGGGGGCTCCGCCCCCGGATGCTGGTGGAGGTTAGGTGTAGGTCCGAAGTTTGGAATGGCGCTTTCCTCTGACGGCCAGGATCCTGCGCGCATACTGTGGTGTTCTACATGCAGCAGTGCATCATGATAATTTCAATCAGAGTCCATTGCGGTGTTGCACGCGCCGTCCCGCCATGCGCTGCATGCATGCATGTCCGCGCCGCGCACATGAGCTGTTGCGAGCTGTTTGTCTTCTGGATGTGCGTTTGCTGCTGCCCCCCAATCAAGCTTGCGTGAGAGACCTTACCACAGCAACAGAGTACTGCGGACAGCAGGGGTCCGGGGGCGCAGCCCCCGGGAAAAAAGGGCAAGCCGATGAGTCCATGAGGCCCTCTCCTGGAAAGCCGATGAGTCAGGGAGGCCCTCTCCCGGAAGACCGATGAGTGGCATGCCCCCGAATACACCCCTGGTGTGTGAGTGTGTGTGTGTGTGTGTGTGTGTGTGTGTGTGTGTGTGTGTGTGTGCGTGTGTGTGCGTGTGTGTGCGTGTGTGTGCGTGTGTGTGCGTGTTTGTGTGTGTGTGTGTGTGTGTGTGTCGCTGACACACTCGATACAGGAGTAGGCAGCAGTCTGCAAGGGTTGGTGGTGTTTCCGTTAGCCAACCCGCAACCCGACAAAGTGCGCTTTCGGGTTCAGATTGACTGACTTGGGCTGGCGTCGGGTTGAGATTGCACAAACTTCGACCCCAAAAGTGTGGAAATAATCATTTTCACACATCCCCGCCAAAAAGTGCCTCTGTCGCGTTAAGATTGGCGGAATGAGCACGAGGCCCGAGTTGCGCCATCATTTCCTAAGATCCTTAACGGAACCACTAGCGGTGGTGGTCGTGGGGGGGGGGGGGGGGCGCGTAGAGGAACCACTCGAATCGGGAGGATGCGGCAATCTCGCAGGAGCAACAGGAGCAGCAGGAGCAGCAGGAGCAACAGGAGCAACAGGAGCTCAATAAAGCATGTGGGGAGAGGGTGAGAGGATGATACGCACCACAATTACACACACACACGCATGCACACTCACTCTCTCACACACACACACACAGTAACACAACCAGGAACATAGGAACACACACACACACACACACACACACAGTTACACACAAACACAGGAACATAGCAATATTGGCTTTCCAGCACACACACCACACAATCACGAAAAAAAACTCTCCCCCCTTCCCTCCTATTCACATCATGCAGACACACAAACACATACACACACACATACGCACACACACACGCACACACATGCGCGTGCATGCACACACGCCCCTCCCCCCTGCCCCCCCCCCAACACACACACACACACACACAAACACACCAGCTCAGACGATGGCTTGAGAGAAGATGAATCCGTGTTATGGCAGCGCTGCATGCCCACCCCACCCACCCACACACCCACTCACAGGTCTACTTATACGCCAATAAAGGCATCCGGCAGACTGTACTATCGACTGCACGCACCAACTCCGACGATGGTTTCAGTGAAGACGACCCTGTGATCGTTGCGGTGTTGCACGCCACCTGCCAGTTGCGGTCGGCGATGTAGTAGCTGCGTTTTGGGGGGCGGAAGGGGAGAGCAGGCTCAGGTGTTCGTGTAATATGGAGGGGGGGGTGGGGGGTGGAGGCCAGAAAGTGTGTTGACGTGGTTGCAATGTGGGGGGAAATAGGGGGGGGGGGGGAGAAGGGGGGATGCGGAGGTCAGATGTGAAGTGCAATCAGGTGCACCAATGTGTCAATGTGTCAATGTCGGATGCCGTTGTAACATGGAGGGGGGGGGGGGCTGGAGGCCAGAAAGTTTGTTCACGTTGGTTGCAATGTAGGGGGAATAACAGAAGGGGGGGGGCGGAGGTCAGACTCAGAAATGAGTCCGGAGTACAATCTGGTGCGTCCGTTTGTCGAGATATTTCGCGTTTCCGTGGCAAATTGCCGCGATGAAAAACAGGCACGGGCACAGGGCCATGCCCACGCCCCACCCCACCCCCCCGCGCACACACACGCACACCTGGGCGCCAACAGCCCGATGTTGCAGTCCTGCCCCTGAGCGAAAACCTTCGATGGCAACTCAAACGACACGGTTAAAGTAAGAGCATACCCACACCCGCACCCTCACACAAACATCAACACACTCACACACCAGGCCACACACGCACCTGAGCGCCGACAGCCCAATGTTGCAGTCCTGCCCCTGCGCGAAAACCTTCGACGGCGACTCAAACGACACGGTCGAAGTCAGCGCAGACGACGGCGGGCTCGGCGGCGTCGGCGGCTTGGGCGGAGGCGTCGGCGAAGGCGGCGCGAGGGGGCGCGGGGGCGGAGCAGGCGGGGGGAGGGGCGGGAGGGGGCGGGGGGCGGCGCGGGGCGGGGCGGGGGGAACGGCGGGGACGGCGGGCGGGACGCCGCGCAGTTGGGGACGGAGTACTGTCCGAGGAAGCCCCAGGTGCCATCGAGGGCGTTGAAGTTGCCGGCCTGAGGGTAAATGTGCAAGTAATGTGTAAATCAAAAATCCGTGAAGTGGGGAGTTGGTTGGCTAATTGTTTGGTTGGCTGGTTGGCTGGGAATTTGTTTGTGTGTGTGCGAGGGAGAAGGAGAGAGGAAGCCCCAGGTGCCGTCGAGGGCGTTGAAGTTGCCGGCCTGAGGGTAAATGTGCAGTGAAGTGATGTGTTGGTAACAAATCCGTGAAGTGGAGGAGGTGTTTGGCTAGTTGTTTGGTTGGCTGGTTGTCTGGTTGTTTGTTTGTGTGTGTGCGAGGGGGAAGGAGAGAGGAAGCCCCAGGTGCCGTCGAGTGCGTTGAAATTGCCGGCCTGTTTGCAAGTGATTTCAAGTAATGGTTCAGTGGACGGTTGGTGGGTTGTGTGGAGGTGGAGTGGGGTGGGGTGGGTGGGAGGGGGGGGGGGGGGCAAGAACTGTCCGAGAAAACCCCAGGTGCCGTCGAGGGTGTTGAAGTTGCCGGCCTGTTTGCAAGTGATTTCGAGTAATGGATCAGTAGACGGTTTGGTTTGTTAAGTGTTTATTGCGTTTTTGTAAACTGCCTGTACGGTGAAATCACCTGCAAAATCCCTTGCTATGGCCTGCAGGCGGAGAGCTGCCCCAGCGGCTGCAGCTGCAGTCACTTAATACAGTTACTTGTAGCAGTGCTGCTACTCAAGTAGCGACTAACAGTAGCGACTAAAAGTAGCGAAACCCTAAACCCTGCTACGTAAGGAAGCAGTTACTAACTCGCACCTGCACAATCTCCTGGAACGTCCCGCAGCCAGAGAGCTGCCCACAGGACAGCTGTGGTTGCAGTGTCGAAAACCAGTTACTGATAACCGCAGCAGTAACCAGCTGTTACTAGCTGTTACCAGCTGTTACTCGCTGTTACTAGCTGTTACTGTGGCAGCTACTTACGCGCACCTGTACAATCTCCCGGAACGGACCGCACGCAGAGACCTGCCCCAGCGGTCGGTAACAGCAGTTACTAATGACAGTTACCACTGCGGCGGCAGTTAATAGCTGTTACACACAGCAGCAGTTCTTATCAGTTACTGAATAAGTTACTGTCCGCACCTGCACAATCTCCTGGAACGGCCCGCAGTTGGAGAGCTGCCCTTGCAGTGCCTTAGACCAGTTACTGATTACCGCGGCAGTTACCAGCTGTTACTAGCTGTTACTAGCTGTTTCTAGCTGTTACCATGGCAGCTACTAACTCGCACCTGTACAATCTCCTGGAACGGACCGCACGCAGAGACCTGCCCAGTGGTCAGAGTGGGTGGCGCATTCTTCGGCTGGTAGCGTCCAAGCTGCGCGAGTGTGTGTGTGTGTGTATGTATGTGTGTGTGTGCGTGCGTGCGTGCCAGGGGTGTATTCGGGGGCATGCCACTCATCGGTTTTCCAGGAGAGGGCCTCCCTGACTCATCGGCTTTCCAGGAGAGGGCCTCATGGACTCATCGGCTTGCCATTTTTTTCCGGGGGCTGCGCCCCCGGACCCCCGCTGTCCGTAGTCTTCTGTTGCCGTGATACGGTCTCTCACACAACTTCCTCAGAGTCAGAGACAGCTTCGTGGCTTTACAGTTCATGCCGTTCTCTCTTAGAGATTACCTACGTCAGACACGATAGTGCCCCTTCCACACTCTCACTCACATCCCCACTACCTGCATGTGCGTCAACGCGAAAATCACCACCATGATCAATCAAATTTAGAATTATTCCGAATCAAAATAAATAAATAAATCAGGCCCTAAGGGGGCCCTGTGGGGCCAGGAGGCAACAACAGGGAAAACAGTAGACAGCGCAAAGGCTTTAGCGCTTCTTAAGGTCAATGAGGGGGAAGTCGTCTTCGTCGGACTCGAGCTCATCCGGCTCACCAGCGTCCTCCTCCTCAACAATGTTCCCCTCAACATCAAACGCGACCGCCGGGTCGACGTCCTCCAGCCCCTCCTTCTCCAGCAGCCTTGCAGCCTCGTCCAGATCGCAATCAAGGAACGAAACCTGCACGCGGCTCACTTCCTCGACCAGCCTCTTCAAGAGGCTGGGGGGGTTGACTCCCTGAGACTGCAGGGAGGCACCGGACAGCTTCTCTGCAGCCTCGTTGATCAGGCTGTTGTTCTCTGACTCCCTCGGGCCGGTGAACGACTGGGCAAGGTGCCAGATGCGGAGCAGGGAGTCCACCATGAGGATCATGAGGCGGCTGCGGAGGCGGTTCTTGAGGATGCGGTGGATGCTGAAGCCACGCTCGACCTCGGCGGTGTGCAGAGCCATCACATAGTACACGTTCATGAGTAGGATGATGTTGGGCACCATGAGAGAGTCGGAGCTGCGCGCAATGAAGCGCCACAGGTTGAGCATAGTTGCCGAGGGGTGAGCGCCAGCCTGTCCTTGATGACGGTCTTGACATGCTTGAACTCAGTGTCGAGCGTGGCCATGAATGACTCGCCGCGCGCAGAGGAGGGAGAGTTGGGCAGCCCATCCCCGGACCAGAAGTGGTCCTTAAGCTGCTGAAAGGAATCGTTGCCGAAGTCATCTAGCTCTGCGTGCCCCATACCAATGTACTGAACTGGGTCAAAGATGGTGAAGCAGGCCAGAATATCAAGGGAGGGGTCGTCGTCGAAAAACCTCTCCTTCAGGCTCTCAATGGCCGCGTCAGCAAAATCTGCTGCAAACTTGTATGCAGTGGTCATCTTGAAATTGCCCTTGAAAAACTCGACCTTGGCAGGTGGTGGGGCGCCTGAGGTGGTGGGCGGGGTCCACACCCCGTCATCATCGACGTTATCAACTAGACCCTTGGCAGTTGGGCAGGTCTCAGCAGAAAAAAATGTAAGGTTCTTAAAAACGTTAAGCTGGGCAATGGTGGCGGTCAAACGTTTTTTCAGGTCGAGGGGCTTAATGCTGTTGCTCTGCAACGCCTTGGAAAGCTTATCGACAGGGCTCAGCAAATCGATCTGTAGAAACAAAAAGACTGCCTGCTTATAACTCAAGAGCTTCGACAGAACGAGCCTAGCCTTTTCCCACGTCTTTGAGCGCGTCGACACCTCATCGGGGCAGTCCTTCCTAAGGGTCAGGTATTCAATCAAAGCGTGGAGGTTGAGGCGCAGAACCAGCGTGGCTTCCTTGCGAGACCACCAACGCGTTGTAGTAAAATTCGGAAACTTCAAGCGGGTCAGATTGGGGTAGTTGTTTTTGGCAAATAACTCCCACTCGCTGGTCCTCTTGGCGCTCTTGCAGAACAGGTGGTGCACGTTGGAAGTAATAGTGTCAAGTGCTTTGCATGCTGTGGTAAGGGTGGTCTTAGTTCTGGTGGTAACATCCACCATAACAAGTGCACACCGGTGCGCGACGCAATGGACAGTAAGTAGGTAGGGGTTCATCCGCCTAAGCTTTGTCATAACGCCATTGCGCCAGCCAGTGAACACGTTTGCACCGTCGGTGCAGAAGCCGACCATGCGGCTGCTGTCCAGTTCCAGCACCTCCATCACCTTAATAAGAACATCGTGGATAGAGTCTGCACCGGCTTGAGACAGCTTCACAGTACATAGGTACTCTACTGTCGGCTCAAGGAGCTCGGCACAGTACACAACATAGATTAGAAGGTGATCCTCGGTACTGCAGTCGGTACTGCCATCAACCATAAGCGTAAAACAGGGGGCAGCTCGAATTTGTACGAGCTGCCGGCTCAGGAGGACTGAGGAGAGGGTGAGTACGCACGCCGTAAAGTACGACCGATTGTTGTACTTCGCGTTAATACTGGTGTTGCCAGCCTTGGTGAGCGCCACCAGTAGGCTGGCAAACTTCAGGCCTGGAAGCAACTCTGTGCAGATCCACAGGGCACCCATGAGCAGAGTTGGTAGCAGGCCTTTCAGGACCTCGACGTGCGCACGCGCGCCAGCATGCGCGGCTGCCACAATGCCGCCGGAGCCACTGTCCTTCTTCACCTTGGCGTCCACAGCATCCTTGTGCTCGTCACACTTGGAGTGCTTGGTGAGGTCGTCGAGGGAGTACACGCTGGCATTGCCAGCAGCGTACGACTTGTTGCTGTTGACGCCGTAGATCTCGCGGCAGACGGAGCAGCCGACGAGCACGGCGCCGTTGGTGGCGAGGTTGACGGCGGTGGCGATGAAGATGAAGGGGAACGTCTTGATCCACGACTTCTGCGCCTCGGAAGATGGCGACTTCTTCTTGAAGCTGGTGGCGATGGGGTTGGCGTCAATCGTGGGGCCATCAGCCGCGGGGGTGGCCGTGGGGGTTGCCGGAGGGACGTCCTCGTGAGGCGGGTGCTCGGGGGCCTGGGCGGGCGCGGCCGGGGCAGCGGCGGCGTGCTTGGCCTTCTTGAGCTGCTTCGCTTCTGCAGTGGTAGTGAGGGGGATGGGGCGGGCTTTAGAAAGAGGCGGGGCAAGGGGGGCTTTGGAAAGAGGCGCAGTAGGGCAGGGCAGGGCAGGGCTGGACCCAGGCTTGAGGCGGGCTGGGTGGAGGCTGGCTTGAGGTAGTCTGGGTGGGGGCTAGAGGCTGGGTGAGGGAGGCTGCAGGAGGAGGGAGGGCGTGGAGGGGGGGAGGGGCATTTCGATTTTGAATCCCCCCATGCACCATGCGCGCACCCCCCATGCCCATGTGACACTCACGTGACGCAGCCTTCAGGTTGCTGGCCTTCATGAGGTCAAACGCGTTGCGCTTCTTGGGCTCCTCGGCCGGCGGGGGCACGAGCTCGACGTCGTCAGGCGGTGGCCCGTCGGGCGGAACAGGAGAGGCCATGAGCCGATCGGGTAGCTCAAATACCCCAAGCCGATGAGTCCGATCGGTTTGAAGTGGTCATCGGCTTCGCCGATGACAGGCCCTCCGGGCCCTCACACTCATCGGTTTTCCCGATCCCACCCCAAAACACTCATCGGTTTTCGCCCTTCGGGCGCCCTGTTCATCGGAATCCGATCGGCGGGTTCACCCCTGGTGCGTGCGTGTGTGTGTGTGTGTGTGTGTGTGTGCGTGTGTGTGTGCCCGAGCGGTGGGAACTGTAACGTATTTCTCTCTCTCTCTCTGTGTGTGTGCGTGTGTGAAAGACAACAAGCAGGAGCAGGGGAGGGAGGAGGAGGGCTGCACATTCTTCGGTTGGTAGCGCCACAGCTGCGAGTGTGTGTGTGTGTGTGTGTGTGTGTGTGTGTGTGTGTGTGTGTATGTGTGTGTGTGTATGTATGTGTGGGGGGGGGGGGTACAAGAGATGCCAAAGCTGCACTGCCCCCCCTCAAACGCAGACTGCCCTGAACGGTTTCAAAATCCCGACAGGGTACAGAGGAATTGTATTGTAAGTGATACTAATTTTTTTAATTTTTTTCTTCATTCGCATCTGCGTTTTTGTTTGTTCTTTCTGCGAAAGGAAGCTACCTAGAAGGTGGCACACAACCACAACCACAACCACAACCACGGGGGGCTCAACGTGACATGACAAAGCCGCAGTGGGACGCAGAAACAAAACCGAATCCGGCATTAAAAACTTTTGTTTTGCACCTTCAGTAACAGCGTCCAAGCTACCAGGCCCTGCGGGAGGTGCCTGCAGCTGTAAGGCTCAGGGAAGGGGGACACGAGTAGATCCCAAAGTTGCACGCACCCCTGGGCGAAAAAGTGCCCAAACCGTTTTTTTTTCCCACCTT
>VFSX01000559.1:0-15000 GCA_016618255.1 Chlamydomonas sp. UWO 241 | reverse complement strand
AGAGTGGGTCTGCTCGAGCACTAGGAGGAGGCGGGGTTAATTATGAAGGGGGGTTAACTATTAAACTTGAGGATGCCAGAGCTTCGCACAGCCAGATGGGGGGGGGTCGCCCGGGCCAGGACCAACGAGGTGGTTGCCTCATACCACGGCCAACTTACGTCTGGAAGGGGGGGGGGGCATGCACGCTTGTGTGGCGGCTGTCGGAAGCTCTGGAATCCTCACGCTTCATAATTCTCCCCCCTTTCATAATATTCCCCCCCCCCCCCTCCTATGCGGGCAGTCTTGTGCATGCCCCAGGTTGCAACAGCCATCCTTCCCACCTGGTCTGGCAGCCCATAGGGCACGCCCACGAGCTTGCACATCGTCGGGTCGCTCCACCACTTGTCGGCGGTCTGCGTGGGAGGCGTGGCTGGCGTGGATGGGGCAGGGGGAGAGGGAGGGCGGGGGGCTTTGGTTGTGGGTGGTGGGTGGACAGGAGGGGCTTGCACATCGTTGGGTCGCTCCACCGCTTGACAGCGGTCTGCGTGGGAGGCATGGGTGGCGTGGGTGGCGTGGGTGGCGTGGGTGTGGGGTGGAGAGGGAAGGGGTGGGGGGGAGCTTTGGTGGGTGGGTGGGCAGGGAGAGGGCAGGGTGTTTCGCTGTGTGTGCGCGGGTTGTGGTATGTTGTTGCTGAGCAACAGCACGGTTGTCGTTGCTGTTTCTGTTACCTACTGCTGCGCGTGCTGTTCGCGTGGTTTTGGGCCCAGGAGCTAGCGCTGCCTGCCTGCGTTATACATGATGCCTGCTGGGTCCCAGCCTGGGCGTGCCACGTACTACCCGCAACACCGGTGTTGCTGATGGAACGGCATGCATGCATGCATGCGCGACGCCAGCATGCGTGCTCCTGCGCCTGCGCAGGAGCCCTCCCCTGCGCAGCTGGGCCACCCCAACGCATCAGCCAGCCTTGCGGGTGGGCTCCGCTTGCCCTGAACACACATCGCTCACCGTGCAGTTGGACCAGCAGTTCGCAAGGTTGACATTGGCGACGCTGGTGCATGTCGCTGCCGTGGCCGCGCCCACGCTGGGTCCACACGTGCCGGAAGCCGCGTGCGCCACTGCTGCGGTTGTGGTTGCTCCGAGGGCGGGGTAGGTGCACCAGGTGTCCAGGCCAGCCGCAAATGGCGCCTGTGCGAGGGCGCCCGCCAGCCCCTCCATCGCAACCAGCGTCACGAGCAGCGTCGCTCCCGCTGCACCCAGCACGCAGTGAGCGCGCCTGACGCCACTTCGGGCACGCCGCGTGCTGCTGACGCCGCTAGTGCTGCTCGTGCTATCATCGCATGCCGTTGAGCACTGCATGCATGCCCCGCGGGCATGAGCAGCACCGCCCATGCTGAAAGCCTCCCTCGTGTGTCCCTCTCGCGTCGCACTAGTGCATTCCGGGCCTGTACTATGCGCTATGGGTGAGGAGCGTCGCTGGAGAAGCCACGCGCTAGCTGGGTCACTGGCTCGGGGAAATGCGATGCTGAGCCCTGGGATCCGGCAAGGACGCTGAAAGAAAGCAAGTGCCAGCCTTAGTACGGTCGGGGCACTGCGTATTAGCGGGTTGCAGGCGAGAAGTGGAGTCACTGGGTGTGGGAGTTTCTGGCAACACGCGAATCTAAATGGCGTCGTCTCGTTGTTTTCGCTCCTTTATGTGCCCTCTCATTCGTGTGCGTCCTGTTCCTGTGTGCCTCTGCTGCGTGTGTGGCGGCGTGTGTGGGACACGTCAAAAAGCGAAGTAGGCAACAGTAGGGGGGGAGGGGGCAAGGAGGAGAGAATGATGATGATGATGAGTTCGTTACAATCCACTTCTGGCGGTCACACGTGCGGTTCCAAAGCTCCAGTGGGACTTAGATGAAGCAGTCCTGAAGACCTGCCAACAGAAAAAGGGGGGGTGCCCCACGGCAACGCCATCCACACACGGCGGCGGGCGCCAAGCAAGCAGCACCACAGTGCAGGCTCCACACTCAACCCCTCCAGTGGATGAAGGGCGGGCCCAAGGTATAAAACCATAAAGGGACCAAAAAAAGCCCACCCTCAAAACACTGGAAGCGGAGCAGGTGCGCACACCCACCACAGCACTCTACCCAGCAGCCACAACTCATCCCGCCAGCGCACGCGTGCGGCGCTACCTCCCCTCACATAACTCGTCCCCTCAGGGATCTAGGACGCCTTGTTCAGAATGAGCTTGCCGTCCACCACTCCAACATAGGGGTGGGTCGGGCCCACCACACCCGCCCAACCTCGCGGCATCACGCCGCCCTCAGCAAAGGACGCCAGCGCGTTCCAAAGGTCCATCGTCGCCAGCGCCCCCGCCCGCTCAACCGACACCGTGCGATCAGGGGGCAGCACACCATCACGCGGACGCGTGATGCGCCACAGGTGGCGGCATCCGCGCTCCATAGCGTCCACCACGAGCGCTGCCACCACAGCCCACACACCAGCACGCACCCCAGCGGGAGGCTGCAGCAGCCACACCTGGCAGCACGTGATGACCGGCGTAGGAGCAGGGAGGGCAGCAGCAACCGCCACCACCACCGCCTCCGCCACCGCGCATCCCCAGAAGCAGTGCGCACGCCACGCCGTCGCCGGCGGCCCGTCCTCCTCACGGCACCGCCACCCGCACGGGCACTCGGGCACTCCAAGCGCAGCCTGCTTGTGAAAGCCACTCACCCACAGCCGCCAGATGGGCTCCTTGCAGGCGCTGAGGAGCGGCAGCCGCCACAGCCCTGGCACCGCCGCCTCCAGGGTGCGCAGCCCCGCGCAGACCTGAGCGTCGGTTGCACGGGGGCCTCCGCGCATCCCGCAGTCAAGCGCCAGAGCCGCCTCCACCGTGGCTGCCCGCCGCACTCGCCGCTCGTCCACAACCGCCCGCAGTTGAAGCGCCACCGCTAGCTTGCACGTCAGCTGCCCGACCACGCCCGGGCCGTGCGCAAACCCAACCCACCGGGGCTCGTCCGCGGCCCCGCCCCCCGCAGGCAGGGGAGCATGTTTGGCAGTTGCGGATCGGAGGCCAGGCCGCCCACGCTGCCATCCAGCCGGCGTGATGACACTCGGCAGCTGCCACCCGACCAGCCGCAGGATCTCCACCACAGCAGCGCGCTCGCCCGCGCGAGGGAGGGGCTGAAAGCGACGGAGCGGCCGGAGCAGAGTGAGGGCAGCTCCACCAGCTGCCGCCTCGACCCAGGCTGAGGGCACTGCCGCGAGCGCGACCGCCACTGCCGTGAACAGGGGGTCGAGCGTGCGCTGCACGCACAGCAGATCTGGCCCATCCCCCAGCACTGGCGGCGGCACCCCTGGGAATAGGGCGCGGCACAGGACTGCCCTCCAGACACTGCCCCCGTCGTAGGCGCCGCACGCCAGAGCTGCGCAAAACTGCCCCAGCACGAGCGGCGCGCATTCCGGATCCGCGGCAGCGTACACCGCCAGGCATGCGTGGTCGACCGTGCGTGTGCTGCGCACCATGTCGACAGCAGCGAGCCACGCCCACAGCGCACACAGGTCTGTGACCGTCCGCATGCCGGGGAGGGCGTCGCGCACGCGGGCGAGGCCGTCCACCCGCCAGCAGGTCGCACCGGTCGAGCTGAAGAGCGCATGCCCTGCCGCATCCCCAGTGGGCTCCCGCCACTGTACCGTCCGCTGCGCAGCCGGCAGCTCCAGCTGGAGGAGGGGATTTGCCCAGAGCGGCGCCTCCGCCCCCCACAGCTCAGCTGTTTGCACGCGTCCCAGGATGCGCGCCACTGGCCCCAGGGCCTGCACCCCATTGAGCATGCGCCGCATCGGCCCAGCCAGCAGCGCCGCGCTCACAGCCGGTTCTACGCACTCACCAACGAGGCCGCTTGGCAGAGTGCCTGGCCCAGGCGCGAGGCCCGCCATAAGCACAAAAAGGCTCGGGTGGGCCCCCGGGCAGAGGCGGTGCACCGCCTCCACCATGAGCGGCTCCCATGCCGGCTGAGCCGGGGGCGCGGGCTGCTGTTCCGGCTGTGCCCCCCTGCCACCTCCGTCGCCCCCGCTGCCGCCACCTCCGCCGCCGTCGCCGCCACCAGCCTCGCCACCATCGCCGGCCCGTGGGGCCGACAGCAGGAGATGGGGGGCGCCAGCCGCCCACGCCCCAAACAGGCACGCGAGGTGGACGGCCCACTGCGCGTGCACAATCTCCCGCCACGCCGGCGCCCCAAAACCACCGTGCGCCGGCCGCCCCAGGAGCATCGCAGCGGGCGCGCCTGGCACCGAAGAGGCCCACCGCGGCAGCGCTGCCGGTGGGTCCGGCCCCACGCTCCTGTCCACCAGAGTAGCCGTCCACCGGGAGAGCAGCCTCTCTGCCTCCGGAGTCATGCCACAGTGCACCCCGGAACAGGATGCGGGAGACCCCGTACGTCGCCGCCGCGTGCCCCCTGCCAAAGACAGACATTGGGAAGCGCGCGAGCTTGGTGTACGCGGCCGCAAGCCTCTCACGGCACACCCCGGTGACGGCCTCCGGGGGCGGCAGGCCGGCAGAAACGGGCACGCCCAGCGACACGCCCGCGTCCAGCACGCGCAGCCCAGCCACCTCTGCACCCGCCAGCAAGCCCTCCCCCGCCGAACCCAGGGGCAGGATGCCGCACTTGCCGAGGTTTAGGACGAGGCCCGTCGCTCGGCCAAACACCGCCATCGCCTCCACCAGCGCAGCGACGGCAGCCGGCGCACACGACCGGAGGAGGGGCATGCAGTCGTCAGCGTACTGGGGGCAGGTCACTCTGCAGCCAGGCACGACCTCGACCCCCACCGCCGGGCAGGTGCGCAGGAAGCACGCGAGCGCATGCCCCAGGAACAGGAAGAGGGCTGGCGCAGCGGGGCAGCCCTGGCGCACGCCCGCCGCATACCGGCGCGGCTCAGAGATGAACCCGTTGACCTCGGCCGACGCGTACGTGTGCGTGAGGATGGTGCGGGTCCATGCCAGCACACCGTCACCGACGCCCACCGCCTCCATGACCGCAAGGAGGCAGCCACGGTCGATGGTGTCGTACGCCTTGCGGAAGTCGAGCAGCGCCAGCGCTGCACCCGTCGGCCCCACGCCCTCTGCCGCGTTGGCAGCTAACAGGCCAGGCAGCATCTGCGTGAGGCAGATATTGTCCGAGATGCGGCGGCCAGCGAGGAACGCAGTCTGTTCCGGCCCCACCACCGCAGCGAGCAGCGGCGTCCACCGCGTCGCCAGCACCTTGGCGAGGATGCGGTAGTCAGAGCCCAGCATGGTGAGTGGGCGGTAGTTTGCCGCATCCGCTGCATCTTTGGCCTTGTAGATGGAGGCGACAACGCCATCGAGAAACCCAGGCGGCGTCTCACCCGCAGCGCCCACTGCGGTGAAAACTGCCGCCAGAAGCACAAAGGCTGGCTCTCCCAGCTTCCGCCACACATCCACTGGGATGCCATCCGGGCCTGGGGCGGTGCCAGGCTTGGAGTGAGTGGCCGCCGCCCGCACCTCGGCGGGCGTGACAACAGGCGCGCCCGCTGCGTCCGCCACCGCCTGCGGCACGCGCGGCGAGTGCGTACGCACCGCCCCCAGCACAGCCTCCCGATCAGCGGGGGATGGCGGTGGCGGCCGAGAGACCGCCGCCACGGCATCAGCCATGATGTCAGCCATTCCCATGCCGTCAGTGACGAGGATGCCTCGCGCATCTCTGAGGGCGGCGACGCGCCGTGCCGTCGCTGGCTTGCGGAAGGCTGCCGCCATGCCCCCGGCAACGCGCTCTCCCGGCCGCACACATGAGGGCGGGGCTGGAGCGTACCGCCGCACCGCCGCGTCCAGGCGCCGCTGCAGCGTATAGAGCCCGGCGAGCTCCGCCAGCCCATCGCGCCCCGCCTCAACGGCCGCGCGCGCTCGTTTCAGGTCTGCACGCAGCCGGGCCACCTCCACCGACACAGCATCTCGACGCCGACCCAGGTCGCAGTCGAGGCGGCGGGCCTCGCAAGCCAGGCGCGGCTTGAAAGCCTGCCACCACCGCATAAGCTCCGTGTGGCCATGGGTGGGTGCCCCCGCTGCCTCCCGACCAAACCATGCCCTGAACCCATCGGCCAGGTCACGATCAGCCCAGAAATGGGCTCGCACACGCGGCCGCCCCGGCCCGCGCGCCTCTGGCACTAGGGGGGAGAGCATTGCCACAACGCGGTGATCCGACCCGCCCGACTCCCCCGCGTCGCACCCGAGGACGCGTGGCACGAGGGCCGTCGACACGTAGAGGCGGTCGAGCCGCGCCTGTGCATTATACGCACTGAAGGTGTACCCCCTCTGCATGGGGTGGACGAGGCGGTACGCGTCACGGAGCGGGGAGTCCTCCACCAGCGCTGCCATCGCCGCCGCCGGGGCGCAGTCGCGCCACTCGAGGGGCCCCGCAGAGCGGGCGCGGTCACGTGGGCTCTCGACAAAGTTGAAATCGCCTGCGAGCACGAGGTGTGTATGGCCAGCAGCAAGCGGTCGGATGCGCTCCTCGATGAACGCCGCCTGCACTGCTGGCCGGTTCGGCTGCGAGGCCGGAAGGTACGCGTTGACGAGGCGCAGCCGCCCAGCTCCCCCACCTCCAGCTCCCCCACCCCCACCACCCGCGCCCCCACCACCCCACGTGATATCCATCACCATCAGCCGGCCGTCGCCATCCGCCTGGACGAACGGTTGGAGCACTGCCACGAGGTCCGACCGCACGAGGATGGCGACACCAGCCAAGGTCCCCGCGCCGCCCCCCCAGAAGAAGGTGTAGGACTCAGTCCCCAGGTGGTAGGCACAGCCGGACGCGTACCGGTCGACGCCATCCATCCTCGCGACGTCATCAGCTGCAATATGCACCTCCTGGAGGCACACCACATCGAGGCGGCGGTCGTGCGCCCAGACTCGCATGAGATCCACCAGCTTGGGCCCCTCTCGCAGGCCGCGCACGTTGTGCGTGCCCACCCGGAGGCCGGGGGCAAAGCGGCCTCCGCGCGCAGGCTGTCCAGCAGGTGGCGTCATCCGTGCACGATGAACGGGTGGCCATCTGGCAGGGGGTTACCCAGGCGCCAGTCGTCCGGCAGCGCCGGCATCACGGGGCAGCCCGCCGCATTGAGGATGTTTCTGACATGGTCCATCGGCCAGTCGTGATGCCCGCCCCGCTTGCTCACGACGGGGGTCTGGACAGTGTATCCGTTGAGGATGTCCATGATCCACTCCTTCGCTGCGTCGGCTGTCGGGAAGCTCCCGCAGTGGATGGCGTCCCTGAGTCCGCTGGTGATCCCGGGGTTGTCGACGGGCCCAATGCACGGTCCGCCCCGCGCGTACGCAAAGGCATGAACCTTGCCGCGGACCCATCCACCACCATCCTCTCCACGACCAGTGGCCTCCCCAGTAGTGGCCAGGGCCTGCGTCTGCCCGCCCCCTCCACCCGCACCCGCTCCTCCAGCTCCCCCACCACCAACAGCTTCTGCAGCCCCCGCGCCCCCACCCGCCGCGGCCGGAGCAGCAGCAGGCATGGCGACACCACCCTCATCACCACCAGTCCTACGGCGTGCCATGCGCCGCCCCTCCTCGCCGTCCTCTGCCGCCTCAGGCGCCGCCTCGCCGCGTCGCGGCTCAGGCTGGCGGAGGCCCACGGGGGTGCCGAGCGGGGCATCGTCAGCGGCATCGAGCTCCTCATCACCCCCCGCACGCTTGCGCCCAGCCGACTGGGTGGCGTCGAGCATGCGCTCCTCACGGTCACGGTCGGCCTGCAGGGCCTCCTTGCCCACAGCTGCCGCAGCTGCGCCCACAGCTGCCGCAGCTGCTGTAGCCTTCTGCCGGTCCTCGAAGGCGCGCCTCTCCGCAAGGAGCTGGTCCACTTGCACTCTCTTCTGGCGCTCTGCTGCGAGCGCATGCTCGCGGAGCACTAAGTTGGCCGCACGCTCGTCCGAGGGGCCTGCCGCCGCCGCAGCAGCAGCAGCAGCAGCCGCAATAGCAGCCTCAGCAGAACCACCACCGCCAGGCCCGGCACCGTCCTCATCGTCATCACCGTCACCGGCACCGTGACCGTACGAGTCGTGGTCCTCATCGTCCGCACCCTCCTCGATGGTGCCCAGCTGGTGCTGCACCCCAGGCCCCGCATGCAGCCCCTGGACAGCCGCGGCATAGGACGGGGCCTGGCCCCCCAGCGGCGGCCTCGGCGGCAGCCCACCCGGCGGCGGCCCTCCCGGCGCCCCCGGTGCCCCCGCAGCGCGCGCATCCGGCGGCGTCCCACCCGGCGGCGGCCCACCCGGCGGTGGCCCACCCGGCGCCCCCGCGGCGCCCGCGGCACGCGCGGGGCGCGCGGGCCCCAGCATGCTGAGGGGCAGGCGCGACACGCGCAGCCGGCAGAAGGACGGCGCGTCGGTGCGTTGGCGGCACTCCACGTGCGGCGCGCGGATGGCCTTGGACACAAAGGCGTGGCCCCGTGCACCGACGCCACAAAGCCTGGCTCCCTGGCAGACAGCCAGGCGAGGCTGGGGGCGGGGCCCTGCCCTCGCGCAGCGCCGCGCCACTGCACCGGCACCGGCCCGCCAGCCCCGCACTGGTACTGCACCACCCAGTCAGCGCGCACCCCGTTCGCCCCCAGCCAGCTGTGCACATGTGCCGGCGTCCACGGCAGAGTGTCTGTCGGCGTGAAGCGCACCAGGTAGTGTGCGTCGTCCACCGGACCCCCAGAGTCCAGTAGCATTGCTGGTGCAGCGCGCATGCGGCCACAGTCCACCTCCAGGGGCGCCATGCGCGCATGCAGCGCACCCTTGACCGCAGTCGCATGGGCCTCATCACACTCCATGTCGACCTGGTAGAGCGCCGACGTGCCCGAGCTCAGGGGCCTCGCCGCCCGTGCCCGCGCCCTCCCTGGCGCCTCAACGCCCGAGCCCTGCAGCGCCAAGCGGAGGGCGGCAACGACGCCGGCTGACAGAGCGCGCAGGTCGACTCCCATGCAGTCGCCCGCCATGTCACGGTCCGCGCGCAACACGAAGCTCAGCGCATAAACCTGCCTGGGCAGCACCCGCAGCTGCTCATACAGGTCGTGAGGTAGCACGCACACGAGGGGCTGCCGCGCGGCCCTGGGCGGAGGCGGCGGCCCGCGGCCCCGCGCAACACCATTTTGCCTGCCAGCAACAGCCGGCCTGCCAGCATCCCCTGCTGCGCCCCCCCTGGGCAGCGGCTGGCTCTGCGTGGCCATGTCTTCACTAGTAGCTGGTCTGCGCACGCGCGCGCGGACTCGGCGGTGGGGCGAGAAACTCGCGTCAGCCGTGTGCAGCAGCGCAGCTCGGTGTCATCGCTCTCGGTCACGTTCAGAACACCGGAGAGAGGTATATAGCTGCGAGTTGAAGCACTAAATGAGGACCACTTTCATGATGAGAGAGTTTTACAATCCACTTCTGGCGGTCACACGTACGGTTCCAAAGCTCCAGTGGGACTTAGAGAACAAGGCTCAAGGCCCACAAAAGGTCAAGCTACAAGTAGCCCACGGTAACGCCATCCACACTTGGTGGCGGGCGCCAAGCAAGCAGCACCACTGTGCAGGCTGCACACCCAGCCCTTCAAATGGCCAGAGGGCGGACCCAAGGTATAAAACCATGAAGGGACCAAAAAGCCCTCCCCCAGACCACCGAAAGCGGGGCTAGTAGCACACCCGCCGCAGCACTCTACTCAGCGACCACACCGCACCCGCCACCGCACGCGTGTGGCGCCACCTCCCCTTCAAAAACACCCCCAGAGGGAATGCCATCTAGCAAGCAGGTGCATGATGATGAGTTTTTACAATCCACTCTCTGGCGGGCACGCGTTCGGTTCCAAAGCTCCAGCAGGACTTAGAGGAAGCAGTCCTGAAGACCTGCCAACAGAAAAAGGGGGGATGCCCCACGGAAGCGCCACCCACACGCGGTGGCGGGCACCAAGCAAGCAGCACCACAGTGCAGGCTCCACACTCAACCCCTCCAGGAGACGGATGGCGGGCCCAAGGTATAAAACCATGAAGGGACCAAAAAGCCCACCCTCAACCCACCGGAAGCGGGGCCGTTGTGCACACCCGCCGCAGCACTCTGCTCAGCTACCACATCACAACCCGCCAGCGCACGCATGTGGCGCCACCTCCCCTCAAAAGAAACCATCCTCTCAGGGATCTAGGACGTCTTGTTCAGAGTGAGCCCGCCGTCCACTACTCCAACAAAGGGGTGGGTCGGGCCCACCACACCCGCCCACCCGCGCGGCATCCCGCCGCCCTCAGCAAAGGACGCCAGCGCGTCCCACAGATCCATCGTCGCCAGCTCCCCCGCCCGCTCAACCGCCACCGAGCGAGCAGGGGGCTGCACACCATCACGCGGGCACGTAATGCGCCACAAGTGGCGGCGGCCTCGCTCCATGGCGTCCACCACGAGCGCTGCCACCACCGCCACACACCAGCACGCACCCCAGCGGGAGGCTGCAGCAGCCACACCTGGCAGCACGTGATGACCGGCGTAGGAGCAGGGAGGCAGCAGCAGCCGCCACCACCAGCCACCGGGCACCCCCAGAAGCTGTGCGCACGCCACGCCGTCGCTGGCGGCCCGTCCTCATCACGGCACCGCCACCCGCAGGGGCACTCGGGCACGCCTAGTGCAGCCTGCTTGTGAAAACCACTCACCCACAGCCGCCAGATGGGCTCCTTGCGAGCGTTGAGGAGCGGCATCCGCCACAGTGTCGGCACCGCCGCCTCCAGGCCGCGCAGCCCCGCGAAGACCTGCGCGTCGGTCGCGCGGGGGCCCCCGTGCGGCCCGTGGTCCAGCGCCAGAGCCGCCTCCACCGTGGCTGCCCGCCGCACTCGCCGCTCGTCCACAACCGCCCGCAGTTGAAGCGCCACCGCCAGCTTGCACGTCAGTTTCCCCACCACACCCGGGCCGTGCGCAAACCCAACCCATCGGGGCTCGCCCGCGGCGCCGCCCCCCCCAGGTAGGGGAGCAGGTTGGGCAGCTGTGGATCGGAGGCCAGGCCGCCCACGCTGCCAGCCAGCCGGCGTGATGACACTCGGCAGCTTCCACCCAACCAGCTGCAGGATCTCCACCACAGCAGCGCGCTCGCCCGCCTGGGGGAGGGGCTGGAAGTGACGGAGCGGCCAGAGCACAGTGAGGGCAGCTCCACCAGCCGCCGCCTCGACCCAGGCTGGGGGCAGCGCCGCAAGCACGACCGCCACTGCCGTGAACAGGGGGTCGAGCGTGCGCCGCACGCACAGCAGGTCTGGCACACACCCCGGCACTGGCGGCGGCACCTCTGGGAAAAGGGCGCGGCACAGGACTGCCCTCCAGACATTGCCCCCGTCATAAGCGCCGCACGCCAGCGCCGCGCGTATCTGCCCCAGCACGAGCCGCGCGCGCGCCGGATCCGCAGCAGCGTACACCCTCAGGCAGGCGTGGTCAACCGTGCGTGTGCTGCGCACCATGTCGACAGCAGCGAGCCACGCCCACAGCACGCACAGGTCCGTGACCGTCCGCATGCCGGGGAGGGCGTCGCGCACGCGGGCCAGGCCGTCCACCAGCCAGCGTGCCGCATCGGTCGGGCTGAAGAGCGCATGCCCTGCCGCATCCCCAGTGGGCCCCCGCCACTGTACCGACCGCTGCGCAGCCGGCAGCTCCAGCTGGAGGAGGGTGTTAGCCCAGAGCGGCGCCTCCGCCCCCCACAGCTCAGCTGTTTGCACGCGCCCCGTGATGCGCGCCACCGGCCCTAGGGCCTGCACCCCATCGAGCATGCGCCTCATCGGCCCACCCAAGAGCGCCGCCCTCACAGCCGGGTCCACGCACTCACCAATAAGGCCGTCCGGGAGGGCGCCGGCCCTGGGCGCGAGGCCAGCCATAAGCACAAAGAGGCTCGGGTGGGCCTCCGGGCACAGGCGGTGCACCGCCTCCACCATGAGCGGCTGCCATGCCGGCTGGGCCGGGGGCGCAGGCTGCTGCTCCGGCTGTGTCCCGCCGCCGCCACCGCCGCCACTGCCGCCAGCCCCGCCGCCACCGCCGGCCCGTGGGGCCGGCAGCAGGAGATGGGGGGCGCCTGCCGCCCACGCCCCAAGCAGGCACGCGAGGTGGACGGCCCACTGCCCGTGCACGATCTCCCGCCACGCCGGCGCCCCAAAACCACCATGCGCCGGTCGCCCCAGGAGCATCGCAGCAGGCGCACCAGGCACCGAAGAGGCCCACCGCACGCCAGCGCCGCACGCCAGCGCCGCGCGTATCTGCCCCAATGGGGGCAGAGGGGGGCAGAGGGGGGGCAGAGGGGGGCAGAGGGGGGCGAGGGGGGGCAGAGGGGGGGGGGCAAGAAGGGGGGGGGGGGGCAGAGGGGGGGGGTGATGAGGGAGGGGGGAGACACAGAGAGGGGGGTAGGGGGGATTGTCAACTCAACACCGCACACGCTGTAGCTGCTCTAGAGATTCAGATCTGAAGGCTGGCTCACCCCACCACGCGTTTCACCCCTCGGTCCAGCGCAGCTGCAGGCTGGCATTTGAGTGCGTGGCCACGACACTGAACAGGCCCGCACATTGCGCTAGATCTCCAGGCTGTCTCCTGCGCGTTTGCGCCACGGCTGACTGTTGCAGACCCGACGCTGTCCGAGTCCGAGCTGCTGATGGATGCAGACGGAGCCTGGAGTCCTTCCCCTGTCTGGCACTGCCGTTTCCTGTCTGCGGGTTGAAAGAAAGGTGTACCAGCGTGTCGTAAAGGGCCAGATCATACGTCCTCCTCACTCCGAGGCCAGGTGCATGGCCGGCAGTTGTACTTGAACTGAAGTAGGACACAAACGACAGGGCAGACCGCCATTGGGCCCAAACCCGGGGAGCAAGCAATGCTGACCAATTTGAACACGCCGGCCGGGGGCAATCTGACGCGAGTGCGAGTACCCACACAGCGTTTGGCCCTTCCGTAACGGGGCCAGCTCCAGAGCTGCACACACACACACACACACACACACACACACATGTGCAGGCCGGCCTCCTCTGCTACTCTGACGTCCGCCTCAAGGCGCACACACACACACACACACACACACATACACACACACACACATGCACACACACACACACGCACACACGCACACACACACACACACACACACACACACACACGCGCGCACACACAAGCACACACAAGCACACGCGTGTGCAGGCCTCCTCATCTACTCCAACTTCCACCTCAAGGCGCGCGCACATACACACACACACACAGACACACACACACACACAAATGTGCAGGCCGGCCTCCTCTGCTACTCTGACTTCCGCCTCGAGGCGCAGTCGGGAAACAACCGACGCGTGTACCGCGACGCAACGTTCTCGCCGCTCAACCCAGCGCCGCCGCTCAACGTGTGCGTGCCCTCGGCGATGTCATAAATTCGGCGCGCCTCAGCTCATGGCGTGCTTGACGCACGAATGTGAACACAGCACACAACATGGCTCAACGTTCCCGCCGCTCAATGCAGCGCTGCCGTTCAACGTGTGCGTGCCCGCAGCGATGTGACCCATTCGGCGCGCCTTTGCTGGTGGCTTGACGCACGGATGTGACCACAGCACACAGCACGACTCAACCCAGCGCCGCCGCTCAACGTGTGCGTGCCCTCGGCGATGTGATCCATTCGGCGCGCCTCTGCTCATTGCGTGCTTGGCGCACGGGTGTGACCACAGCACACAACACGATTCAGCTACCCGCCGCTCAACGCAGCGCCGCCGCTCAACGTGTGCGTGCCCGCAGCGATGTGATCATGGGATGAGATTTTTGGCGTGTCCATCATTTCAATGGCCGGCTCTCGGCGGGACATGCGTGTGCTGACACGGCACATGACAGTGTGTGTGTTGGGGGGAGGCTGATGAAGGCTCGACGCCCGCTCCGCCGATCATTGTGTGCGTGGCTGCACCCTGATGGGAGGGATTCGAATTCCGAGTTCAACATGAACGCACAACGCACACGCAAACACAAAACACACGCGGGGGAGGGCGAGGCCAATGAGTGTGCGAGCAGGCACTCGGTTTGAAATGTATTCGGGGTGCTTGGTGAACACACAAACACACTGGGGGAAGGTGAATTGGTGGGGGACCTTGGACACAACACACACACACACATTATAGAGGGGAGGGCAGTCCCGACACAAGGCGCGGGTGTGAGAGGGGGGGGGGGGGCCTCCTTGTCTTTCGCCTCCCCCCCTCGCCCTCGTACGACCCCTCCTGGTACACACACACACACACGACGACTTTAACTGGCCAGTTGTTTGGCTGCTAGCCGCGACGGCATGGACGAGTACGTGACCTCCTTCTTTGCGAATGTGTTTTGGGGGGCGCGGAGCGCGTGCCCCCTTGAACTTGGGAAACAGTTGGACACACGGGCGCGCTTTTTGCCGGGCGCCCCGCAGGCCCCGCAGGAGCTGCTGTTTTCAAGCGACCAGCACTGGAGGCGATGTCGCTCGCGCCCCCCTTTGGCAACTGACAGCCGTTGAATGACTTGAGAGTGGGGTGGGCGATACCTAGTGGGGCACGGTTGTCGCACAGTGGCATAGCGTGACTTGTAACTTTCCTGCGCGCACCATCCGTGGATCGACAGTTGGTCTGAAACTACGCGCTGCAACCTGGAAGGGGAGCGGATAGGAGAAGCTCGAGGGGGGAGTGTGGCACTGGTGTGTGTGTGCGAGTGTTTGTGCCGCCGGGGACGATGTTTGACACTGACAAAGAGACATCACGCCCTCGGATGCATCAAGCTGAATGATATGCCCACGATGGATGGGGTGGCCTGCATGCAAACGAGTGTTGAGCGTGTGCCATGCGTTGCCTTGTGCGGCACCAGCAGCGAGTACATGTGATGGGGAGGGGAACACAGCTGTGCGGTACCGGTAGCTGCTAGCCAGCTACCACCTGGGTTGTGTCGAAGGCGGCAGAGGAGGGGTGTCGCTTGATGACTGTTGCTGGCCGGGCTCGGCCTGTCACATCTCATGGGTGTGCCACGATGATCGGACGAGCGGTCAAGGGGGCAGGAGAGGGGGGGGGG
>VFSX01001105.1:0-12738 GCA_016618255.1 Chlamydomonas sp. UWO 241 | reverse complement strand
CCGGCAACCGCTGCGAGTCCACCCACCAATGCTGCGTTCGTACCGCCGCCAGACGACGCCTCACCCGACGCAGCGCCGCCGGTCGCGCCGGCGCTGGCCTGCGCCGGCACCTCGTCGACGCTCTTAGTGTCGGGGGTCGCAACCGGGGCATCAACGGCGCCGAGCGCGCTGCTTGACGCAGACGAGGCACCGTCGCAGACGACAGAGACTGCTTCCTCCGGCGCACAGTTGTGGATCGGCTTGAACGCGCACGCCTGCAGGGTGGCCTCGCCGCCACTGCACTCTGTCTCGTCCATAACAAAGGTCAGCGCCGCGTTGGTGCCGAATGGGGCGCCATACACGGCGCGCGCCTGCGTCCACGGAAGGCCGAGCTGCCGGCACACCACCCGGGCTTCGGTGTCGTGGAACTGTGTGCGTGTGTGTGCGTGTGTGTGTGCGTGCGTGCGTGTGTGTGTGTTTGGCCTCATGTAACGCTTGGTTGGTTGATTGGTTGGTTGTGTGTGTGTGTGTGTGGGTGGGTGGGTGCACGCGCGTGTGTGCGTGCGTGTGCGCACGCGCGTGTGTGTGTGTGTGAAACTTACCGTGTCATCACACACAATCCCCCACGTGGACCCGACCTTGACCTCAACGCGCCCCTCGACCGCGAGCGTGCCGCCGACAAGGCGGATCGTGGCGGGCGGCAACAGGGCGCGCGGGGGGGGGCGGGCGCGGGGAGGGCGGCCGGGGCGAGGCCGCCAGCGGCTGGCAGCGCACACCTACGTCCTCGCTGTGCAGGCAGTTATGCGCCGTCCACTTGACGTACCGGCACGCCTGCAGCGTGGCCTCGGTTCCGAGGCACCCGACGTCGTCCATGTTGATGCGAATCGCGGCGTTCTGGCCGAAGTACGCGCGGGGGAACGCCAGCGCGCCCGTCGGGGAGAAGCCGAGCTGGCGGCACACGACCGACGCGTCGATCGCTTCGAAAAAATCATCACAAACGCTTCCCCAAGCTCTGTCGATGTAGACCTCGACGCGGCCCTCCCTCGCGTTTGCCCCCCCGACCAAGCGGAGGGTGGCAGCCGCAGGGGTGGGCGTCGGCGTGGGCCCAGGAACGGGCGCCGGTGTGGGCTTTGGCGTGGGCGTGGGGACGGGCGTGGGGGCGGGCGCGGGGGCGGGCCTGGGGGGTGCGCTGCCGCCAGCGGCGACGAGCGCGGCGCGCAGGTTCAGGCGCCCGCCTGTGACGCACTTCCCTTTGAGGCCCGCAATCGGGTCAACGCTGGCCATGAGGATGCGCTTCACGTCTGCAGCCGTGAGGGACGGGTTGTAGCCCCAGATCAGGGCGGCTGCGCCGGCGACGTGGGGCGTGGCCATCTGCGGGGTGGGTGTTTGTGGGTGAGGTGTGGGGGAAGGTGGAGAGTCGGGCAAGGAAAAGGCGAGGGAGCAGTGTTGTCCTTAGCGTCCCCGCAGCCCCCGCCGCGGGGGCAGACCGGGATATCCGGGCGGGCGAAGCGCAGAATTTCGCTCCGAAAAGTTCGAAAACCAACTTTCCACATCGACCTTGCGGGGGGCAACTCGACACGTTCCTCATTCGACGACGACGACTCTTTTCAATGTTGCGGGGGCAAACACTGCTTCCCTAAGAGTACTGTCTGAACCTTGAGACCACTGGTGGGGTTCAGTTCAGTTGCAGTCAGCATGCATGCATGAGAGCCTGATTCAACCATGGCGCGAGAGTTTTTGCCGCACCCGTCTGTTGAAAGACAGGGGCCCCCTGTGCTCCACCAACTGAAAGCCCGGCCAGTGTGAGCGCCGCTTGCAAGCGGCACTCACACGCGTGGTGGTGGACGCGTCCGCCACACAGATCTCTCTCCTGATGCGATATGCAGTTAATCAACACTGTATGAATCTGTTCATCAGCGACGCATGCTGCTCATCACAGCACAGTTCATCAACACTGTATGCTGTGTGTTCACCAAAACCGTTTTCTTTTCATGCATGTGTTGGCTTTCTACTTAATCCCTAGATGGGTAGAAAACTGGAGTTTCTGTCGGAAGCTACTTTCTAAGTGTGAAGTGAGAAGTACGGAGCGCCTCTTTATGGTGCTAGCACCCCAAGTTTCCTATCCGTCTTCTTGGGTCGCTAGCACCGCTCGCTTCTCGGCTTCCAGTTCTGTTGTCAGCCTTTGATCTACCACCCACCCACCCTGATGAATCGTGGTGTCCCACCGACTTTTGAGTTTGAGCGAGTTGGGGAGAATGGTGCCTAGCTGCAGAGTCCGGCCGCTCGACATTGGTCGTGGGTGGTGACTGCCATGCCTTACGGCGAGTCACCATCTGCGGCCGGTGGAGGTCAGGCTCTGCCCCGAGCCGCGTCCATTGTCACGCGTGACTGTAATCACACGAACACTACTGAAAGGCTGAGACAGAAAAGCTGCTCATCACAGCTCAATGCCCCGCACCTGTGACCCCCTGCAAGCCGTATATACCCGGGGCCGGATTTCCCTTGCCCCTGCAAGCCGTATATACCGCGCGGGGCCGGATTTCCCTTGCCCCTGCAAGCCGCATATACCACTCGGGTCCAGATTTCCCATTTCCCAGAAACCCATTCCACACTTGGTGCGAGAGGACGCTATTATCCTTCCCAGGGGACACTGCCCCACACCCACCGAGGTCCCCGAGTAGGACGCGTAGGCAGAGCCAAGCACGGTTGAGGTGATCCCGACACCGGGTGCAAACAAGTCGACGGTGGTGGCGCCATAGTTGGAGAACGACGCCCGTGCGTCGCTGTCGTCAGACGCGCCCACCGAGATGACGTTGGCGAGTGCGTAGTTCGACGGGTAACTCGCCGACGTGTCGGTGTTGGCGTTGTCATTGCCAGCGGCCGCGATGAACTGTGCGGGAGTGGGAGTGGGAATGGAAGGAGAAGGGATGGGGAGGGGTCGGAAGTTGACAAACAGTTGAGATTAGTGAGCGGTGCTGTTGTTGCTGCCCAGCAGGGAGTGGTGGTGGTGGGGGTGCTGCTGCTGCTGCTGTGCCTGCTGCTGCTGCTGCTGTGCATGGTGCTGTTGCTGCTGCAAGGCTGTGCATGCACCACTGCTGTTGCTGCTGCTGCTGCTGCTGTGCAGCTGCTGTGCATGCACCATTGCCACTGCTGCAGGCTGTGCATGCTGCAATGTGCCTGCTGCTGCAGCTGCTGTGCATGCACCACTGCTGCTGCTGCTGCTTGCTGCAGTGCATGCACCACTGCTGCTGCTACTGCTGCTGCTGTGCATGTACCACCACTGCTGCTGCTGCTGTGCATGCACCACTGCTGCTGCTGCTGCATGCACCACTGGTGCGCACCAGGTGGCCCGCGGCGTTGCTGATTGCGATCTCATCGTAGAGAGCCTGGGAGAAGCCGCCACCACCCCACGAGTTGGACGTGATCTTGGCGCCCTGGGTGTATGTAGCAGGAGCGGTGCATGCACATGTGGTGTGAGGCGTGGGCCGACGTGTGTGTGCGCGCTTGCCAGGTAGGCCTAGAGACAGCTGCAGTGCGCCTTTGGGGCCGTCGATTCCAATCCCGAGGCGAAGTCTGTCTGGATGCGAAATCCATTTCACACGCAACTCGCATAAGAACTTAGCAACCCCCGTGTGAGTGTACGCGTCACAACTCAGTGTGGTGGCGGCGCACGCACGCGACCCCCGAGACGCAATTCCACCCACCTGCTCACGGCAGTACCTCACGCACTCCACGGCATCGCTCGTGTACCCAGAGCCCTGGCTGTCCATGAACTTGCAGCCAAGCATGCGCGCGCTCCACTGCACGCCGGCCACACCCTGCCCGTTGTTGCCGATTGCTCCGATCGTGCCCGCGCACTGCGGTCGTGCCAGCACACGCACACATCAGCTCAGCATATGGAAGGAAGGAGGCAGGCTAGCAGGCTGACAGGTAGGTAGTCAGGTAGGTAGGTAGGCGGGCGGACAGGTAAGCAGGCAGACCAGGCAGGTAGATAGGCAGGCAGGCAGGCAGGCCAGGCAGGCAGGCGGGCAGGCAAGCACGCGGACAGGTAAGCAGGCAGGCAGGCAGGCAGGTAGGCAAGCAAGCAGGTAAGCAGGCAAGCAGGCAGGCAGGCAGGCAGGCAGGCAGGCAGGCAGGCAGGCAGGCAGGCAGGCAGGCAGGCAGGCAGGCAGGCAGGGAGGCAGGCAGGCAGGCAGGCAGGCAGGCAGGCAGGCAGGCAGGCAGGCAGGCAGGCAGGCAGGCAGGCAAGCAGGCAGGCAGGCAGGCCAGGCCAGGTAGGCAGGCCAGGCAGGCAGGCCAGGCAGGCAGGCCAGGCAGGTCGGCCAGGCAGGCAGGCAGGCAGGCAGGTCGGCAAGCAAGCAGGCAGGCAGGCAGGCAGGCAAGCAGGCAGGCAGGCAGGCAGGCAGGCAGGCAGGCAGGCAGGCAGGCAGGCAGCCAGGCAGGCAGGCAGGCAGGCAGGCAGGCAGGCAGGCAGGCAGGCAGGCAGGCAGGCGGGTTGGCAGGCAGGCAAGCAGGCAAGCAGGCAGGCCAGGCAGGCAGGCAGGTAGCCAGGCAGGCAGACGGGCAGGCCAGGCAGGCAGGAGGGAGACTGGCGTGCGCACTGCAGTGGTGTCAGGACGCGCACACACGTCAGGTGATGGTGCAGCCTATGTGGCGGCCTGGGTCGCCCGTCCACGCACGCTTCAGCGTGATCAATGAGCACATGCGGTCCAGGTCCCTGCCTGCCCTACCAAAATCCCAACGTCTGATCCGTGCCATGGAATGCGGTCATAACGCCTGAGACGGTCTGGGGTGCGTCTCAGGCGGTGGTGGGCGCCTGAGGCGGTCGAGGTGGCACCAGAGGCGGTTTGGATACCGCCTGAGGCGACGCCTGATGCGATCAGGGGTGCGCCTCAGGCGGCGCCTCAGGCATTGTGAATGTGGTAGGGCAGGTCCCTGCCTGGCTGGCATGCCCAGGCACAGAAGCACGGCACAAAAGCTGGCATGCATGCATGCAGGCAGGCAGAGCGGGAATGTGTGACAGTACGGGCGCAGGGGGGGCAGGGAGGGACTCACATGCGAGCCGTGCGAGTTATCATCGTTGCACGCCGTGCCCGACAGCCCAGTGATGGCGTTGAACCCCTTGTTTGGGTGCACGTTGGCCGCGAGGTCGGGGTGGCCGTAGTTTATGCCGGTGTCGATGATGCACACGATCGGGGAGTTGGCTGCGGAGCTGCCGGTGGTGAGGTCCCATGCGGCGGGCGCCGAGATGCGGGACATGGCGGCGGAGATGGAAGTCCAGCGGTCGTCGTTGGGCGTGGCAAACAAAGTGAGCGGGTAGTCGGGCTCGACAGTGTAGCCTGCCCGCATGGGAGGTGCGTGTGTCAGTGATCCTTGGGAAGGATTCAGCAATTAATTATTATTCCGCTCTTTCCCGGCTTTTTCCCGGCACATTTATGTTTTCACAGCTTTTTCTCGGCACAATTGTTTTATTCCCCGAGCGGAAAAGCGGAAAAGCGGAATAGCCTACAAAAGCAATTAAAAAAAAAATCCGCTCAGATTCCGCTCCGAGCGGTATACTACCATAGCAAGGATCACTGGCGTGTGTGCGTGTGCGTGCATGCAAGCACAGCAGGGCGGCGGGACAGGCAGCTCTCTATGCAGCGGGACAGGCAGCTCTCTATTTAAGGTGTCAGGCGCCAGTGCCGACACAGGTCTTGTACATCACAACTGGTCACGCAGACTGTAATATCCATCATCATGCCCATATCGCCGCAGCACGCAGCCAGGCACCCCTCCTCACCCTGCGCCTCCAGCTCTGCGATCTTGTTGGCCATCTTGTTCGTGCCGGTCGCAAACATCAACGGGTTGAGCTGCAGCGCCCGCCAACCGGAGGAGCCGAGCTCCCTGACGGAGAGGATTTCGAGGGTGTCTAGGGCCTGCTCCGCCGCGTCCTTCATCGTGACCAGGTCATCTTCAGAAAGCAGGCGCACCTGGGAGGCCGGTGGGCCGACGAAACGGACGATATAGCGGTCGTACTCGGGTGAGTCCTTCGGGGAGGACAGGGGGGGGGAGGGGGACGTTGTTTTGGGACGTTTTTTAAGTAAATTTTGTTTGAAATTTATGTCCGGGAGAGAGGCGATCTCCTGAAAAGCTCCTAACTGCCCATCAACGGGGGCAACCTACTACCAACGCATGTGCAACTGGTAACGATCTCCGGACTGCCTCGGATTGACCGGGTTTGCCATGGATGGCCGGGATCGCCTGAGATGGTTCTGGGGATTGAGGCTCATCTGGGGATTGAGGCTCATGGCGCGTGTGGTAGCAACAGCTGTTGTTGCTGTTGTGGCAACACCTGTTGTAGCAACAACTGTTGAAGCAACAGCTGTAGGTTGTGGTTGTGGTTGTGGTTGTTCCTGCCCAGGGAAGGAGACGACACCGCGCCAGCTCATGCACTGCGATTGGCATCCAAGCACGCTGCACGCTGACAGTGCAGGTGGTGCACAGGTGCTGCAAGATGTGGAGGGTACTCCACCAGGAACGTCCCGCTCTCCCCCACTCACAGGTTCTGCAGCCATAACGATTGACGCGGACACGAATACCAAAGTGAGCATGAGCCAGAGCAGAGGCGTCATGCTGGGCTGCTCTCTCGCTGTGTGCGCTCCTGGCTGTTGTGATCTCTCCACTGGCAATCACTCAATCCGTGGGCCTGTTGACAGGAGGCGAGTGGATCCCTGTTCGGCTAGCACCACTTCTGCTGTTGGAATGGTGCAGGCCGCGACCCGCGTGCAACACCCAACGGGTGTTGCGAATTTTGTGTGGTGGACGTACTCAGGTAGGCGCGAAGAAGGGCACCCAGCGCGGCGCATCCATCGTCACCACATCATCCGCAGCTAGGTAAAAGAGCGAGTCATCACGCGAGTGTGCATCCAACACGGGGGGGGGGGGGGCATGCAACAGCTGAAGAGATCACGCGGCATCTTCGTAAGCAGGAGCCCAGCAGGAGCCCCAATGCCGGGATGGGAATATCTGCCCGGACAATTTACAAATGCTGGCGTGAGTGCTGGCACTGAACAGCCACATCACCAACTGTCACCTACTCAACTTCTTTTCGACTCAGCGTTGACTTTACCCTCCACCACGCACCACCGACGTTGAGCCTCGACCACGCACCACCGAAGGGTGCGCCTCCCCCTGTCCACCTGGTAGCAAGAATCCACTAGGGGCAATGTGCGCGAATAACTCCCACATACGCACGCACACGCACGCGACCCCCCCCCCTCACGCAAACAACAACACATGGCCGTAGGCGCGTTGACCAGCTCTCGCAGCCACCAGCGCAACGTGTGCACCACCTTGGTGCTTGGAACGTGTGCAGCGCGCCATCCACCAACAGCAGCGCAACGCCGCACCACTGGGTTAGCGAGCACGGCGGCCAAGTCCGTCACGGCGCGATCCAAAGCCCAAGGCCCTACACACCTTGAACCACCCTCCCAACACTACATCAAAGTCGCAGCACCGCGCGCGCGCACGTGCGCCATGAGAACGTCCAGCGGCGCGGCGCTGTGACACTGGGCCAACGCATGCACGCCTTGCGCCACCCGTCCCAACACTGCATCAAAGCTCCAGCACCGTCAGCACCACGCGTGCACCATCAGAACAACGAGCAGCGCAGCGCTGCAGCACTGGGCCAGCACATGCACGCCTTGCGCCACCCGTCACAACACTGAATCAAAGTTTCAGCACAGCCAGAACCGCGCGTGCGTGCGTGCACCATCAGAACAACGGCCAGCAGCGTGGCGCTGCAGCACCGGGCCAGCGCACGCACGCCTTGCGTCACCCGACCCAACACTGCATCAAAGCCCCAGCACCGCCCGCACCGCGTGTGCGCGCGTGTGCCAACGGACAACGAGCAGCGGCGAAGCGCTGCAACACCGGGCCAGCGCATGCACGCCTTGCGCCACCCGACCCCACACTGCATCAAAGCCCCAGCACCGCCCGCACCGCGTGTGCGCGCGTGTGCCATCGGGCAACGAGCAGCGGCGAAGCGCTGCAACACCGGGCAAGCGCATGCACGCCTTGCGCCACCCGACCCAACACTGCATCAAAGCCCCAGCACCGCCCGCTCCGCGTGTGCGCGCGTGTGCCATCGGGCAACGAGCAGCGGCGAAGCGCTGCAACACCGGGCCAGCGCATGCACGCCTTGCGCCACCCGACCCAACACTGCCATCAAAATGCCCAAAAGCACCGGCCGCACCCGTTTGTGCCGCGCCAGGTGTGCCAGTCGGGCAACGAGCAGCCGGCGAGGCGCATGCCAACCACCTGGCAGCGCAAGCCGCTTTGCGCACCCGACCCAACACGCATCAAGCCCCGCACCGCCCGCCACCGTTGTGTGCGCGCGTGTTGCCAATCGGGGCAACGAGCAGCGGCCGAAGCGCTGCAAACACCGGGCCATCGCCATGCACGCCTTGCCGCCACCCGACCCAACACTGCATCAAAAGCCCCCAGCACCCCCCGCCACCGCGTGTGCGCGCGTGTGCCATCGGGCAACGAGCAGCGGCGAAGCGCTGCAACACCGTGCCAGCGCAAGCACGCTTTGCGCCACCCGACCCAACACTGCATCAAAGCCCCAGCACCGCCCGCACCGTGTGTGCGCGCGTGTGCCATCGGGCAACGAGCAGCGGCGAAGCTCTGCAACACCGGGCCAGCGCATGCACGCCTTGCGCCACCCGACCCAACACTGCATCAAAGCCCCAGCACCGCCCGCACCGCGCGTGCGCGCGTGTGCCATCGGGCAACGAGCAGCGGCGAAGCGCTGCAACACCGGGCCAGCGCATGCACGCCTTGCGCCACCCGACCCAACACTGCATCAAAGCCCAAGTTCCGTCAGCACCACGCGTGCACCATCAGAACAACGAGCAGCGCAGCGCTGCAGCACCGGGCCAGCGCAAGCACGCCTTGCGCCACCCGACCCAACACGGCATCAAAGCCCCAGCACCGCCCGCACCGTGTGTGCGCGCGTGTGCCATCGGGCAACGAGCAGCGGCGAAGCGCTGCAACACCGGGCCAGCGCAAGCACGCTTTGCGCCACCCGACCCAACACTGCATCAAAGTCCCAGCACCGCCCGCACCGTGTGTGCGCGCGTGTGCCATCGGGCAACGAGCAGCGGCGAAGCGCTGCAACACCGGGCCAGCGCATGCACGCCTTGCGCCACCCGTCCCAACACTGCATCAAAGCTCCAGCACCGTCAGCACCACGCGTGCACCATCAGAACAACGAGCAGCGCAGCGCTGCAGCACCGGGCAAGCGCAAGCACGCCTTGCGCCACCCGACCCAACACTGCATCAAAGCCCCAGCACCGCCCGCACCGCGTGTGCGCGCGTGTGCCATCGGGCAACGAGCAGCGGCGAAGCGCTGCAACACCGGGCCAGCGCATGCACGCCTTGCGCCACCCGACCCAACACTGCATCAAAGCCCCAGCACCGCCTGCACCGCGTGTGCGCGCGTGTGCCATCGGGCAACGAGCAGCGGCGAAGCGCTGCAACACCGGGCCAGCGCATGCACGCCTTGCGCCACCCGACCCAACACTGCATCAAAGCCCCAGCATTGCCCGCACCGTGTGTGCGCGCGTGTGCCATCGGGCAACGAGCAGCGGCGAAGCGCTGCAACACCGGGCCAGCGCATGCACGCCTTGCGCCACCCGATCCAACACTGCATCAAAGCCCCAGCACCGCCCGCACCGCGTGTGCGCGCGTGTGCCATCGGGCAACGAGCAGCGGCGAAGCGCTGCAACACCGGGCCAGCGCATGCACGCCTTGCGCCACCCGACCCAACGTTGCATCAAAGCCCCAGCACCGCCCGCACCGCGTGTGCGCGCGTGTGCCATCGGGCAACGAGCAGCGACGAAGCGCTGCAACACCGGGCCAGCGCATGCACGCTTTGCGCCACCCGACCCAACACTGCATCAAAGCCCCAGCATTGCCCGCACCGTGTGTGCGCGCGTGTGCCAAAGGGCAACGAGCAGCGGCGAAGCGCTGCAACACCGGGCCAGCGCATGCACGCCTTGCGCCACCCGTCCCAACACTGCATCAAAGCTCCAGCACCGTCAGCACCACGCGTGCACCATCAGAACAACGAGCAGCGCAGCGCTGCAACACTGGGCCAGCACATGCACGCCTTGCGCCACCCGACCCAACACTGCATCAAAGCCCCAGTTCCGTCAGCACCACGCGTGCACCATCAGAACAACGAGCAGCGCAGCGCTGCAGCACTGGGCCAGCGCAAGCACGCCTTGCGCCACCCGACCCAACACTGCATCAAAGCCCCAGCACCGCCCGCACTGCGTGTGCGCGCGTGTGCCATCGGGCAACGAGCAGCGGCGAAGCGCTGCAACACCGGGCCAGCGCATGCACGCCTTGCGCCACCCGACCCCACACTGCATCAAAGCCCCAGCACCGCCCGCACCGCGTGTGCGCGCGTGTGCCATCGGGCAACGAGCAGCGGCGAAGCGCTGCAACACCGGGCCAGCGCATGCACGCCTTGCGCCACCCGACCCAACACTGCATCAAAGCCCCAGCACCGCCCGCACCGTGTGTGCGCGCGTGTGCCATCGGGCAACGAGCAGCGGCGAAGCGCTGCAACACCGGGCCAGCGCATGCACGCCTTGCGCCACCCGACCCAACACTGCATCAAAGCCCCAGCACCGCCCGCACCGCGTGTGCGCGCGTGTGCCATCGGGCAATGAGCAGCGGCGAAGCGCTGCAACACCGGGCCAGCGCATGCACGCTTTGCGCCACCCGACCCAACACTGCATCAAAGCCCCAGCACCGCCCGCACCGCGTGTGCGCGCGTGTGCCATCGGGCAACGAGCAGCGGCGAAGCGCTGCAACACCGGGCCAGCGCAAGCACGCCTTGCGCCACCCGACCCAACACTGCATCAAAGCCCCAGCACCGCCCGCACCGTGTGTGCGCGCGTGTGCCATCGGGCAACGAGAAGCGGCGAAGCGCTGCAACACCGGGCCAGCGCATGCACGCTTTGCGCCACCCGACCCAACACTGCATCAAAGCCCCAGCATTGCCCGCACCGTGTGTGCGCGCGTGTGCCAAAGGGCAACGAGCAGCGGCGAAGCGCTGCAACACCGGGCCAGCGCATGCACGCCGTGCGCCACCCGACCCAACACTGCATCAAAGCCCCAGCACCGCCCGCACCGCGTGTGCGCGCGTGTGCCATCGGGCAACGAGCAGCGGCGAAGCGCTGCAACACCGGGCCAGCGCATGCACGCCTTGCGACACCCGACCCAACACTGCATCAAAGCCCCAGCACCGCCCGCACCGCGTGTGCGCGCGTGTGCCATCGGGCAACGAGCAGCGGCGAAGCGCTGCAGCACCGGGCCAGCGCAAGCACGCCTTGCGCCACCCGACCCAACACGGCATCAAAGCCCCAGCACCGCCCGCACCGTGTGTGCGCGCGTGTGCCATCGGGCAACGAGCAGCGGCGAAGCGCTGCAACACCGGGCCAGCGCATGCACTCTTTGCGCCACCCGACCCAACACTGCATCAAAGCCCCAGCATTGCCCGCACCGTGTGTGCGCGCGTGTGCCAACGGGCAACGAGCAGCGGCGAAGCGCTGCAACACCGGGCCAGCGCATGCACGCCTTGCGCCACCCGACCCAACACTGCATCAAAGCCCCAGCACCGCCCGCACCGCGTGTGCGCGCGTGTGCTGTCGGGCAACGAGCAGCGGCGAAGCGCTGCAACACCGGGCCAGCGCAAGCACGCTTTGCGCCACCCGACCCAACAGTGCATCAAAGCCCCAGCACCGCCCGCACCGTGTGTGCGCGCGTGTGCCATCGGGCAACGAGCAGCGGCGAAGCGCTGCAACACCGGGCCAGCGCATGCACGCCTTGCGCCACCCGTCCCAACACTGCATCAAAGCTCCAGCACCGTCAGCACCACGCGTGCACCATCAGAACAACGAGCAGCGCAGCGCTGCAGCACCGGGCCAGCGCAAGCACGCCTTGCGCCACCCGACCCAACACTGCATCAAAGCCCCAGCACCGCCCGCACCGCGTGTGCGCGCGTGTGCCATCGGGCAACGAGCAGCGGCGAAGCGCTGCAACACCGGGCCAGCGCATGCACGCCTTGCGCCACCCGACCCAAACTGCATCAAAGCCCCAGCACCGCCCGCACCGCGTGTGCGCGCGTGTGCCATCGGGCAATGAGCAGCGGCGAAGCGCTGCAACACCGGGCCAGCGCATGCACGCCTTGCGCCACCCGACCCAAACTGCATCAAAGCCCCAGCACCGCCCGCACCGCGTGTGCGCGCGTGTGCCATCGGGCAATGAGCAGCGGCGAAGCGCTGCAACACCGGGCCAGCGCATGCACGCTTTGCGCCACCCGACCCAACACTGCATCAAAGCCCCAGCATTGCCCGCACCGTGTGTGCGCGCGTGTGCCAACGGACAACGAGCAGCGGCGAAGCGCTGCAACACCGGGCCAGCGCATGCACGCCTTGCGCCACCCGACCCAACACGGCATCAAAGCCCCAGCACCGCCCGCACCGCGTGTGCGCGCGTGTGCCATCGGGCAACGAGCAGCGGCGAAGCGCTGCAACACCGGGCCAGCGCAAGCACGCTTTGTGCCACCCGACCCAACACTGCATCAAAGCCCCAGCACCGCCCGCACCGTGTGTGCGCGCGTGTGCCATCGGGCAACGAGCAGCGGCGAAGCGCTGCAACACCGGGCCAGCGCATGCACGCCTTGCGCCACCCGTCCCAACA